>CM049593.1:5989386-6434386 GCA_026979955.1 Megalurothrips usitatus
AAACCAACGGTTTCCCAATGATTTCCCTGTATCTAACTTTTACACAGTACTCTCTGTGGGTACTGTCATTTCCATGTTGATTCTATCAATAAACTGAATGGAAATTGTTGTGTGTTTTCAGGAAAGGATGTTATTGGTCTGGCAGAAACGGGCTCTGGCAAAACTGGAGCATTTGCACTGCCTATCTTGCAGGCATTATTGCAGAATCCTCAGAGATATTTTGCACTCATCCTCACACCTACGAGAGAATTGGCATTTCAGATATCTGAGCAATTCGAAGCTCTTGGTTAGTGGCTTTTATATTATTAAGTGATTTATTCAGAAGTTAAGTTGTGTGTCCAACCTTAATTTTTTCTGAATTACTGTAGGTGCTAGCATTGGTGTGAAGACTGCAGTTATTGTTGGTGGTATGGATATGATGTCCCAGGCATTGATGCTGGCCAAAAAGCCTCATGTTCTGATTGCAACCCCAGGCCGCTTAGTTGATCATCTAGAAAACACTAAGGGGTTTAATTTGAGAGCTCTTAAATTTTTGGTTGGTATAATTTACTCATCAGATATATTGTCATTTGCGTGTTCCCAAGTTATTCTTATGCAAAGGTCCTTTCTCTCTTTCTTTCTTTTTAGGTAATGGATGAGGCAGATAGAATTCTGAATATGGATTTCGAAGTGGAGGTGGATAAAATATTGAAAGTTATTCCACGGGAAAGAAGAACATTCTTGTTTTCTGCCACTATGACAAAAAAGGTTCAGAAACTTCAACGTGCATCTCTCCAAGACCCTGTTAAAGTTGAAGTGTCAACCAAATACCAAACAGTTGACAAACTTCAACAATCCTATCTATTCATTCCAGTAAAATTTAAGGTAAATTGGGTTTTATCACAATCCACCTTTATGCGATAATTGTTTAGTAGAGTTGCGGAACCAGTATACCAGTTGACCCTTTTCTCCTTCTCCTGTTTCAACTACTGGTCCTCTCATGTTGATGTGCTTGATTCATTTGTCATAAGATGTGCTTTATCGCATTTTTTGGTTCTTTATTAGGATGTCTATTTGGTCCATATTCTAAATGAGATGGCTGGAAACTCCTTCATGATTTTTTGTGCAACATGCAGCAATACCATGCGCACTGCACTTCTACTGAGAAGCTTGGGTTTGATGGCAGTACCCCTTCATGGACAAATGTCACAGAACAAAAGGCTCGCAGCTTTGACCAAATTTAAAGCAAAGACCAGATCCATTTTGATATCCACTGATGTTGCCAGCAGGTGGGTTTCCGCAAAGCCTATCTCACTATTTAATTTTATTGTTCAGCTGTGCTGCACATTTTAAAATTGTTTTATTCTCCCATTTAACAGAGGCCTGGACATTCCACATGTTGATGTAGTGATCAACTTTGACATACCCATGCACAGCAAAGACTACGTTCATAGAGTGGGGAGAACTGCTCGAGCGGGCCGCTCTGGTAAAGCAGTCACTTTTGTAACACAGGTTGGTGGGATTGAAGGTGTCCTTCAGTTTTTGTGTGACCTCTTTCTTTAATAAAGTTTATGCATCTCCTTTTCAGTACGATGTTGAACTCTACCAGCGGATTGAACATCTGATTGGGAAACAGCTGCCCCTTTATCCTACTGAAGAGGAAGAGGTCTTAGTATTGCAAGAACGAGTTGCTGAAGCCCAGAGGATAGCTAAAGTGGTAATGTGTCCTGAATATTTGCGTTTTTCAATTGTTCCCATTCCTTTTGCTCATTTGTTTGTTTGTCTGTAGGAAATGAAAGATCTGGAAGAAAAGAAGGGAAGAGGGAAGAGAAAACGAGGTGACGGAGAGGATGATGACATGGAAGACTCAAGAGGAGTAAGACAACGTCTGAAGGGGAAGAAGCAAGGAAAAGGAGGATTCAAAGGCAAAAATCGAAAATGATGATTGAGTTTATATTGTATATAAATAAAGGTATTTAAATAAAAATGTTTAAATAAAAATTGACATTTGCATTGCTTTATTTGGACACCAACTATGCATCTCTGAAATAAAGTTAAAACATACAGAACTCTTAATAAAATAAATAACATTTTTTAAAAATTACTGATAAAAACATCATTAAAAGATTAAAATTCAATAAGAAATATACACTCTAATGTCTGAGGTAAAGCAACACTTCGATAATCTTCAGCCATTACTTCTTCAATTCCAATGAGTCGGTCTCTAATGAGGCATCTTTTGCACTATCACTTTCTACCATTTGACCGAAATCATTCTGTTCTCCGTTTCCTACTGCAAATGGTTCCGGTAGGAGACTGTCTGGCTCGAATACTCTTCGTACATCATCCAATGTATTTTGATCTTGGGGGTGTCCTATCTCGTCATCAGATGGCATTTCCATTTCCGTGTCGGTGTTGTGTGTTTGTTGGTCTGTTGCTGAACTATTGCCATCAAACATGACGGCTCCTTCGGAGGTGGAACCACTTGATTGACCAGTACCCTCACTACACTTATCACTCCTTTCAGACAAAGTATCAGGCTCTTCGACAATAGACAACAGAGCTGTTGTAATCAATTCCGGTACATCCACCTTTTTAAACTCGGAGGCCTCAAGTGAATCCATGTCCAACTCATCTGGTCTTGGCAAGGTTCTTGCCTGGCTAACTGAATTAATAATGTGTCGCGAGGAAATTGAATCTGAGTTCAACTCCGACTTTTCACTGATGTCTTCTAGAGATGTTAAAATCTCTATCTTTTTGCACACTTCTCCAATACAAGGTGTGTAACTTTGACTAAGAGATGAAAGGGGGGAGGAGTTGTGCTCACAAGTGACATCATGAGTCGACAGCATTTTAACTTGTTTGGGCTCAGTCATTCCTCGCTCCTTCTGATTCACACTGCGTGCATACACATCTGCTTCAGCTTCAAGCGGTGGGAGTTCCATAGAGTTTCGCCGAACCAAGGGAGCTGGTTGATATGGGGCAGGCTCCCCAGTCTGGTGGATGAGGGGTCCACTCAACGTTGCTCGTCGGTTCCGATCTTTTATGGGGCGTGCTTTCTGAGTCTGGGGCCTATCTTGTCCATTTCCTGTGTTGGAATAGCATGGTTCCCAAGTTGAAGCTCTCCTTGGAGTGAAGGGAAAATCCAGGGAATCCGGTGACATGTGACCATTCAGGCTCTGATCATCCATAGCAACATGTCTAAAGATGTGCAAAACAAGAAATAAATAATGAATTACGCAAGTTTGCGGTGTTTATGCTGTGCAAGTTCAAAAATAAATATTGTTTTAAAAAAGTCAATATAAAAAATTGTTTTGCTTAAAGGCTATTTGGTTGTTGTTTTACCTTGGAGATTCCGGGCGAGAGAAGAAATGTGTAGCCTCCACCACAATGTCGTCATCACCTGGCCTGTAATTTTGAAATGTTCTTCCATTCTGAGGAAGTATGTGAAGCAATGAAGCATGAGGTCGAGGCACATCATAATCTGGCTCAGAATCATACATGTTGGCAAATGCATCCAGGGAAAGACTCTGCTACAAAATAAAATCACGATCATATTATTTTGATTAATGCAACTTTATGCAGTTACAGACAACTTCTGCTGTGATATGTTATTACCTGCTTCTTCACTGCCGTTGGAGCGGTTGTTACTTCACCGTCCGCTCCATGAACTTGATTAATCTGCAAACTGCAACCTGCACCAACCGGAAGCAGAGGTGCTGTTGTCATACCAGCCAGTTGCGCAAGCAAATCATTCAGTTCATCAGAATGCCTGCTTTCAGGCTCACAGTTGTCTGGCTTCCAGATCCCCTTCATTTTTTTGGAAGGAAGCTGAGGAGGCTCATCAAGAATGTTGTTAGATAAAATGAGCTCTCTAACTTCTTCCACTTTTGTGATATTTGTTTCATGGACAATACTGTTCAATTCACTGTCTACTGCAGAGCCTTCACGGCTGTCGAAAAGTTTTTCAGTAGGGGTGAATAATCCTTTGACACTGACCTTAACTTTCTCAGAAACCTCTGTAGCAGTAATCAATGGAAGGTCTTCTTTATCAGCAAATTCTTCTGGAGGCTGTTGCAAACAATTATTAGATATTGGATACGATTTCACCACATGCTCCTCTGCCTTTGACGGTTTTGAACAATTCTGGTCATCATGTTCTCCTCTTCTTCTTATTATTGATTCTGTGGACGTTCTCTGAGCTTGCATGAGCAAATTCAGTTTAACGGCCTCTACATGTGAAAGTCCTACCCTCCCAGAACTGTCCAAAGTCGGTAAGATATTTGTGCGTATTGTGAGTGGTTCCATTGCTGAGGGTTTGGTGACATTTGCAAGTGGACTCACTTCCCCTTCAGAACCGAATAAAAACTCTCTGTCTTGTATGTTTCTTCTTAGTACCATCTCCTCATGAAATTCTTCATCACTAGATTCTGAACTTAGATATATGGCTAAATGCTCATTAGAACCAGCAGGTGTTGAAGGATCATCAGATACCACTTCATATGCGTGGTGTTGAGAATTATCACTTGGATGCGAGTCACTCCAATCGTAGAAGTCAATGGAATTTGATGTTCGAGTTCCAATCACTCTTCCATATTTTGCAGCAGAGAGAAGTCTTAAACGTGCATCATTATCCATATCAACTACAGGAGAGTTATTAGTCGGTACATCATGCCACGGTGATCGTGGCCTCTTTGTGCGTCTTGGAGGAAGTTGTGGAGGTGTGTCACCGACGGAGCAGCCATCTGAATTATTTAGCTGCTCCACGCCAACTGCAACATTCAGCAGAGTTAATGGATGGAGAAAAGGCATTTACTACCACGAAAAAAATTTTATCAATAGGAAAAAGAAAGGCATCAACTACTAAAACATGAGGTAATCTAACTTCATTCTTAATAACTAGTCTGAGTTACCAGAGTCATAATCGGGAGGTGGTTCTTCAGGAGCTTCACCAAATACAGGGTTTGATGGGCCAATCTGAAAATTGGTTCCCAGAGGATTGGACCCACTAGGAGTATCCCCCTGAGGAAAACACATGCACCAAATCATTACACACAAACCCCACAGGGAATGTACAGCAAAGGACTCATGCACTACATGTAGTTGGGGCTTGTAACACCAACACCAAGAGCTTACAGGGCAATTAATTTAAATGCTAATTCAACTGTTAGTATGTACCGACTTTAGACCTCCAACAAACTGCTCTTCCCGTCAATCCTACATCAACCCTTTGTCTTGTACCAATCAAACATTTAATAAAAAAAATCACATCATAACAAGGAAATGGCCCAAATGGTTCCTTTTCTTTTTTTTTTTTTTTTTAAATTCCTACCAAACATGTCTAGCAATAATTCTTTGAATATTCCAACAAGGAAAAATATAACCAGGAAAAATGTAAAATTAATATTGTGTTTACTAGAAACTTACCATCTTCTTAACATCATCCAGCACACGAGATACAGGAGTTGAGCACTTGGAATTCATATCAGGATGAGGAGACAAAAATGCATCATCTGAAAATATTCCTTCAGTTTCAGGATGATCCATTATGTCTTCAGATTTGGCACGCCGGACATGAGACAGCACCCTTGTGAGAAAGCTGAGCCGGTTCCGCACAGGGGCTCGTTTTTTACCATCATTGCTGTCAGCAAGACTATAACTATCTTTTGAGCTAGAGCCTTTCCGCTTTCTCATTCGCATTTTTGGCTTTGCCTTTGGGTCTTGCGGTTGAGAATCTGTGGTCGTATTTAAGGTAGAGTCACGCTTGTCACAATCTTCAGGCTCTGAATATTTTATATACTCTCCATTTCCATGTAACAACCTCTGACGAATTGACAACTTAACCAGCTTGCTCTTATCTGTTGCTGTTGGCTCTGACCTGTGAGAATCTAAAGTATTACAGGGGTGACGAATATCAGATGCTGAAAAGTATTGAGCATCAGGACCCATCTGCTCAAACTTGCTGTGCTTCACATGAATTTCCCCGAAACTTTTTCGAGGGGCTGACCACAGCTGGTCAGCTGAAGTACACCGGATTGGTTTGGGATTTTCTCTTTCAGGACTCAGATCCACACCTGAAGTGATAAGTAGATCCTTTTCTGAGCTCGACTGATTTTTTCCCAAACTTACAGGCACTTTTGTGGTCTCCAACGAGTCTTGGAACAACTGATTTTGATTTTCATCAGGATGGTATTTCTTGGAAGCTGCAAGATGAATCGACTTCCTTATGTTAAAATTTTCTTTCTCCTCCTCAAGTTCTGGTGTGCCCATATTTTGACAAATACAGCGTCCTCCTTCAATGTTACGGATATGGCAAAATTTACAGTTTAAATTCTTTTCAGCACAACCGTTTGTAGCTTTCAAGACATCTTCCAGTATTGGGGTACCAACAAAGCTGTCACTCTTTGTACAAACATCTTTTGCACTAGATGGGCTCGAAAAGCTCAACTGCTTTTTAAGAACACTTTCAAAGTTCCTGAAACCTTTGGACTTGCTGGATCTCTCCAGATCTTTCCTGTCCTTTTTACTGGCTGAATCATTGCCAACATCCCCAACTTTCTGGAAACCATGGAAGGAATAGCGCTGACTGCCGAACGGCGAGTCCTGCGTGTTGACCGGATGTACAGCTTGCGGAGAACTGTGTTTGTTAGCTTTATCCTTCTTCCCCAGAATTGGCAAGATGGAGCCTTGCCGGGTGAGATTGATCCCACCTGTTTTACCAGCCTGTGCCTTACGAGGAGCAATGTGCAAACCTTCTGGCAACTTGTCCTGGATAAGATTAGGCGTTCCACCAGAGGGCACCGCTTTCTCTGGTACAGTCACTAACATTAGCTCTGTCGATGGAGTTCGATTCCAGTTCGGCAGCGTGTGCCGCTTTTCACTGTGACCGGACTGTGGAGCATCCTCTTCCTCACGGATATTCTGAAACAGTTCATTCCCAATTCAACAATAATAATTTTAACATACATTGGGCTCGTTAGTTTAATTCATGTGCCTATCCCAGCGGGCCAATGCAAAACAGCACGACATCGAGAGAGAGCGTCGCCGCAAATCATCGATCTGTACGCACCCCGCGACCGTGATCCTGGTCCGCCTTGCTGAGGTTGTCGGCGGACGGGTAGCGGAAGTGCAGCGGGCCCTGCCCCTTGCCGTGGCCGTGGCCGCGGCCCTGGCCCCTGCTGCCCTTGCCGGGGTCCCTCCCCGGGGACGTCGCCGAGGACGACGCCATCGAGTCCAGCAGCGCCTGCAGCCACCGCTCCTGGCAGGCCCTGTCCTTGGCGCGCTGCAAACGCCACATTTTCTCTCACAACATCCAGGGAAGCTCGGGAAAAATTTAGTGGGGGGGGGGGATTCGAGGGCAAGCCGGAGGGCGGTTCCCCCCGTCGGCACCCTGCACTCACCAGCGAGACGACGTGCGAGCGCAGCACCACCTCCAGGACGTGCTGCTCGGCCCCGAGCCCGGCGCCGGCGCCCGTGTGCGCGCCGGGCCGCACGCACGACGCCAGCCCCATGTTGAGGGAGCCGCGGCACGGCGACAGCCGCGCGTACTCCTGCTGGGACTTGTAGTACAGCAGCAGCCGCCCCTCCAGCACGAACCAGTACCGCTTCCACATGGCCACCACGCGCTGCAAGCAGAGCAGGCGCAGCCTCAGCACAGCGGGGCGGGGCGGACCGGAGGGTCGCAAGTGTCACCGGAAGGGACCGCTTTTTAAACAACGAGTCGCTGAGAACGCAGAGCTCTGATTCAAATTGGCGAACGTCGGGAGAGGGGCGGGGGCAGGGGCAGTGGTGTCAGCCCCAGCGCACTCGGGAGGCGTGGCGGGGGGCCGCGGAGGGCGTGGCTGGGCGTGGCCGGCTGCACACGCCACACCGCCGGCCCGCGCCGCCTCCATTTGAGTAATGAACCGGGACACGGCACGAAGAAGCGCGCCGACACGCGCCCCCCGTATGAGAAATGCGAGCGGGCCCGATGCAGCAGCGGGGGCTGCGGAGGCCTCCCTGCCCGGGGGCCACCACCAGGGGCCAGCCGCTCGGCCAGGCTCTCTGCTCTGCCCGATAATTGTCCGGCCCGAACACAATAGTCGTGCCGCGACGCGGCGGCGGTGGGAAGCGTGGCGCCGGCCGGCGTCGTCCCGGCCAGCCCCGCGGAACAAACCTACGGAAATGCCCTTCCAAAGCCGTGCCCGACCCCAGCGGGGCCGCGCCGGGACCGGACCAGGACCACACTGCCCCGCGGCACTTCCCACGTCCACCAAAAGCGTGTCACTCCTCCCCCCAGAGCCCCTGACCCCCACGCACCATCTTTCCTTTCTTCTCCAGGTAGCCCTCCATCTTGACGGTGGGTTTGTCCAGCCAGGGGGTGGCGGCCGAGTCCACGACGGCGGGCGTCGACGAGGCCAGCGGCACGGTCGGGGTCGCGGACGGGGTGGGCGCGAGGCTGGTGGGGGCGGCGGCCTCACCGAGGGCCTCGCCGCCGCCCGGCTGCTCCGACGACGCCCTCATGAGTCCCGGGGATCGCCACCTGTGGACGGAGAAACAAATGGATTCGAGATCGGCATCGAGCGAGCGGCTTGAGTCAATGGGCGTCTCCGACGAGGCTCGAGAACGGAAGAACACTCGTTCTTCCATGCTTCCGTTCTCGAGCCCCGTTGGAAATGCCTACCCAACAAAGCTATGGCCCGCCCAGCCAAAGAGTGGCAGGTGGCAGGCGCGAGCACACGATACCGAAAGGCTGGCCACGCTCTGAAAGGTACGGCACAGCGCGGCGAGCGCACGGAGCCCCACTGGAGCCCCACTGGAGCCCCACTGGAGCCCCACTGGAGCCCCACTGGAGCCCCACTGGAGCCCCACTGGAGCCCCACTGGAGCCCCACTGGAGCCCCACTGGAGCCCCACTGGAGCCCCACTGGAGCCCCACTGGAGCCCCACTGGAGCCCCACTGGAGCCCCGACTGGAGCCCCGCTGCAGCCCTGGGGGCGCGGGAGCAGCGCCGGGAAGCGAGGGAAGTGCGAATGCTAACGAAGGCCGCGCTGCGCCCGCGGCTGGGGCACCCGAGCACTTGGGAGGGAAGGGGGGCCCGCTGGGGCGCTGGGGCTGGCTGGGACTGGCTGAAACTGGTGGGAATGGCTAACTGGCTGGCCTGGCTGCGCTGGGGCTGGCTGGGGCTGGCTGGGACTTTCGGGCTTTGAGAACGACGCGCAGTGCAGCAGCGCATCCCAGCCGGCGGGGAAGCGCGGCGGCAGCCGTGAGCTGGCAGCCCCGCCCGCCCAGATATCCCCGCGGCCCAGCCCGCACCGCCATGGCTAAACAATGTGAGCTGCAGGTCTCCTCCCCGGCTCCCTGCCCTTCCCAGTGCTCGCTGCACTCGCTGCGCCTGCTCGGGCCCTGGCGGTGGAAGGCGAGGCGCCCCGGGCCTGGGTCAACCCGGCCCCCGGGGCGCAGCCCGGCACAGCCCGCCGCGGATTATCTAATTAATTAAATAAATGAAATGCCCTGAGAACCGCCGCCGCCGCTCCGGCCGCCGACGCGCGGCTCGGCGACTTTCCTGGCCATTCTCTCCCGCTCATCTGCATACAAACGTCATCCCGATACGACGGCAGAGGGCCCCGTCGGCGCGGCGGCGGCCCTCGGGCAGAGGAGGCCCGGAGGAGGGTCACTGTGTGAGTGGCGTGTCGGCCAGCGCCGGGCTGGGCCGGGCTGGGCCGGGCCGGGCTGGGCCGGGCTGGGCGTGGTCCGGTGCGCCCGAGATTTACGAACCCAGCCCAGGCGTGCGGGAAGCGGCAGAGGGAATAAAACTCGGACAGAACGCTGTGGTGTTTCGCTTTGATAAGGCGCGGCGTCAGTGCGGGAGGGTGCCTCCGCCCGGGGTGGCGGGCGGCCAGCGCCGCCGAAATGCATCATGTGACCCAAATATGCCGGAGGGCGTGGCCGAGCCGGTGCCCCCTGCGGGCTCCGGGGTGGGGCCTTCAGGCGGTCCCGGCCCGTTGTCGTGTCAGGGGCTCTGCGCCTACAGGACCCCCCACGGCGTTCAGGGGAGGCACACGCTCGGTGCCCCCGCTCCCTCACAGGGCAAAGCAACGCAAGGGCGCCGCGCGCCGCGTCCGAAGGCAGTAGGATGGGAAGCACCCCTCCTGGGCTCGGTCACTTGGCGGCCGCGCCTGAGAGCGCCTGACACCGTCCCCGCCGCTGCCCCCGCCGGCCCGGCCGCCCGGCGCGGCGCGACGCGACGCGACCGTTGCAGTATTCAGTTTGTCCAACGCAGCAGCGTGGCGAGACAAGAAGAATGCCATTGTGTTGGCCGCGGTGCGGCTCCGGGAGGAGTCGAGGAGCCGCGGCCGCGGCGCTGTGCACACAGCCCGGCCCGGCCGCGCCGAAACCCGAGGCAGGGAAAGGCCAGGACGACGATGGCGGCGGCGTCCGCGCGCCGGACGAATCGAGGAGCGGCAGCTGCCGCCGGGAGCGTATCGGAGAGAAACGGACAATCGCGGGCCACGGCGGCGCCGCGCCGGGCTGCCGGGGTAAGAACCCCCCTTCCCCCCCCCCCCTCCACTCCACATTCATCGCGGCGCTGACGATGACGGGGCGGCCGCACGGCCGTGAGAAGCCCGGCGGCATTGTCTTTTGGGCGCCGAGAGGAAGGAAATATTTACATGTCACAGAAGGCGACGGGCCGGGCGCCGACAGCTGGTGCGGGCGCACGCGGCACGCGGCTCGCCGACAGCCGCAGCCCATCGTGAGGCGTCGTCCACCAAGTACACGTCAGCGCCTGCGGATGCCGGGGTAGGCCGGCCCGCACAACACGCGTGCGCGGCACAACGCGACATTGCCTACCCAACAGGCGCCGTGCGAGCGCGGAGCGGTGGAGACTAACCAAACGAGACGCGCGTGTATTCCTTCACAACAACAACAACAACATGACCGCGGACGTCCCTAACGGACGGGGCCCTAACGCGGCCAGCCATCACGCGGCGCGTTGGCCGCTCGCCTCAGCCGCGTTCATTTACTTCCCGATCACTTATGGGTTATCAGTCTGCGGCCGCTCACACAGCCTCCGGCGGCAGCCTCGTCAGGACGTCAGGCCCGCGGGGCGCTCCGAACCGACCCCGCCCTCACCGGCCCGCGGCCCCCGGCTCATCAGGGCCGGCCGACCACCCTACCCTCCCTCCCCTACCCTACCCTCCCCTCCCCTCCCCTCCCTCACCTCACCTCCGCCTCTCGCTTCACCTCTCGCCGCGCCCCTCTCTCGGTGCCAAGCAGAAAGCGGAACGGATGCAGGACAGCTAGCAGCAGCGCGAGCGCGGCGCGGCCCGAGCGCAGCACGGGATGCAGAGTGAGAGAGAGACGCGCGCACAATTGCGCGGGCTCCGTGCGCACACTTGCCCGAAGAGGGGTAGAGAGGGAGAGAGAGAGAGGTGGAAAAAAATCCGCGAGCCAGAGAGACCCGGTGCAGAATAACAAACAGAAAGACAAGGAGGGTGAAGCGGCCGCGGAGCGGGGCGCCAAACGAGATCAGTTACAGTTACTTCATTACCGTGGCGCCTCGTCAGGTCGCGGGGGGGGGGGGGGGGGGGGGGGGGGGGGGGGGGGGGGGGGAAGCCGGCCGAGGGACCCGGAGGACCCAAGAAAAGTACCCACGTGTTCGGGCTACCTTCTGACTACTTCTCTGGCAACGCTGCCCGGGTAGGACAGGGACGGCCCTGAGGAGCGGTGCTCCGCCGCCGCCCGCCCGCCGACCCCGGCCGACCGCACGGAGCCGCGAGTCTCCTGCTAAAGCAGAGGAGGCAGACACCGGACGGCGGCTGGAGGACGGCCGACGGCCGACGGCGACTCGGACAGGAATGGCAGCGGTGAGCACTTTCGTTTGCGGTTTTCCAGGGAGCTGTGCGTCGCGAGTCGAGTCGAGTCGAGTCGAGTCTGCCGCTCCGCGCCGCCCCCGCCGAGCACGTCAAAGGGCAAGAGTGAGTGACAGGCGGGCCGCGGGGGCCGCGGGCCGACCTCCACGGCGGCGGCCGCCCCGCGCCGACGTGTCATCAATGGACCAGCTCCAGTGGCTCCAGCAGCCGCCACCGCGGCTTATGTTGTCCAGCATAACCTAACCTTCGTCGACTAGCACCTCGGTCTGCCGCCTGGCCGCTCTGTCGCCGCGCGCCGCCGCCGCCTTACTGTAGTAACCAGGCGACAATTCTATCACCAGCAGCGTCACCGACAACGCCATGAACGTCATGAGGGCCGCGGCCGCAGCGAGCGACACGGCACGGCACGGCAGCCACAGCGTCAGCGTCCGATTCGTTTCGGCACGGAGCAGCTCAGCTCGGCGGGGCTCAGCGCGGCTGTGACCTTCCCTCCTCCTCTCCCGCCAACCTTTCATACTCTCGCTTTCCTCCACCGCCGCTTCACAGTAGCAGCGGCAGCAGCAGCGGCAACAGCGGTGAACTGTAATGATAAAACTAATAACTGGCGGCGGTGCGGTGCGGCGAACGGAGCGAAAGCGATGACAACCGACCGCGACACGGTCCGGTCCAGTGACGTCACACGCCATCCCGCCCGTCGTGTTCGGGTCACAAACACCGCGAAAACACACTTGCATTTCAGATTTTCTGGAAAACCGATCGACGCGGCCAACATGATTAGTGTTCGCTTTGGGGCTCGGTGGCAGCCGCCACGCGGCACGCGGCACGCGCCACCTGCTAACCCGCCCGACGCCGCCGCACTCCGCTCAACAGGCAGGAAGAAGCGAATGAACGCCCACGCCGCTGCCGCGGTCTCCCCTCGCTGAGGAAGGGGGCGGGGGGAGAGGGCACACATGGGAGGGAGAGGGGCAGCGCTTTTTTAAAAACACTTCGTGGGGGTGCGAGTGAAACAAACCTATGCAAACCAACGTGTTTTATACAGCTCCTATGTCAACTTGAAGAAGATTCGAAGCGCACATTTACAGCTTTGTGAGGCAAGCCAAGGCTGCCGCCGCGCCGCGCAACGTGTGCGCCATGAATGGCGAAGGCGCTGAATCAGTGAGCAGAGGCAGCGGCAGCGGAGGGCGCATCGCCATCTACGGCAATATAATCATGACCGGCAATTTCTTTTTCATTCTCGGCGCGGCGGCGGCGGCGCGCCGGGCCGGCGCTTCTAACGCGGGGCCTCCGGGTGCTTGTTAACCGCCGACCTCCCGCGTCCCCGCCCGCCAGGCGGCGAAGCAAGCGAAGCCCTCCGAGTATATACTTCTAATCTGAGCGCACAATCCGGTGGAAAGTCGGTATGAGTAAGGCGAGGCTTTCGAACGCAGACGGTCAAGGCGCGCTTGCGGACGGTACGGGGGGGGGGGGGGGGGGGGGGAGGGGGGCGGTCCCCGAGCAGGCAGGGGGAGTCACAGTCGGGGTGCCGCCGCCGCCGCCGCCACGCCCCCCGATGACCGGCCCGAAATGCGCAGTAAGTGCCGCGGAGTGCGTACGCGCGCGCCCTGCAGAGCGAGCAACAGGCTCGGTACGGCGCACGGCGGCGGCGGCGGCAGAGCAGCGGCAACTCTCACCTAAAGCGGCGGGGCGGGGCGGGGCTCATGTGCAAGCAGCAAGCAGCCAGCGCCACGCGGCGCGGCGCGGCGCGGCACCGCGGGCCGGGCTAGGCGTTGAGCCGATACGACAAGAACAAGAGAGCAGAGCGGAGTGCGGCACGGAGCGGCGCGGCGCAGCGCGGCGCCGCCCGGCCAGCCAGCCAGTCAATATTGGCCAGAGAGGGGCTTTCTCCGACATACCGCGCGCACTGGTACTCCTCTGTACTCCTCGCTGGCAGTGGTGGGGGTAGTTAGGGGGGGGGGGAGACAGATGAGATAGATAACCAGAGAAGGCGGGGAGCGCGGGGGGGGGGGGGGGAAGGGCCGAATGGACCAGCCCGATGCGATCGCGGGGTGTTTCAAACGCCTTCTCCACGCACGCCAAACGACCTCCAGGGACAGTTAGCCGGAGGATGAGGCGAAGGGTGCGTGACTGTACAAAATCCCCGTACGTACCGGGAACCTATTCTCGCCCCCACCCGGGGAGACCCGCCCCTCCCTCTCCGGCCGATAACAAGGGCCCTACCTACGACCGCCGCAATTTTTGTTTCCTCCTTACATCCTTCCTTTAGCGCCGCGCCGCGTGCGTCGTGCAGTCCGCGTCGCAGGGGGGAGGGGGGGGGGGGTAATGCCGAGGGTAGAGAGAGACACAGGAAGAGAAACGAAACGGGGAAATGCAGCAGGCGGCGGCGCGCGTGTGCCGGCGCGGCGCGGCACGGCATTCGTGCGCGAACCAAATCGCGCCGGCGAGTCGGGGAGATAATAAAGCAAGAAGCACCAGCCACGGCGAGCCGCACTTGGCCGGTGCGTAACTGACGCCGGCACCGCGCCGCCCGCCGTGCGCTGCCCTGCCGCGCACTGCTTCATTGCAATGCAATCTAATCGCCATCAACTGGTTGTTATTTATGCCGGCCGCGGTGAAAGGCATCGAAAAGGAGGACCGACGGGCGCGGCAGCGGCAGCGGCAGCGGCGGCGGGCTGCTCTTACACGCGGGGTAGTTCGTTGGGGAGGGCGGTGGAGCCGCTGCTGCGGGTGGGGTGGAAACGCACGGCAACGTGTGGGGCGGCGCCGCCCATCGGTGTGGGCGGGCACAATACAGTACCAGGCAGCCGGCCGACCACCTCACACACACACACACACACACACACACACACACACACACACACACACACACACACACACACACACACACACGCAGAGCGCACAGAGCTTTGGGCGGTGCGGTGCGGGGGGCACGGCGCCGCGGCGGAAGTGGTCCAGTTGTCCAGGTTCCGGTGACGCGCGCTGCCGGCGCTGCGCCCGGCCCGGCCCGGCACTGCTGCCGCTGGTCCGGCCGTCCGGTGCGGCCCCCCTGCTGCGCCACTTCCGCTGTCACCGGCGGCGTCACTGACACGGCGTGCACCCGCCGCAGCTGAGGTGTCCTGCACCGGGCCGCCAGTGTGTGGGAATGCAGCCGCGGAGGAAACGCGACCGAAAAAACTCCAAAGGTCGCTGCGCTGCCGCCGCCCCCCTCCCTCCCCGGACCTCACGGACCAACGCGTGCGCGGCTTATCGCGGCCACGAAAAAAAAAAAGGACCTTGAAAATGGGCATGACGGTATCCAGTACATCCACTCCACTGCCGACGGGCGGCGGCGGAGGCGGCAATGGTGCGGCTGATGAAGCCGACACAAGTCCGGCACGGCGAGCGGTGCCGCCGAGAGGGGCGCGCCGCACCGGCGGAGACAGAATTAACCAGGCCCTCCGCATCTAGCCCCCCCCCCCCCAAACACACACACACGTGTCCTCACAAATATTTCAAACACGCCGTGCGCAGCGCGTTTTTGCCCCGACCTAACCCTCTTTTCTCGACTCGCCGCCGACACACACACACACACACACACACACACACACATGTGGGTGTGCGTGTGTCACCGGAGACATTTCAAGGCAATCTCACATCTGCCCCCGGGACACACACACGCACGCGCACGCGCACTCAACGCGTGTCGAGTGCCGCGAGTGCCTTCGACGGCCGCCGGACGAGATTCCGAGCGGATTCCGACGAACGAGAAGGAGAAAAATTGGGACTGTTGAAGAGCACGCGTTCGTTAGAGGGCAGGGCGTGTCGTGCGGGGGCCCACAGAGTCGGCCACGTGATTCGTGAACGTTCCCGTCGTTCGGCGAGGCAAGTTGCCTGACGTTTCCCGTGCTCCGCGGCTCTGCTGCCGCGGGCCGATCGCGAGCACTGTCGCACGTGGGGCGCCCCGTGAGTGCGAGAGAGACAGAGGGAGCACTGCTCGGGACCAACCTGCAGGCTCTGCGTGATCTGCGATGCTGACGGCAGCCGCACCGATTCCGAGCAGTGCATTCGTCGCTCTGTCGCTCTCGCACTCACGGGGCGCCCCCCCGTGAGGGGTGGTGTGCGAGCGAGACAGACGGATGCCATGCCCGTCGTGCCTCTTCTCATCTCCTTCTATTCTTCAGACGCCGTCGTCGTCGCCATCGCCGTGTCATAATGCAGGGCAGGGGCGTCACCGGCGCGGGGGAGGGGGGGGGGCGGGAACCGGAGAAGGAGAGCGGCGCAAGTGCAGAGCCGGGTAGGATGTGGCCGCTGCGGTGTGGAGTGGCATATGCGAGCCGAGCCAGTCGCTCTCGCACAAGTCGCAGAGGAAAAATGTTGCGTAACCCTTTACTTCTGCCTGGCGGCCGCGGGCGTCTCCTGTTGCGGCGGCGGTAGCGCCTTGCGCTCCCCCCCCCCCCCCCCCCCCGGTGTCCGGTGGGCCAACACCCCCGCAATTGGGCGAGATAGGATTGCACAGCTAATGCGCTGCATCCGCGCGGGCTGCGCTGGCGGGGGGCGGCCCACGCCAGCGGCAGGGCCACACGCTCACGCATGCCGTCCATCCCCGCCCCCCCCCCCCCAAAAAAAAAATCTCAGGGGGAGGGCGCGAAACTGCCTGCCCCCAACACAAACAGCGGGGTGTCCCCGACATCGCGCCCTCTGAATATACCCCTGAAAGGTCCCTCCATTCAGAAACCTGTCCCCGCACCCCACCGTGACTTCCAGTGCGGATAACAGACGAACCAGTTTGTGGCCGGCCCCTCGGGTACCTGCGGCCTGCAACAGCCGCAGCGGCCCTCCCCGTTAACGACGCGGGGCAGACCGAGCCGATTCAGATGTCGATTGTCGCTTCTGTCTGCCTGCCTGTCCCACGATCGGCCGCCCCTGATACCCCCGGCCCGACGGTTAGCGGCGCACCAGACCGCGCAGGGCTGGCGGGGCAGACGCGCTCGGCGTCTGTCTCTCGCGGCCCACGGCGGCGGCGGCCGGGACAGGTGCGCGACGGCGCGGCCGCCCCGCGACTGCGACGCGCTCCACGGCGGCAAACAAGGCGCGACGTTCCTCCTCCATCACCGCCGCGGGGAGAACACGACGACGCCGGCGCTTCTCGCTGCTGCTGCTGCGGCCACCGTACCGCAGAGGTCTGCTGGCCTCCCCGCCGTGCCGTCCACGCAGAAAGCGGTGCGCGGACCACGGCCAGCCCTGGCCAGCCCTGGCCAGCCCTCACGGGCTGATCCGAGACGAGGAGGTCCTCGTGGGGGTCCGCGGAGACGGCAGAAGAGGGAGTTCGACGGGGACCCCTCACCCTCGCGGTGTGCGACAGCGCGCGCGCGCGCGTGAGGGGGAAGTCTGGCCGAGGCGGCGCGCGGCGGCCAGCAGCACCCGGCACGCCCGCCCACGCCGCAGACGGCCTCGTCAACCGGGCGCTCCCGCCGCGGCCCCGCCGAGATTGCCCCCAACAACAGGCTGGGCCCGGGGGCCCGGCTCACCTAATTGTCCCCACGCCCTTCTCTCTCCCGCTCGCTCGGCATGGGGTGCGCCGACGCGGCGCTGACGGGAAACACGACCGCGGGCCTCAATGCCACCCCTCTCGACCCCCACCTGTGCGATCGCGATCCCAATTAACCGCAGTGATACGAAACCCGATAGCCACCGCCCCGCCCCCTGACGACTGCCCACTGCGTTGTCGCCGCCTCCGCTTTTCTCTGCTCCGCTCGCAGGTGCGGTATGCGGTGTGTGCGGCGCGGGTACCTCACCTGGTGGTCAGGCCGGGGCCGGTCGGGTGCCCGGCGACGCCGCTAACAAGCCCGCGCTCGGACTCCCGGGGGCCGGCTTCAGAAGCGCCGTCCGTCGGCGACGTGCACTCGCCGCGGTAGCCGCGCGCAGACTTCGGGGGCCGGCGCGGCGGTCCGTCACACAGCGCCGCTCATGTCGGCTGCACCCGCCCTCGCGTAGTACACTCGGACTCGTTGCACGGGCTGCCGCAGCCGCACTCCGCGCTCGCAGGTTCTTCCCTTCCCACCCGAGCCGAGGCGAGGCCCGCGTACAACTGACTCTGCTCCGCTGGCCGTCCACGCCGCCCGCCCCGCCGCCGCCCGACACACTCCAGCACCGGCGACGCCGACGGCCCGGCGGCACCACTCGCCCCGCCCACCCCCGCCACAGCCACACGGGCTTCCCCCGCCCAACCAATACCCTCGTCCGAAATAAGTGCAACAGAAACAAACACGTACTTACTCTACAAATGCAGCACTTCATAACATGTTCACCTTTTCACAGATGAGCAAATTTCTTTCCACAAGGTTTCCTCATAAAGAGAGAAGGGGAAGGCCAATGCGCACTCCATTTCCGCCCTGTATCTGGTTGGGATGTCTGTAATCAGGTGTCATTTGCATAAATCACGTTATATAATTTAGGCCACATTATTTAACTCCCCGGCTCGGGTCCAGTGCCTCTGTTAATCATTTAACGTAAAAGTATTGGTGTCAAAGCCCCCGCAGAGACTCGTGATCACTTCATTAATTTGCTTTTAAATTCACTACTAAATTTCACAAGCGTTGTCTTCTAACGGTAAGAGGGCAAAAGTCGACCCTGTATCACATAAAAATCAAGGTCGTCGATAAAAATCAAGGAGTATAAATATATAAAGAAGTGTGATGTGATGTGTGCAAACGCTGCTTGTCTGTGGTCACTCCACCCCAGCACTGCTTGACTGCTTAGCGGGAAGCCATATAGCGAAGACATTCAAATCTAGCGCGCACGTGTCCCTCCAGGCAGAGACCATGAGATCACATCTCATCCTGCCTCGTGGCCCGGTCGCTTCCTGGTCGACTGTTTTCTCACGATTCCTGCCCTATCGTGTTTGTATGGTGAAATGTCAACAAATCTTGCAAATATCAAAAAACTGCGTACCCGTGGATGAATACGCAGGGCAGGAAAGGGCTCGTGCTAGGTTTACGTAGGTGTGTACGTCACCGCAGCATTACGTTGGATGTGGAACGAGCCCTCGCTTCTTCCCTTCTTCTTCACTCGGTGGCGGGTCCTTCCTTTCCGGTCCGCCGCGAGTAAGGTGACGTTGGGTCCGTTTAGCGGCGTAAATATCTTTCCCCATCTTCCAAAATGAAGATCTACAAGGATATCATTACCGGTAAGTTTTGTTCCCGATTTTATTCCGTACCCTGGGAATATCAGAGTTTTGGGCCGGGCTTCGTAGTTATGGTGGAAATTCGCATCGTCTGATCAGGCATGACCTGGTGCCATCATGACGTCCACAGGTTGTTCGCGTTAATATCAAAGTTGGGGCTTTTGTATGGAAACTGCCAAAAGCACTCAATTTTTTCGTACACTACTATCTCTTTTGGTGTCTGCGTTTGTGATGATTGGTCAGCTGTCTAAGAGGGGGGCTATATTTACATTTCATATGGGTTCCTAGCGATTGCTGTGTCAGCAGTGCATACGTTGCAATGGAAGTGGTCTGTTTTGACCGTTAAAGGTTTTGTTCACTGCATTAAATTCTGGTTCTGGAATGCCCTATAATGACGTCGTTCGAACCTTGTATCAACAACATCGTTGAGGTTAGGTTTCGTATGACACTTCGGTTCTTGTCGCTCTATGTCGACGGCAACGGTTTTCCTGCCGTTGAGTTTCCTCTGTCTGGCTTCATTCCTTTCTGTTCTTGTTTCCAGGTGACGAGATGTTCTCGGACACCTACAAAATCAAGCTGGTCGATGAAGTCATGTATGAAGTCACAGGCAAGGTAAGATCAAAGATGTTGCAATTCTGGGTGCATACACTAATACTAGGCAGCCTTTGTGGGCTGCTTGGAGCATCGTATGCTAGAGTACAAGGTCTGGAGTTGATGTGTAGACAGTTCCTGTAACTTCGACACTTGCAGACTAGGCCTACACAAAGTCATTCATGTCAAACATCTGGTGCATACTCTAATACTAGGTGGCCTTCAGTAGGTTGCTTGGAGCATCGTATGCTAAAATATTGGGTCTGGAGTTGATATGTAGACAGTTCCCGTAGCTTCGACACTTGCAGACTAGGCCTACACAAAGTCTTTCATGTCAAACATCTGGTGCATACACTAATACTAGGTGGCCTTCAGTAGGTTGCTTGGAGCATCGTATGCTATATTATTGGGTCTGGAGTTGATATGTAGACAGTTCCTGTAACGTCGACACTTGCAGACTAGACCTACACCTATTTGTACATGTCCATAACGTCTGGAAGCATACTCTAACAGTTTATTGTGGATATGCTTTGTTTAAGAACTTCCACGCGTTTGACCAGTTTTTCTACCATGTGTTGCTCATGCTCATTTTCGTCTGTTGCACAGCTTATCCAGCGGAAGCAGGGTGATGTCGCGCTGGATGGTGCCAACCCGTCTGCTGAGGAGGCTGATGAGGGTGCCGATGAAACCGTTGAGTCCGGTGTGGACATTGTTCTCAACCACAGGCTTACCGAGTGCTTTGCCTTCGGTGACAAGAAGTCCTACACCCTTTACCTTAAGGATTACATGAAGAAGTAAGCTTAATGTGGTGCTGTTTTTTTTTTTCCCATTGTATTTGGTGAGGTCCTTATTGACTCAATTTTTATAGGTTGGTTGAGAAGCTCCAGGAGCGTGCTCCCGACCAGGTTGATGTCTTCAAGAACAACATCAACAAGTACATGAAGGATGTCCTTGGAAGGTTTAAGGACCTCCAATTCTTCACCGGTGAATCTATGGACGTCGATGGCATGGTTGCCATGGTCGAGTACCGTGATATTGATGGCGAAAGTGTACCAATCTGCATGTTCTTCAAACACGGACTTGAGGAGGAGAAGTTTTAATCATCGACTGCAGCTTTCTAAATGTAAGTTGACTTGTACTCCAGTTCATATATAGTTGCTGCCTGTTTCGTATACCTGTAGTGTCCTTCAGTGATGATGTAAACACTCTTCCGGACTCATGATGGTATTATCCAGTATTTCACTGATGAAGGCCTACCAATTAAACTGCTTTGCCATTCGCTAAGTCTTGATTTGATCTGCCTCTCTGTGATGAATTTTCCATTTCTGACTCTTGATGGTCTATTTAAGCTCTAGTATTTCCCTGAATGAGGCAGTGCATGATAGCAGGCTAGCCTGTTTAACGCCTATACGTCACTAGCTAATTTATTCGTTTGGATTGTTTCAGGTGTGACTAACAGAAGTTATGAATTTGTGTGTAGCCTCTGTGGCAATGATTTTACGAAGAAATGTAAATACGTCAGACCAGTTTTTTGTATTTATTTTTACTGGAGGATGGGGAGAGAGATTGCAAGTGAATGATATTTATACTGAACCTCAAATCCAATATTTGGAGAAATAAATTGATCCATCTTTTCTACCATGTCTGTTTCCTGCTTTATTTGAAGTTTATCTGTCCCAGAAATAAGTTTAGATAACCAGGTTTTGGGGGCAGGGTCAAGTTGTCACTACTCCTACAAATTGCATTAGGATTGAATGGCTGTTGCTGCCATCCGAGTGCTGGTAAAATCTGGCAGGCGGATGGGAATCAAATTTTCATGGTGAAGTTGACAATGGGTACTGTCGAGGAAATAGACTGGGAACGGCGGTAGCTGTCATTGTAATTTAATAGAATACACTACATGAAGTATGTACATGCCACACAGACCAGGAAATGACAATTACATTTCCTACACTATCCTAATAATACTTTACCATGATAAATCACATGTTCCAACAAGGGAAAGCTTAAGATTAGGTGAGGATACGATAACATGACACAAATGAAGCTGAGTGAAATCTCAGCGTGATGAAGTTCTCATTCACAATAGATATTCCAATTAATCCACGTTTCTAATAAGGACTACGGCTCACATTTGGTAAATTTGAAAATTGCCCCAAAAGACTGATCAACAGTAAACTAATTAAAACAGAATTACACTACTGTAAATTTTTTTGAGCATTCTAAGGCAACACAAATTGCCACTTGAACTAAAAACCTTCATTGAAAGTAAGACAATATGCTTGCAAATCAAAGCAATTTATTTTGACAAAATTAAAAGCAAATTTTAAAACAATTCATACAAAAGGAACTAAGGGAACAGTACACAAAACAACCTAATAAAACAGCAGTTCCGGAAACATTCACTCTTCGATATATTAAAATACATGCGCAGAGGAAGTTGCACGGCTGAAAATAGTTTTGAGCATGGAGAGCCGATGGAGCAGAATTATTGTTCCATACTTCCTCGCAAAGATTAACTATACATTATGTTGAAACTTGTTTCTCATTTATGATGGTGGCTCTGGAAATAAATAAAAAACTTATTACAGTGCTGTCATTTTGAAACATATATGTGACTACACAAAACTTACTTAGCACCAAAAGAGATAGTCTTCGTAGAAATTCCACTCGACTTGGCTTTGAGTGCGGCTCCAGCTCCAGCTAAAATGGCAGGCGTAATGCCATGGCCGACTGGAAGGCCATTCGAGGCCATGTGAGCAGCAGGACCCTTTTTCAGGATTCCATTAGGCATGGTGCCTTTGGCTGAAATACATAGAAACAAGTGTAAATCACCCTACCACATGAGTACGGACGCAGCTTTGCAACAGAAACACTCACGCATGTAGGGCGTTGTCAGGGTGCCGCCGTTCACCGAAGTAATGGTCACATTACCTCGACTGACATCCTCCACCTTGAGAGCCTCCTGCAAACAAAAGGCAATGGTTCTAAAATTTCGCTCAAAAACTGGACTTTCCCTCTTGGGGAAGTCCAGTTCCCCTCTCGACAGCGTCCGAAATTTTCACACACCCTCGCTTCTCTCCTGCTCACCTCCGCCTCCTGGGCGAGCGCCTCGCGGGCCGCGTCGAGGCCCGTCTCCGTCCTGGTGCGGAGGTTCGACCGCGACAGCGTGGCGGCCAGCTCGCTCTGCAGGCCGTGGGGGCCGTGGGTGCCGTGGCCGGAGTCCTGGTGCTGCTGCTGGTGCTGCGGCCCGGCCTGGGCGGGGCCGGGGCAGCCTCCCCCGTTCTGCTGGCCCCCGTTGAGGAACGTGAGCTTGGACGGCTGCCTGCTGCCGGCGCCGCCGCCGTACTCCCGGATCGTGACGCACACAGAGGGGCGGCCGGCGGCCGGGCTGGACCTGCGGGACAGAGACAGACGGAACCGCGGCGTTAGTCGAGGGAGGGCGGCGTGGCGCGCGACGCGCGACGCCAAGATGGACACGCGCCCGCGATCGTTCCCGGCGTTATCACCAGCGTCCGCGCAAATGAGGTTTTATCGGGTCATCGCAAGTTGGAAACCAAACGGGGCTCGGAACGGACGGGCTCGGCTGGGACGGGCTCGGGGCTGGGCTGGGGTCGCAGTAATCGTCGCCGACCATAAGCAACCTGCCCGCAGAGGCTCTACTCGCCTATTCTGCTGGAAGTAGGTCTGGGGGGGTCGGGGCTGCCTGGCCCTGGGCTCCAGCAGCTCCAGGCTGTCCAGGCTCTGCATCTCCACCTCCGGGGCGGCGCTGGCCGCCGACGCGGCGGGCGGCGCGGGCGGCGCGGGGGCCCTGCCCTTGTCCGCCGTGTGCAGGGTGCTGCCCGACGAGTCCGAGTCGTAGTCCGGCGTCGGGCAGTACGGCGCGGGGCTGGGCGTCCTGCGGCAGACAAACCGACGGGTCGTTGGCGAGAGCGTCGAGGACGTGCTCTGGGTGCGACCGTGCGGGACTCTGGGGGGTGCGACGGTGCGGGGCGGGACCGACGTGCTCTAGGATTAGCGGCTGAGGGTGCGGGGTGCGGCCGACGTGCTTCGGGGGGTGCGACGGTGCGGGGCAGGACCGACGTGCTTCGCGTGTGATTTCAAGAGGCATATGGCCGACGTGCTCTTGGCTGGTGCCTTAAGGTAACGTGCTTACTACGGCGTGGCGGTGCGAGGGCTGCGACCAACACCGCATGGACCCCCAGAACGGAAACTACGAACCTGTGTGTCAGTCGTTGCTGTTGGAGCTGCACCATGTTGGGCGGCTGCGGCGGCTGCGGCGGCTGCGGCGGCTGCGGCAACAGCTGCACGGGCTTCAGTCTCGCCTGGCTGATGCCGTTCGAGACGACGCCGGGCCCCGCCGCCGCCTGCGCACCATCCACGCCGTTGGCCTTGTGACTGAAGTGGACGCCGTTGGGGGTGCCGGCCGGCGAGGGCGGGGGCGGGAGCCCGCCAACCCTGGTGGCGTCGTTCGACGCCCCGTTGACACGGTGGAGGACGCCGTTGGTGGTGGTGGCGACGGCGGAGGCGGCGGGCAGCGGCGGCTTGGCGAGCACCTTGGGGCCCGCCGTCAGCGCCACGGCCGTGGCGGCGCTCGGGGGCGGGAGTGCCGCCGCCGGAGGGGGCGGCGGGGGCGCGGGCGCCGAGGCCGCCGACGCGACCGCGTCTCCGTCCCCGACCTCGCCGTCAGCCTGCGGGGAGCAGAAACGGTCCAGCTCTGTACACTGACCGGAGGGGGAGGAGGGGGGGGGGGGGGGGGCGTCACGACTCCAGCCGATAAGGGGCGTGCAGTGAACAACGTTGCCAGAAGGGCAGGCCAAAAGTCGACCGAACCCGCGTGTATCAACGGTGCCTCTGCAGACTCACCTGGCCGGGCAGCGGCGGCGGCGGGTGTCGCGGCCCGTTCCGCCGCACGAGCCTCGTCACCTCCCTCTCCGCCTCCTGGGAGTCCTGCCGGTCCCGCTCCACGCGGAGGCCGCGCTCGCGGGCCGCGGACAGCGCCAGCCCGGCCGACACCTGCGCCGCGTGCTGCTGCTCCAGCTGGGCGCGCCGCTGCAGGAAGCGCTCCCGCTCCTGCACACACACAGACAGACACGCCCTTTTAAGAACGGCAAATGAGGAGACAATTATGGGGGCACAGGACCTGGAAAAATTACAAGCACAAATTAAACCGTTTTATGATATTGCAGTTTTCATTTATGGGCGGCCCCACGCCCACACGTGCCTGCACCGGCACGGCACGGCCCGCCGAAGCTTGCAAAACACTGAGGCCCGAGCGCGGCGGGGCCGACCGGGACCGACTACCGGGCCAGATTCGTCCGGCCCCGCCCACCGCGTGCACCACGCCACGGGAAGGCGAGGGAGGCAGGCGGGCGTGCAGGTGCAGACGCCTGTCGCTCCCGGCGGCTGCCACAGGCACTGCCGCACCACGACCATACTCACAGCGTACGTCCTGACGGTGACCAGGCAGGCGCCCGGCGACCGCGGCGGCATCATGGTGGCCACGCTGCTGGGCATGGCGACGACGGGGCGGCGGCGGCCCTAACACAACCTAACACGAGCAGACGCGACCGTATGAGCCGGGCATGCCAACGCCGCCAATGTCAGGGGACTTGACGTGTCAGCGCACGGGGGGTGCACGGGCAAGCCTCCCGAGAGGGCTGAAAGTGCCACACCTGCCGCTCTTAAGCACGTCCAATTTCCTCCCATTTTTTTAAAAAAAGAAATTTTTAGCGAGGAGCGAAGCTAGACCGAACATCTTCAAAAAATGAAAGCTGAACTCGAAAATATTTAACTATTGATTAATTATTCAAACTCCTCCAAATTTGTGTTTGCGGACTTCGCAGTATTTTTTCTTTCAGATATCAGCAGAAGGCAGCGAGGCATGTCATTTTCATCCCACGGACAGTCGGAGGAGCTGCAGACATGTCGGCAACCGGAGGAGGCGTCGAGGCCGGCGTGTGTGTGTGTGCGCGCGCGTGTTCGCGTGCGTGCGCGCGTGTCACCGCAAGCATCGAAAACCGCACAAGCGGCGCGTTATAGAGGCGGCGGCGGCGTAGAGTGCACTCGACCAGCGACGGGACGGTAGCCGTGCGCGGGCGGCCGGCGCATCCAGATCTCGACACGTCAAACCGAAGGACGCAACCGCCGCCTAGCGAACGGGGAAAAGCCTCCACACGAGAGGAGAAGGGGGGAAGGCTGCTCGTGTCGGAGAGGACCCTCCAGACGAAACGCCCGCGAAAAAAAAAGAGGCGAAAAGGAGAAACTTTTCGTCACGGCTTCGTTCACTTCACCTCCGGCTGGACTGGACACCCGCCCGCACCCGCCGCGCACGCCCTTGAAATTCTCCGTCTCCCTTTCCTCACACGGTCTGCCGCCGCCGCTGCCGAGTTGTACGGCTGCCGCCGGGACAGAGAGCTTCGAGTGCTGTGCGGCCCCCCCGGGTCATCGACAAAAGAAAACAAAAACAAAAAAAAGCGGTGCAGCGCGAAGGTGAAGAAGACCCTGCCGCTGCAGCGCGCGAATCGGCAAACGAGGGAAGCCCCACCGGCGCGGCGGCCCACGGTCATGGCGCCTCTCGGCACGCGACCCCGCGCCGTGGCGCCTCGCGGACCCGACCCGATCCCCCGGGGATCTGATCTGCCTGTGCCGCTTTCAGCCCGCCGCGCTAACGCCGAGGCACGGGAAGCAGTGCAGCGCAGCGCAGAGAGAATCCGCGCGAAACTGGTCGTGGGGCTTCCCGGGGACTAAAGCAATAGTGGCGGCTACCGCCGCTGCCGGGCAGCGCGGCCACACCGCGGAGCTGCAGCGCCCCCGCGCCCCCGCCAGCTCTCCTCCCTCAAGCGGAAACATACCGCGGCCGATGAGATGAGAAGGCGAGGCGCCTGTCAGCGCGGCGCGGGAAAGTTCGAATTAATTGCCCGCGCAGCCCCGGGCCGCGCATCACAGTGCCAGGCATTATCATAAACGAAACGGAACGCCCCCCCCCCCCCCGACGGGAATCGAACCCGCGAACCACGCGCGCCCTCCCCGTAGGCCTGCCGCTGCGGGAAGCAGTCCGTTGCAGGCACGCCACAATACCGCGCCGGCAGCCACGACATCACAACTTGCTCAACACGAATGACACGGAATCACGAAAAGCAGAGAGAGACATAAAAACCCGGAAAGTCATGCAGCCCTGCAGAACCATAAGGAGGGGAGGGGAGGGGGGGGGGGGGGGAGGACAGAGGAGGCTATTGTGGTCCACAAGTCGGAACCGCCGAGGAAAATGACAAGAGGGGGGCGGTGCGTCGCATCGCGTCGCGTCCGCCGCGCGTTGTGCCCGCGGAGTACCTGCAAATTACACAACGCCCACCCGCAGGGGGGGGGGGGGGGGGGTGCGCTCGAGCGCGGGGCACCGCCCGCCTAGAACTCCCCCAGAGAAAGAGAGAGACTAGGAGAGAGGCCCGTCGCGGCTCTCCGGCCCGGTGTGTCGACCCGATAACTGATAACGCAGCCTCCTTTATCCCCAAGTCGCGGCGCGGCGCGGCGCGGCGCGGTGCGGAGAGCGGCAAAAGCGACTCCCCGGCGAAAACGGCGCCGCCGCGAAACGGGCGCAGCGGGAGCCCCGCACGGCGGCAAGTGCAGCCGGTGCGGCCGTCCGGTTCAGACCTCAGCCCGGGCGGAATGGAACCGCAAACAGCAGCCGACGGCGGGGACGTGGGCGGGTAACGCGACACGTATACAGGGCCCGCCGCCCCCGCGTTCGAGCTATTGACACCTGCCGCACACCACACACACACGAACACACCATCATCGACATGTCAATGCCACACGCACGCACACACGCCAGCACTGTGACAACCCCCTCCGGCTCCGACATGACCGCCATGCCGCACACGTCCCCGCGCACTAATCACAGTGCGGCGGCGCCAGCGGCGACCCCCGGCCGCCCGCGGCCGCGACCGTCGCCCGTCCGTACGTTGGCACTTTGTAATCCGCGCGTCCAGCCGGGAGGACGCGAAGCACAGCACAACACCACACACGGCAACGCGCACCGGGGCCGGGGCGAGGCGAGGCGGGCGCCGCGCGGGAGGGAACAGCCGCGACTGGCCGCGCAGCACCGCGCTGCAGCAACGCAACGCTCCGCTCCGCCCCGTGCCGGGCCGGGACCGGACGATAGCCCAGAGTGTATAGTGGGTTCGGTCGGCGCGGCTCGGGTCGGGTTCGGCGCAGCCCCTGGGCGCGCGCGGCGGGCGGGAGACTGAGGAGGTGTGCCGGCGCGCCGAGGTGCAGCAGTCAGCTGACTGCCGGCGGCGGGGCGGCCCCCCCCCCCCCCCCTCTCCCCGCCCCCGCCGCCATTCCCAGAAAGCGTGACACGCCGTGACGATAGACCCGGCGCCGCGTCGGCCCGTCCGTCCGTCTTTTCCGCACGGCGCGAATAGTGTCTTGTCTCGTGCTGAAAATTAATGGGTCGTCGCCGCGGCGTCGCCGCGCGGCGATAAATCCGAGTCATATTCTTCTATCTGTGTCTCTCCTATCTCTATCCGTGTCCGGGGGGGGGGGGGGGCAGCAGTAAAGGACCGGCGGCCGACTACGCGGCGGCTGCCGTGTCGGGCGCTGACAAACTGTGGCGGCGCGATACAAAAACCCACTTATGCGCGCAAAACACAATGCGGAGCGACGCGGCACAGCAGCCGCGGCATACTGTAGCAGCGGCGGGGGCCTAACCTAACGTGTGAGCGGCAGGGCCGGGCCGGGCGTGAGACCGCCTGCCGCCCTCCCTGCCGCGGAGGGGGGGGGGGGGGGCAAGGACACGCAACGGCGTGCGGTATGAGAAATATACGTACGCCTCCCGAAACAGAAACAAAACAAACACACACACACACACACAAAACGAGACTGTGCTATACGGGCCGACTAATGTGATTGTCGGGGTGAGATTAGAGCAGAGGTGTTGCGTCACACACATGCAGACAGACAGACAGACGTGTATGAGCGCGTATGTGAACTTGGGGCCGCCGCGGCCGCGCGGGCAGTGTCCTGGGAAGGAGCAGGGCGCGGCGGCGTAGGGACGCGTGTGCGTGCCCTGCTAAACAAAGTGAAGTGTGTGAAAACCGTACGCGTTGTATTTTGAAACGCCGCGAATGTGATTCGCTTTCAGACGCGTTCATGTAAATGAACACATTTCATACTATACTACCTCGGCGGCGTGCGGTGCCGCGGCAGCGCCTCATCACAACACACACACACACACACACACACACACACACACACACACACCAACACATAGCTGGGGCCGTAAAACGGGGCCGTATATTTCTGTGAGGGACGTTGGAAACGAAGGCAAAGGCGGTCGTCCCACGACAATGTTGCGAGCGGCCGACCCTCCTACCTTACCGACCCTCCTACCCTACCCGACTCGCGCCTCCTACCCTACGCGGCCGGCGGGTAGGCAATGCCGGCGTGTGCGCGCGCCCGCGTCCTGCGGGTCGGCCTACCCTCCCGACCGCAGGCGCCCCGACCCGCCCGGCGGCGGCGGCGGCATCGGCACTGAAGGCGAAGGCCAACACTTTGGGTGGAGGCAGTGGAGGTTCGCCCTGCTGCCGGGTCTAAAAGTGATTGGGCCCGACAGATCTTGTTTTATTGCTGCTGTGCTGTAACCTTACGTACGTGTATTTTGATTTTAATCGTATTGCATTACAACATCATTCTAAATTCCAGTCACATAATGCTGTTTTAAGATGTTATAAATAAATTGAAAAAAAAATTAAAGAAAGGTAGAGTGAGATAATTATGTGCACTGATAATCGACGCGATAACGACCGCGGACACGCCCCCGAATTGGCGTCAGCGTCCTCACACTCACACACACACACACACACGCGCGCGCGCACACACACACAGTCCTATCGCACTCACACGCAGCGTGAGCAGCGGGCGGAGACACTGAAATCTGTGTGCGCAAGGATCAGAGGGGGCCTCCCTCTGTGGGGCGGTGTGCAGCGGTGGGCCGGGGCCCCCCGCGGGGTCCGCGACACCTGATAAGGGGGAGCACCTCCTCCGCCAGCGGGGCCCCGCCCGGCAAAAAGCCCGCAAATGTGGGAATCAGCAGCGGAGCTTTTACTCCCTTCGCCAGAGTTGTTTATAGTCTGAGGTCGTAGAGATAAACGAAGGACGCGGGTTCCCCAGCGGGCAGCGAGGGGGGGACGACGGCGAGGAGGCCCCCCGAGTCCATAGCACCTCGGCGTCGACGGGCATTTCACAAACAACCTCTCTCATTACATGCTCTCTGGGCGACGCTAGAGCCAAAATATATCGCCCAAAAAGAAACATATCTTGGAAATATTTCTTGGCAGAAACGCGCCGCTGGAGTATTTAGGAGGTGCGTTCGGTGCCCGGCCCCGCCGCGGCCGCGGAAACTTTTACCTCCGCGTGCGTTTGGCGGGCGTTTCGGTTCCGCTGCAGGATGCGAGGCATGCCTCGGCCGGCCGCCCGGCCGCGCCGCCTGTTCGTTGAGCCGTCGCATCGCATCGCGTGGTGAAGGTGAGGCGGTCGGGCGGGGCCCGGCAGGCCGCGGGCCGCGGCGGACCCAACCCTCCCCGGCACGGCACGGCACGGCGCGGCTGGCCCCGCTGCTGCGCCCTGGTTCTCTTCCGGCTTTCCGGTTTGCCGCGTCCGACGTCCGCGTCCACTATCCAAAACCTCTCTGGTCCTAACGACTCCACCTACCCAGCCATGCCTCTGGTGTACCCGCCTCCCCCTCTCTCCCGTCCACCCACCCCACTGCGGCGACGCCCGTGTGGCGGCCGTGGCGTCCGGCCTGCGGCGTCCGCCAGGACGTGAGCGACAGAGAGCAAGTCGGAGAGAGAGAGAGAGAGAGACAGAGAGAGAGAGAGGAAAGCGACAGAACGAACACGAACCCCCCCCCCTCCCCTCCCAGTACGCTATCAGCCGCGGCACCGTGCCTTTGGCCGCGGACACCCACACCGCACACCTCTACCGAGCAGCATTACTCAATTTTTCGCCGCGAACTCTGTCTTTTCCTGTTATTACCAATTAACGGTTTCGTCGGAATTCGCGGCGCGCGTCGCGGCTCCGCGGCCCGTCGGCCGTTACCCGCGCCCAGTTGAGTAATTTGCGGCGCACTGGGAGAGAAATATCGGCCGACGGAAGGTTCAAGGAATTGAAAGAGGGCCGATTTGTTCTGTGTGCACAGTAAGGCAGTGCGGGCGGGGTTCAGTAGTGCAACACCGAGCGGTTCCCCACCACAGACGCACCGCGTACACGCCCCTCCGCTGACATGTCTACATGCAGAATTCCTCATCCCCGTCCCAGGGCACGACGGACGTCACGCATCGACAGTGTCGAGACACCACTGAGACGTCGGCGTCGCAGGGAGGTCGTGCTGGCGCCGGACGGAGCACCCCGCGCGAGCGAACGGCCCGCCGCTGACCCGTGGCGCCATCTCCCGGCGCTCTCCAGAACTAATCCCCCACCCCTCCCCACCTCGCCCCTCGGCCCCTGGGAGGTAGGCGCGGACGGCCCGCCACACAGCCGCGCGTTGGGGTTGCCTGCCTGCCGGGCGGCGTAGCGTTTGCCGCAGGCTCTCGGGCAGTCGCCGCCTGTTCGCGCCGAGCGTTTCCGACGCGCTCTGGCCTAGGCCGGGGGGACACTACCCGCCGTTCCAATCCTGTCGGGTCACACGCTCCTGAAATTTGATATCGAACTCGAGATTACAGTTAATAAATGAAACGGGCACTAGGGAGGAAACCCTTGATGTGGGGATTCGGGGCGGTCGGGAGACGAACTCAGCGACGCGTGAAAACTTGTTTAGGGGAGTAGGGAACACCCGTTCAGCACGGGGGCCGTCCGATGCTACAACCATAGCCCAACATGACCTCACCTAACCTCGCCGCTGCTCACCTGTTCGGGGATGTCCTTGGTGGCGGTGGGGGGAGCGGGCGCCGGCCCCTTGGCGTTGGCCTCCACGATGGCGTGCGCGAACATCTTGCGGTGCGCGCGCCGGAACTCGTCCATGAGTCTCTCGTGCTGCTCCCGCTTGTGCTGGTCCACGGGCAGCACGCTGGCCAGCGGGCTGGGCTTGCCGGGGCCGGCGGCGGGCGGCGCCGGGGGCGGCGCGGGCGGACAGCCGTCCTCGCCGGCCCGCTCCTGCGCCTGCCGCTGCTGCAACACCGCCAGGCCGCCAGGTAAGCCAAGTGCCATTCATACGAAACGCCGCCGCCCGCGCGGTCCGGTGCGACACTGCGCCGTTCTCGAATGAATGACGTAACGATATTTCTTTCAGAAATAAACGCGGAGCCGTACGGCCCCCCGGTGCTGAGGCCGAGGGTGGTGGCCGCAGGACCGGAGGCAGTCAGCAGTGGGGGCGTCGAATGGGTTGCCTGCCGGGCGGGGGCCGCGGCGGCACCGGGCCGGCGCCGTCCGCCGCGCAGCCCCGTGTGAGCAGGCAACCCAAACGCCACCCACCCGGAGCAACGCCCAGCGCCCAGCGTAGCGCGTCGGACTGACAGAGTCCGGTCCAACTGTGTTAGAACTGGTACGCGGTGCCAGGCCAGGTGTCGCCGTCTCTCACCTCGTTGCGCCGCTGCAGCTCCTGGCTGATGGCGGACGACAGCGAGTGCGACGAGGACGCCGCCGACCGCCCGGACCCGGAGCAGGACGTGGACGCCGAGGGCGCGGGGCTGGGCGGCCCCGGCGGCGGCGGCCCGGGCGGAGGGGGGCAGCGGGCGCCGACGTCGTGCGGGCCGCCGTCGTCCTCGTCGTCGTCGGCCTCGCTGCGGTGCACCTGCACCACGACGGTCGTCCGCTCCGAGTCCACGGCCGCGGAGGGCGCCTGCAGGTGCTGCGGGCCGGCAGGGGGGAGGCGGTGAGCGTGGGGGCGGGCACAGCTGCCGCAGCTGCCGCAGCTGCCACAGCGGCCCGCGGGGGGCGGCCGGCACGGCGCTCGGGGCCCGACACTCACCCGCACCGCCGCCGCGTCCACGTCGTCCGCCGTCCCGGACGCCCAGCCGTTGTCGGGGCTCTCCAGCCTGATGACGGTGCACAGATTGCCTGCGGACAAGGAAGGCAAGATAATCGGAGGAGATGGACAGAGACGACTGATGGGAAACAAAGGCTGCGGGAGGGAGAGGAGGCAGAGAGCGAGATAGAGAGAGAGGCGTCGGCCGTCTCCCCGCCCCGGCGGCGTCATTGCTGGGGCTGCCGCAGCAGCGGGGCGGACCCGACAGACTCCGCTGCTCCGCGGCCCGAAAGAGAAATCCTCGGAATGGGAATCGGTCACGGCGCGGCCGGGGCCTCCGCCGCCGGGGCTGCCGGGGCGGGTTGGGGCGGGTTGGGGCGGGTCACGGCGGCGGGGTCCTCACCTCGCCGCCGGACACGGCCGCCGGCCGCCGCTGCCGCACGGGGGCGCTGTGCCCGCTGTGCCGCGCTGTCTGCCGCGCACGCGTGTCGTGCGGGCTGGCCTACCCCGTGTCTCGCAGGCGCCATGCCCGACGGCGCTTCAGACACGGCTCGCGCAATCAAGCAAAAGGTCGGCTCGGAAATCTTACACCTCTCTCCCCCTCTCACTCCTCGTAAGGTAGGTGTGGGTGTGACAGAGACAGAAGACGCCCCCCCCCCCGCCCCGCATCCTGCGAGGACTGTGTGCACGGCGGCGCGTCGCCCGCTAATAATGCAATACCGCTCCGGTTATGACAGCCCGGACAGGACAGGACAGGACAGGACGGCTGACATAAGGCCGGACGCTCTGACGGCAGCGGTGCTTGTTGTCCCGCCGCGGCGGAGCCATCGTGCTAAACGAGCCAATCAGGCGTGAAACCTGCCCCCCCTCTCTCTCTCTCGCTCTGTTGGTGTAGTTACGTTTTTTGTTCCGCTGATTTTATTTTTCGATAATTTTTTTAGTGCCACAATTGTAACACGATGCACCGTATTTACCCTCCCCACTTGTAAAACCCAAGTTACCCCTCTGGGCGGGGTTTAGCGCCGCTCTGCCCACCTGTGGTGGAGACGTGGGCCCCGGCCGGGCGCTGCGAGGACCGCGTCTCCGCGGGGGCCGCGGCCCGGCAGCAGCCGTTGTGGTGGTGGTGGTGGTGGTGCGGGGCCGCGGGGGCCGCGACGGGCTCGTCCCACGAGGGGGAGTCCCCGCCGGCCACGGAGCTGGCCGACGAGTTGTAGCCCGACGACTCCCCGGGGAAGAGGTCGCAGCCCGCGCCGCGGCGGACGAGCAGGTCGAGCATCGGCGAGGCCTTCATGGCGGCCACCGCCTCGGAGAAGGGGATGTCGGTGAAGGGCGTGCCGTTGCACTGCAGCAGCTGGTCGCCCGGCCGCAGCCCCACGTCCCTGGCCGGGCCGCCCTCCTTGGTGAACTGCACGAAGATGCCCGGCCGCCAGTCCGGGCCCCGGCAGATCCTGCAGCGCAAGAATTCAGTCATCAGGACAGATAATAAAGGTTTCCAGGCCCGAAATTTTGAAAGAAATTTTCGCAAAAAAAAAATCTATAAATTTTTGAAAAAGTCAAAAAGTCTAATGGATTTTTCCGGGAATATAGGAACACTACAGGCACGAGCACTGACCCGCAGCCGAGCTTGGCTTTCGATGGCACTTCGATGACCATGCGGACGATGTCACCCGCATTGTGCGACTGCTGCTGCAGCAGCTTCTGGTGCTGCTGCTGCTGCTGCTGGTGCTGCAGGTGCAGCTGGTGCTGCAGCCGCTGCAGCTGCTGCTCCGTAGTCTCGGGCTCGTGCTGCGGCGGCGGCAGCTGCAGCTGCTGCGGCGGCAGCGGCTTCTGCTTGTGTTCCGGTCGGTCAGGGACGATCCGCCAGGTCAGCGGGTCGCTGCTTTTACTGCGGGGAGGAGAGGAGGGGGAGGATGCTGTCAGGGCCCCGCTTATCTCGCTGAATTAATTCATCGCACTTCAAACCCCGTCAGCGGGGTTGGCGTATGCTAACATTATCCCGCCGCCATCTCTTAATCATGGCATGTGTGAGTTCGTACACACACACACACACACACACACACATGAAAGTTCGAGCGAAAAGTTAAAATGACTGCAGTGTTACAACGCGGGCAGCAAGTAGGCTACCAAAAGACTTATACACCACACGCAAAAAAAAAAAATTGCAATGTAGCACAGATTTGGACTATAAACCCAAAACTTCCAGAGGGCCTCCAGAGGGCCTCCAGGGGCCCACGGGCGTCGTACTCACTCCTTGACCGGCAGGACTCCGACCGCTGCAACAGAAAACGCAATAAGACGCGATTAGAAAAGGGAAAAAAACGAGAGATATGAAAAGGGCGGCGGCAGGAGAGGAATAACGAAGAACTTGCCCTGCATGGATGTTTAACGCAGTCCGAAATTGACGACCCCCCCCCCTTCCGTCCTCGCTCTCTCTCCCTCCCTCTCCTTCCGAATTGTTTCCCGATTCACACCTCATCTCACCAATTTCACTTTCCTCCGACCGCGCCCCCAGACCCGACGTCATCACCGCCGCCGCCGGACTCTGTCGCTCCCGTTTGTTTTGGGAACGAAGAGGAAGAGGGAGAGAGACGGGAACACTCCCCGCTTCCGGCCGAAAATCCATCCGTGCCGCGGCGCGCCTCCGGGGGGCACCGGGGGGCCGCTACCGCAGCAGCGGCGGCAGCGGCGGCAGCGGCGCCCTGGGACCCGCGGCCACACCCCAGACAGTCCCACCGCGGCGGCTTTGTCTTGTGTGGGAGAGTATAATCGTTTGCCCCGGCATATTCGGTTCATCCGCCGCTACTGCCGCCGCCGCCCCGCTCCCCGGCTAACTGCACAATGTGTGTGTGTGTGTGTGTGTGTGTGTGTGTGTGTGGGCCGTGCGTGTTGGTTTGTGCTCCTAATTCGCGTCCGAGAGTCCCTTTTACTCCAGCGAAGGGAAAGAGTCGTGTGCCTCCGTGGACCCCTCTCTCGCCCCGCTGCTCTCCATCTACACCCACTCTCTCTCTCTCTCTCTCTCTCTCTCTCTCTCTCTCTCTCTCTCGCCCCACACACGCACACGCGCCGGGCCGACCGCTATGTTGGTCACTTGCTTTGACCGTAACTTAGTTAGCCGCCTCTCCCGCTGCTGCTGCTGCTGCTGCTGCCGCCGCCGCCTCGCTAATGAACGTAACCACGACGGTCGTGATTCGGATTCCACGGGACGCAACACAACAGTACAGCCGGGCCCCGCCGCCGTGCCCACGATTAGTGTGGCTCCTCCACAAAAATTAAAGTCAAAAGCGGAGGGAGAGAGCAGAGGGAGAGACAGAGACAGAGAGAGGAGGCAGCTCCTGTCGGTACTCACTCTTGACTTTGAGCGTGATGTTGGGCTGGTTGCACACCAGCTGCAGCACCTCCTTGTGCGTCGCCTGGTTCAGCGAGAAGCCGTTGATCCTCAGGAGCTGGTCGCCGACCTGCACAAGAGGGGCACGTCCGGGGTAAAGTGAGGCGGCCGGGTAACCAGGAGGGGTAACCGGGTAACGCTGCCGGTCCCGCGGTGCTTACCTTGAGGCCGTGCAGGTGGGCCTCGGAGCCGAACTCGACGGCGGACACGAAGAAGCCCGTGCCGTGCTCCCTGCCGCCGCGGACGGAGAAGCCCAGGCCGCCTCCTCCTCCGCCGCCGCCGCCGCCGCCGGGGCCGCCCCCCGACCCGCCCCCCGTCCGCCCCCTGGTCCGCCCCCCGGTCCGCCCCCGGGGCGGCGCGTGAGGCGCACAGTCCGCACGCGCACGGGGCCCTGCTGGGCGGCGCCGGCCGCCTGCACGCCGTGGCAGGACGCCGTCACGCTGGGCGCCATGGGCGCCATGGAGGGCTGCAGGGGCCGCTGCGTGCAGGCCATGTCACTGCATCGTCCTGCGGGCACGCCGAGGCAGAGCGAGTCGTCAGCAAACGAGAACATGGAGGCGGCACTGCCGCGGAACACACAAACGGGGAAACTCCGTGTCAGGTGCAACGAGGTTGTCCGGCTGGAGTGATGCCGCGGGGTCTGGTGGTGACGGCGGAGCGGGCGATTAATGAGTCATCCCGGGGGGCAATACCCTTTCCCTTTTCATACTCGGCCGCCCCGCAGATGAAAGTGACAAGACGACGATGACGCCCGTTCCGCGGCTCCTCCTGATCGCGTCTCCGGCCGCCGCGCGACGCGATGCGGATTCGTTCTGAGCGGGTCGGCGTCGTCGCCGCGCGGGACACGGACACGGCCGGGATGATGTCTCCTTTTGTTTCCCCGCCACGCCGGCTTCACCGCGGCTTTACGGTGGTCGCGGCGCCGGACAGCGGAACCGCCTGCCGCCGCCGCGGGCCGCGGGCCGCGGGAGCAACAGCACTAACTCCTGGGAGTCGGAGCTCATGTCCGCCCGCAGCTCCCTCCGCCCCTCGGCACACCTCTAACGGCAGCACTCGGAGGGCCAGCTCCAGTGTCTCATGGCAATAGGCGGCAGGGTCCGGTGGCACACATTTAATATTAAAATACTAAAATATTTTTGGGGGGTCCTGCGTGCCGGCGGCGGCGCTCGCCGCGGCCGCCTGTGATCCCGGCTAAGCGCCGCCACGCCCCGCGGGGTTGGCCCGGGGGGCCTCGGGCCCCGGGGGCCTCGGGGGGCGCCGCGCCGGCCTCATTCCGACCCGAACGAGGGGGAGAAGAGAAGAGACGGACGGTAAATGGCCTCGATTGATGGAAATGGTCCCGGGAGGAGGCGCAGTCCTTTTCAACCTCGGCGGCGCGGCGCGGCCCGCGGGAGGCGCGGCAGCAGCAGTAGCCTGAAGGCGCCGCCGCCACGCCGCACCTGCGCCCACTTTTCCTTCGTAATGCGTCCCGGAGAACGATATTCAGGTTCCAATTCGTTTTCGCCGGCGTCGCACGAACGCACTCCCACCGGCGGCCGCCGCCCCGCCCTGCCGATAGTCACCCGCCCGATTAGCCGCAGGAGCCGTCGGCCGCGGCGCGGCGCTGCCCTTGAGCCCGCCTATTCTCTCGGCCTGAAGCACGCATGCGGGCGGGTGAGGAGAGAGACAGAGAGGACCGAGGGAGGGGCACGTCCGCGGCAACACGCGCCGTCCTTGTCGCTCCCGCGCGCTCCGCCGCCCTGTAATGAGTGCGAGAGCGAGAGGGAGCGATGCGGGGCGAGAAAGAAAGTAAAAGAGGCGTTAATGGCCGCTAAGGCCGTGTTGCGTGCGCGCGCATGTGTGTGTGTGTGCGCGAGCGTGTGTGTGTGGGCGGCACACCCGCGCATCCCGCGTTTGACGCGTGTGCGCCGTGATATGTTACGTCAGGGGGAACCTGGCCAGGGTCAGGAGCATCCCCCGTGACGGCGGCGGGGGACCGACACGCCGGACACCGGCACGGCCTCGGCCGCGGCCCGGCAGCCGGGGGCCCGGCGCGCCGGCACCCCGGCACGCCACACACACACACACACACACACACACACACACACACACACCGCTTCCACCACACACTCGTTGTTATTACTGTACTTACTCCCCTTGCCCGGCCGGGACGCTACGCACGCCGCCGTTACTCAAGTCCTCCGACAGCCGCCCTCCCCGCCGCCGCGCCCTGTGGCGCGCTGCTGCCCGCGGCAGCATGGAGGACCTGATCCTGATGATGACCCCCGACAGACGGCCATCGCTCCGCCCCGCCGCCGCCGCCGTCCGGGCCGGGAACGAGGCGAGCAGGCGAGGCGCGGGCCATTTGTACGGCGCGAAAATGACACGCAGAGCTGATGGTGCTGGCTGTCAACCGCCACCCCTGTCTCTCTCTCTCTCTCTCTCTCTCTCTCCCTCCCTCTCTCTCTCTCTCCTCCCTCTCTCTCTCTCTCTCTCTCTCTCTCTCTCTCTCTCTCTACCTCCCCGCTATTTCATGTCTCTTTTCCGCTTGCTGCTACAGCGGGACGCGTCCGGCGTGCCGCCGCCTGCGCCGCCGCATTGCAGGACCCGCGGCGCCGTGACGACACGGTCACCGGCGCGCCGCCGACGCCCCCTCAGAGTATTATGGACTCGAAAAGTTGAAGCACGGTTTAATATATGTGGCCGATCTTATGTCGAATTCAATGCCGAAATTGAAAAAATCGACGAGCTTGGTTTTTTGGAATCGAGTCAATGTCGATGCTGCCTGATGTTGGCTGCGGTCTGAGAAGTGGCGCGCTCCGGCCGTCTTTGCCGTAAGCATAGCGAGTTGGGCCAGCCGCTGGCGCCGGCGCCTTTCGGTGCGGCGCCAGCTGCCCCAGCTGCCCCAGCTGCGCCAACTGCGCCGAGCGCGGAACCTCATTCGCCGAAGAGATGCGAAATCCCACGGCATGACGACCGACTGACTGCCTCTGCGACACCGGCCGCTGGGTCCGCTGGGGCCGCTCGGCAGCGGCAGGGCGGGGAGCAGGGGGCCCGGGGGGCCCTCCGCGGCCGGGGCGCAGCGCGTCGAGCTCGGACCGACGCGGACACGGAGACAAGTGGGCCATCACCATCACCATCAGCTTGGGCTGGGACGGCTATCTGCCGGGCTCTGACAGGCTCCGCCTGCGCTTCCGTGATCCCCCGGTGCTCCAGCGAAACGGCTGCCCGGAGAGGTGCTCGGGGGGCTGCCCAAAGACGCCCAGAGGGCTGTGTCGTGTGACGTTTCCAAAATTTGGCTTTGTTTATCCAAGTGTTCATTTTTGAGAATGTGGCAAAAAAAAACTTGCGGCCAAAAAAAAAGGAAATAAAAAGATTAGGTTAAAGTGTAGACGTTTTTGTGCGATTTTAAGTAAAATTTCCGCGGCAAATATTTCATTTGATTCTGCGCAGAAGAACATGTTCGTACAATTTTCCACTGTGGAAGGAGACGGCGCCGCTGCGAGTCCGGCCGGCCGCGGGGTGCCTTGACTCTACACCGCACGCCGTGCCGGCCCCTCCGCCGCCACCTGCTCCGCTGCTCCGCTGCTCCGCTGCTCCGCTGCTCCCGGAGACCGCAAGGTGATGCGATATGTCTGAGGTGGCCATCGGGGACCCGAGGGGGGGCCGGGGGGGACCCTGTTCGGGGTCGCCGAGACTGGAGCAACCACAGCCACGGCGTCAGCTGTCGGCCGGGCGGTGTCAGCGGCGGCAGCTGGGAGCTGCGGTGGGACGAGGTGCCGCCGGCCCTGCCAGCCCGGCCAGCCCCCCGCCGCGGACGTCGACTTTAGGGTCAGCGAGAGCTCGCAGTGAGCAGCGCGCGGGGGGAAGCACCTTGACAGCGCCCAGCGCCCTCGAAAAGCTTTTGGCACACATTCTCTTGAGTCTCTGCGGCGAGCGCCTGCGGGTGCCGGGGTAGGCCGGCCCGCGACACACCCTTGCGCGCACTCCGTCTCGATGGCCTACCCAGCACGGCGCCTGCTGCAGCCCACAGTACAGAGTGCGGCCTAGGGGGGTGGTGCGAGAGAGAGAGAGAGAGAGAGAGAGAGAGAGAGAGAGAGAGAGAGAGAGAGAGACTAGACTATGGGTGTCTCTCTCCAACGGCGGCGTGTCGTGCGGAAGGGTTCCGGTCCTCTACGGGGAGGCGAGGCGGCGGGTGCCACTGGTCCCGCGGGCCGAGCCCCGAGCGGTCACTGGACCAGCGGCTAAGCGGCCCGGCTCCGTCGGCCCGCTCCTCCCTGACCGGCACCGGCCAAACGCCTATCATCGTCAGATTCGCCAGCGGGCGAGCGGTGCGGTGCGGCCGGCAGCGGGGCCCGGCGGGTCCGCGCCAGGCAGTGTCACGCCATGAAGCCCATGAAGCGGGCCGGAGCCTCTCCTGACGCCGGCTCACGGCTCATGACTCATGAACGGCGCCGCGGCGCGCCGGCCCTCTAATGACGGCACGAAGAGAATCCCGCAAAATACAGGAGCCGGCCGGTCTCCTCATGATGGCGCCGCTCATGGCGCCGCTCATGGCGCCTCTGGTGGCGCCTGGCGCCTCATGCCCGGCGCCGCCCCTCAGATTAGCAGCGGCGGGGGCCACGCCTCCGAGCCGTGACATTTCCAGAACTGGAGGGCGGCGGCGCCGTGCGGCCGGGGGCCGTGCGGTGCAGGTGCGGGCCGCAGCCGGTACCTCCTGCACCCTGCCAGTGATGCCACTCCCGGGGGGGGGGGGGGGGAGAAATTTAGGAGGCGGAGGTCCGTACAAAATATTGCCTACCCCCCCCCCCCCAAAAAAAAAAAAAACTAAATCCAGATTTTGATATTTGAGCATCAAAATTAATATTTTTTTTTACGAGTTACCCACCCTTCGAATATGCCCCACGTTGCGGACACGGACTGATACGGACCACCCTAACGGTGTGCGGGTGGGTGGAGCAGCGGGCCCGCCGCCTCTCCGCCGCCCCCCGCATAGCGCGGCGGAGCCCCCGACCGCACCGGGCTGGAATTCCAAACGAGCACGTCGCCGTGAAATCGACCTATGCGTGTGTGAGTGTGTGTGTATGTGTGAGTGTGTGTGTGTGTGGCGGCGCGGCCGCGCGGGTGCGGTTGGCACTCCCGCGTGCGGATGGCCGCCTTCGCGCGGTCCGCGGCCCGGGGATCTGGTACAAGCACATGCACACGCACGCAGACACGCACGCACGCACGCATCCGTGCACGTGCGGCCCGACACAAAGCAGGCCCTGACGGACACGACACTGTCGCGACACCCGCCACGCCCCTCACGGGTCCCTCACGGGTACCTCACGGGTACCTCACGGGTACCTCACGGGTACCGAGTCAACGTGCGATGGGAGCGGCCGGAGCCTATACCTGCCAGCGGGGGCAGCTACCCTGCGGCCACGGCTTAACAAAATTCTGAGAGTATACAAAAATTTAGTTTTACACAGTCGATTGTAAATTATTTTTTTAAAGAAATATTTGTATGTGAAAGCCCTTTAAGACTCCGTAAAATGGCAGATAGTCCAGTCCAGCCACACCGAGAAAGACGCTCCACAGCTGCATCTGCGGTATTCGAGGCACCGCCACAGCTGGGTATTTTTTTCTGTTTACATTCCGCTCTGTACGGCACGACGGCCGGACCAGCTCTGACCGTCGTCCGTCGGGGGGCGAGGCGAGAGTGCGAGGCACTTTGTATTCTAGTTCTACTTTTCTTCTCGGCGCACGCACGCACACAAACACACTCACGCACGCACACACGCACACACACAACACGCACACGAACACACCCGCCGCGGAGTCCATCCGCGTGCCACGACAAGGCGTGGCTCTCTGGAGCTTCTCCATTTTTTGTGTCGAGGCAACGCTCACGTCCGCGCCACGCCACGCCACGGAGACGGTACCATAACGCGGCGGCATTTGTCCAGCAGTGGATGCCGCGGGGCCTCCAGTCCCTCCAGCGCCTCCAGCCCGGCCCGGCCCGGCCCCCCCGGTGTTCCGTTATCCTGGCCGAGGGTCCGGCGGGCGAGAGAAGAGAAGCCGCCCAGGCCGATCACGGGACGAGACGAGGAGGCGGGGCGGCAGACGGGAGAGGCGTCCGCGCGCGCACCGGCCGCGGGTTCGAATACTCGTTACCGGCCGGGGTGTGGGCTGCAGTGCAGAGGGAGAGAGAACTAGAAAAAAAAGTACGAAAAAAAAGGTGCGTGTGTGCGTGTGCGCGTGCGCGCCGCCGCGCTGGGGAGATGACCGTGGCAGAGAAAGGGGCCCAGCGTGAGTGGGAAAGATAGCTGGAGGGAGAGAGACGGAGAGAGAGAGAGGCGGAGGGGAATAAAGAAAAGGGAGGGGGGGGGGGGGGGTAAACGCAGCTGGCCCGGGGAGTCAGTGGGACGCTCATCAGCTGACGCGCGGCGGCGGCACCAGAAAAGTGACCCGAGCCGACCGACCCGCCCCCCCCCACCCCCCGCCCCCTCACCCCGCCCCCTCACCCCGCCCCACCCCGCCCCCCGCCCCCCTCACCCCGCCTCGCTCGGCCTCCTGCCCGCGGCACCCGCACCCCTTCTCTGCTCTCTGCTCCCGAATCGAAAGTCATCCCCGATTGAGGGCAAGCAGGGCCGGCAAGGGCCAGCAGGGGCCGGGCCAGCAGGGGGCCCGCGGGGCCTGCTGGCCGGGGCGGTCGCACGAGCACCGCCGGCGCGGCCCCCAAGTCCTGATAGGAGCGTCGTGGGGCGACCAGGAAGCAAGAATAGCCGCGGCCGGCCGCGTCCAGCGACGTGCGGCCTCGCGGGGGGTCCGCAGGGGGGGTCCGCGGGGGGGCCGGCTGCAGCCCGCAGCCCCATCCCGCAGGCACGGCTTCATTATGCCCGGCAAAGGCGATTCGCAGAGCAGCAAAAAAAGCAGACTATGTATACACACGCGCCATGTGTGCGAAAAGAAATATAACGCAAATGATATTTTATAATCAACCTTATGGTCTCAGCAAGTCTCAGCAAATGCAATGATCATCGGCAGCCTCCCACTGTTTGTGTGAACGTCCGCACGTGTGTGTGTGTGTGTGTGTGTGTGTGTGTGTGTGTGTGTAGTTGCCGGAGCCCTCGGCTGCCGCCGCCGCCGCCGCTATGCAGCCGCCGTGCACCCCCGCGTTGTGACACGCATTTCCCTGCGCTATGTGCAGCACGCGTGCGCTGTGGGAGTGCAGCACGACTGCAGCGGTGCGCTCGGCTCGGCTTCCTTGAATTTATGCCCGAGATTGCGTGGCGTCCGCGGCACTTCACTTCACACACACACACACGCACACACACACGGCCGGGTGGCCCGCAGCAGCGCCTACTGCCCCGCCCAGACCGTGCTCCGCTACGTTGCGCCGCGGCGTGCCGCCTTCTGACCCGTGCGGACACACGGACAGGTGGAGGCGGCGGCGGCGGCGGTGCCCGCAGACAACGGACACGGCGGACAGCAGCAGGAGGAGGAGGAGGAGGAGGAGGAGGAGGAGGAGGAGGAGGACAAGACTTTCCGGGTGCAATTTGAGGTCGAGCTGCGGCCGCGCGGCGGCGGACCAGCCGCCCTGAGTCTCAGAGCCGCGAGCTGGAAGGGAGAGAAGAAGACGGGGCGCGGGGCGGGGCACAACGACTTTTTTTTTTGTAAAACATTTATTAAATGTAAAAAACAAAACAGTTGAATAACAAAGTATCAAATCGACGATCGTCACCTTAGCCGTGTATGTGCCCTGCCCTGTGCGCCGGTATGGTCATCTGAGTGCACTCTTCACTGAGGCGTCCGGAGAGCAGCCGAGCTGAGCCCTCTCGTGCTGCCGTGCGTTTGGGTCTCCTCGGGTTTAGCGCGGGGGAAAAAAATATCACAAGTCGTCACAGCGAGTGTGTTCGTTGATGTTCGCACCCGGACCACTGAATTCTCCCGGTCGCCTGCCGATGACCTCGCCTCGGTGCGGCTTCCGCCGGTGCTCCCCGCACACGTGTGCACTCACACTGGCCGTACCTCACCTGATCCTGTTACCCAACGCTCTTCACGATGTCTTTTTGGACTCTTCCCCGTGCCGCCTCCATTTCTTTCCCCCTTTCTTTCTCCCATCCCGCGCCGCGTTGCGTCACCGCTGTAACTCCCCGCTGCTGCCGCGCCGTGATGACCGCTGTCCTTGCCGCGCCCGTCAGAAAAACGCATTCATATTGCTATTGCTGCGCCTCCGCCTCCTCTCTCTCTCTCTCTCTCTCTCTCTCTCTCGCTCTCTCTCTCTCCCTTTCCTCCCGCTCTCTCATCTTCCTGATCGCTACGCTCAGGGCAAGTTCAGCACTTACTACAGGGAGGGGGCCGTGGACATAAATCAGATGGACCTCTGCGGTGCTGTGCGGGGACTGCGAGGCCTTGGGGCGCCTCGGCGGGGGCCTCCCTCGGGGCCATGAAAAAAGCCAGAGCGCGGCCGCCGGCCGTAGCGCAGCCTGCGCCGCCTCGTAATCCGGCTAACCGTTTGTGTTTACCTTTCACCGGGCGGCGGATCGGGCCATCGCCGGCGCCTGCGGCCGCACCAGTGCAAGGACTTCCGATACCCGACGATGACGTCCGGGTTCCTGCCGCTGCTCTGCCGAGGCCCCGCGGGGGATCCGGGCTGCGGCAGCGGCAGCAGCGGCAGCAGCGGCAGCAGCCCTCCACACCGGGCAGACGTGTCCATGATGAGATACTGCGGTTTGAATACTTGCAGTGCCCAAACTGTGGCTCCACAAAATAAGCCCTCCGAGGCGGCCGGAGCCGCGTGCACACGGCCGGCAGCTGACTGATTGCCGGCTTTTAGCCGCGGCGAACACACACGACGCGACGCCCGCCGGGCGCCTCGCCTCGCGCACCACAGTGACCCAAATCGGGGCGGGCGGGCGCGTGGCCAAACACCGCGGCCGGCCTAAGTGTGAGGCCCGGCGCCCGCAGCTGCCGCAGCTGCCGCAGCTCCGCCGCCGCCGTTGTTGTTGCACAAGTCTAATTGGGAATCATCGGCGAACCGCAGCGGCGTTATGCAACTAATGAGCGGCGCCCTCCCCGCCGAGCCCTCGGCGCCCTCGGCCCTGATCGACGCCACGAGCCGCACACATGCGCGCGCAGGTGTCGCTGACGACCCCCATATGAACCAGGATGTCGCCGAGCCCTCTGCGGGGGGTCGTGCACAAGGCTCCAAATACGAGCCGCATGTAGCAGGCGGGGCTGCTGGGAGGCCATTTTAGATCTCGCTGAAACATTCGCAAGGACCCCCCCTTTCGACTATATTTCGACCGTCAGGTTTCATGAAACATTCTATTTTTTTAATTTCTGCATTTACGGAGCATCATTACACCAAGACCAATATCGAGTCCGAACATTTTCAGCGAAATCATTAATGACGCTGAGGTTGGTCGGCCGGCCCGGTCCGGTGGTGGTTAGGCGGGTCAGGCGCCCCGCGGCACAGCTGCCGCCACCGCCGGCCCCCGCAGATAAAGTTCAGCGGCGCAAACGTTTTAACATCTCTGCCGCGCCCACAGCGCCGCAGACACGCAGAGCGCCCCTGCGGCCACCGGCGGCCAACCAGCGCCACTTGCACTACTGGCCGATGATGGCCGGTACACACCAAATTAAAAACCAACAGCAAACAGTCGTTGTTACACGCCGTTGCAACACGCGGCCCAAACGTCCGTCGTGCTCTCTCTCTCTCTCTCTCTCTCTCTCTCTCTCTCTCTCTCTCTCTCTCCCTCTCTCCAGCGCCTCCGCCCCGCCCCCCTCGGCCGCGGGCCGCCCTGCACCGCTCTGCAGCCGCGGCACTGCAAAACGTTTTCGCGGCCGCAGCTCCGCGGCTCCGCAGCTTGCGCAGACGTCGTCCCGAGAACAATACCAACGGCCATAACGCCCTCGTACAATTCGGGCTGACCACCGCCTTGCAGACATTTATGTAAGCAGTGCGTTGCCGAGCTCTTTTTTTTCTTCTTCTTCTTCTTTCCTCTCTTTCGTTTTCATTTCGCGATAAGGAAATGGGGATCGGGCGCAGTTTTGGTGTGCATTGCGTAGCGGCGACGCGGCCCGCAAGACAAACAAAGAGGGGTGCGCCCGATGTGGCGGCCCGCCTCCCCGCGCATAGTCCGGGGCCGTTCGTCTTGTCTGTTCATCTGCTGTCTGTGCAGCACTGATCACTTGCATTGTCAAAAGTTAAACCGCGCGCGCTCGCGTCCCGTACGCGGCACAAGGCGCGAATCACCGGACCCGGCGGTGGTGGCGGCGGCGGCGACCTGTTGGCTCGGCACACGGGGGGCGTTGCACCACACACGGCCCGGTGTAATTGTCTCCCATTCGTCTGCTATCCGATTGAATGCAATCTAATTGCGGGCCGCGCCGGGACGGCCTGGACTGCGGCTCCAGCGGCGGGCGCCCTGGGCCGCACCGGGCCGCACCGGCCACCACCGCACCGCCCGCTGGCACGACCGCAAGGGTTCCGGGTTTCGCTCCTCGCCCCCGCGGCTACGACATTCTTCTTCTTCGCTCTTACTCCAGCCTTACTCCAGTCCCTTACCCAGTCACCTCCAGGAGTCGCCGCGCACAGTCCTCCAGGCGCACCCCTCTCATCTCGGGGGCGGCGGACACACATGCGCGGCGGCGGCGGCGGCGGCGGCGGCGGCGCTCCCCGCGCGGCCCGCTGCTCGGGCCGCCGTGGCGTGGGCGGCCGCGGTGCATCGCAGCGGTCGCAGCAAGTGCACACATTGCGTAACACCTGGCAACGCCGCGCGCATCGCCTGGGCCGCCGAGGGCTGTCTGTCTGCCCGTCTGTCCGTCTGTCTGTCCCCCGCGCTAGCCGCCGCCGCCGCCGCAGCCGCTGCTCTCCACGCCGGCCGGCCACAGCTGCCGCAGCAGTCCGCTGCCCCCCAGCCGGCCGACACCGTGGGACGCAGAGGTCACGAGCCGGCAGGGAAATGATAATTAGATGCAGCAGCCGTTAATATACTACGTGCTTGCGAAAGTGACGACACTTTCATCAGGACGAACATCACCAGACGCGGTGCCGGGGGCGTGCGTCAGCGCTGTGTAACGGTTATAATAATAATAACAGCGATCCCTTCATAATGCGGGGTAAAAGGAGAAGTCATCAAGCAGTGACTCCGTCATGTTTAACATTTTCGTTACTCAGGGGGTCGGAGGACCCTTTTGCTTAAACGCTCGAGGGGTGGTGGTGGCGTGACAATAATAGGGGACGCACTGGTGACCGCCGTCCCTCAGAGGTGGGCGGGCAGACAGTGTGCCGCCCACCGGCCGCGGTGTGTCCTGCTGGCCGAATACAGTGTGTGCACACACGTGCCCCCCACGTGGAGTCCGGAGGAGGCCGCGCCGAGCAGGCCGCCCTCGGCGCGGCCACCGTGCGTAGTACACCACACGCACGTATGCATAGACCGCCACTGTGCAGCGCATACAGGAATGATGGCAATCAGGGCCATCTCCACACACACACACACACACACACACACGCGCGCGATAGAAGTGTGCCGTGTGCTGTATGCGCAGAAGGTGTATACAGAGTCCTCACACGTGCGTATGCAAGAAAGAGCCGGCCGCTCCTCGTTCTAGCCTCGAAATCACAAGGTGAAAATGAAAGAAGACCAAGAAGGCCGCTGCTAAAAAAAAACGCTGTCACTCGAGTCTTAGGACGAAACAAAATTTAAGTATCTCAAATCTCGCATGTCCTTGAAAACGTCAAGGCGTAAAAGTGTACACCTTGTTTTTGGGGTCTCTGGTCCTCTGGTCCCATGCAGTGGACGTGCACTACTTTCGTTTGACACCATTCGCCAGCGCCCCGGGGCCGCCGGTGGACTGGTTTGTGGAGCAGGTGTTGTCGTCCAAAGCAATGTCGTCGCAAAGCCTTTCCGTTGCTGGCCCTAATGCCGAGCTCATGTCCTGACGCAAGCTGCGCCGCAGCACTGCGAGCGTTGCCTACGGTGCCTGTGGGCAGCAGCCAGGGCATGGTAATGGTGCTCCGATGGCCCCGCGGAGCGCGTAGAGCCTGAGCCCTGCACCACAGTGCGGCACGAACCACACAGCCGGTGCCGAGGACTCTGCCCGCCGAACCAATTATTAGGTACTCATTGTGCAAACTCAAGGCTCTCACCTCGGCGTCCGTTCATCACTTCGTGGACATCTGTGGACACAGGTGCTGCTAAGGTGATGCTGAGCGGAGGAGGAGGAGGATGTCCCAGTTGGAAATTGTAGTGAAGCCATGTTCTATGGGATCTGTGTTCATTGTGACGAGCACCTCTCCATTGAGAACTATGGCCATTTCTTTCCAAGAACCTCTGCAAGCACCTTTGCAAACGACTCTGGCTCTCATCACAAAACCAAATGTAAAAATAAACCCGAGGAACAGCATTTATTTGCCTTGGTATTGGCGAGAATGCGTCTCATTGTGAAGAGCATACGGATCGGCCCGGATTCGGGCCGCTCGACACGCGTTCGCGTTGCCGTGCCGCGTGTCCGGCTGGTGCCCCGGCGGCGGCAGGGCCAGCGGACCGTGTCGCACGGGCGCGCCACGGCCCGCCACGACCCGCCACGGCCTTCCTCCTCCGCCGCCGCTGATTGTCTGGAAACAACGAGGAACGACAAATGCATGGCAACGGGACAGTAGGGCTGCTGGACGCCGTCTGATATTCATAGTGAGGCGGTGCGCTGATAACGGCAAGTGGAGTACGTGTGACGAAACGGCCGGTCGCGGTGTCGGCGGCGGCGGCGTGGCGGCGGCGGCGTGGCGGCGGCGGCGTGGCGGCGGCGGCGTGGCGGCGGCGGCGCGGGGATGCGGTAATGGCCCGTGCAGCATGCGGTGAAAGGTCAGGCCGGCGTGGGAGGGGGCGGGGCGGCCGCCCGCCGGGATTTGGCATTGAGGAACGGACGGAGAGATGGCGAAGATAGGCTGTTTATGAGATGAGTGCATAGCGCGCCGGGGGACTTGAAAAGACGACACACACACACACACACACATCTCAGAAAACAGCTGTTTCATGACCTCAGACCTTTCTAGTCAAGCCGATTCAGACTCGTAGTGAGGTTAGGACGTCCCAAAGCACACTCATTTCGGAGTCTATTCTGGTCTAGTTCTGACCAGGTCTGCGCGAGTCCATAGGCTTCTCCGAGCGCAGAGCTTGCGGAACAATCAGTGCGAACCGAAGGCAGCGAGTATCGCAGCGCCGCCGCCGCCGCGCGTCAGGGAACACGGTAACACGAAGCATACTGACATGTCCGACAAGGAGCGGGGGCGGCAGGGGCGGTGGCCGGTTACAGTACACGTGTGTACAGCTCACGTGTGTTGTGCTGCACCACAGCGGCGCGGCACGCCGTTCATCTTGCGCGGCCTGAAGGGTGCAGGTGCGGCGACGCAGGGGGGAAAATCGCGACGTATACAAACAGATGCATACGAAAGCAATCGGACGACGACAAAACGAAAACCCGCATCACGCGGGCAGAGCGAGCGAGGGAGGTGAATATTAGCCCGCGTTGTGAGCCGTGCAGAGAGGTCGTGAGCCAGAGCCAAAGCGGGGCCCGGCCGCAGCCCGGCCTAGGAGGGCTGAGCTGGGGAGGCCGGGGGCCGGGATCGGACTCATTGGAAAGCATGACGGCAGGTGTCTGGGCTCATGCGGCCGCCGGCGGCCGCCGGCCGTGCCCGCCGCATGCCAATCAGAAAAAGTTTGCGGGAGACGGAGAAAAAGAAACGAATAGAAGATGTATCACGGTTCCCCCCCGCGCAGCACGCGCCTCGATTCGAGAGCGCCACGCCACTTGAACACGGCGTGGCATACTGACACCACGCATTAGGCCCCGCTGCCCGCCGGGCCGGCTCACTTCTGGCTCACTGACGAACCGCTGTTCTTTTTTGAGATTGCAGCCTGGTCGATAGAGTGTTTCACGAAATACAAATCGGAACCGATGAAGAAGATTGTGATTGCTGAGACTTAATCGGGTTTGATAAATTGCAGTAGGGCGGGACTGACATTATAGATGGGAATCCAACATTATTGGAAGACGAGCGCCGGCCCAATGGGCTTCTGCGGCCTCTCGAGTTCCCTACGATGTTCTTCGTCGGTTCCGGTTAGGGCACGGCGGAGTACCCTAAACGGTGTGTGGTAAACTGTTTGGCGCACCACTATCGCACTCCAAAAACAGCGAGGAGCGCGACGAGTCGGCAGCACCCGAACCGCGGCGGCGGCTGAGCAGCGCTCGCCGGATCTAACTGAGAGCCGCTTCAAAGTGCACCACGATAGAGCGATGCCTATCGCGCCGCTACTTTCTAGATCCCCGACGCATTAATCCTTTCTGTCTCTAGAAGTCCCCCCGCACAGGAAGGGGGTATACATTAAAAAGGACGTATGTTGATGCACCGCACTGCAGTGCGAGGTCACCGAACTGGATCTAGAAGGCACTTTTACTTCGGGAGGGACAAGAAAAGGGCGAGCGAGTTATAACCACCCTATCGACGGGGGAACATCTCCTGGTAGATTATATGTGAAGTCGTAAAACTGAAACGATACCCTTTGGTAACATTATACACCAGCACAGTAAACCCCTATAGAATGCATTCGTGTATGCAACGTGAAGAATGACCGAAGGGAACGTTCGTCTTGAGGACACTTGGCGCACACTGTCATTCGAGTTGTGTTACTGGGGCTTTGGACCCACGTTTCGAACATCCGTCTCCACGACGCTGGCGCCGCCGACGGCTGCCACCGGTACGGGGCCGACGGGGCGGAAGGTAGCCGCCGTCTCTCTCCGACCCATTGCGGGGGCCATTACGAGCGACAGAGAGCGCCGCGCGGCCTGTGTTTGATGTGTCTGTTTCATAACGCCCCGCACACAAGACAGAAGCGAACAGCGCGCTGCACCACACAATGACCATTCCATCGAACGTTTTGCAATATGGTCAGAGTATTTATTGCTCAAGGCGTGTGTCCGAGGAAGACTATCTCTCTCTCTTTCTTTTCTCTCTCCCCCCCCCCCCCCCCCCTCTCTCTCTCTCTCTCTCTCTCTCTCTCTCTCTCTCTCTCTGCCCCTCCCCCTCTCTTTCTCCGCCGTGTGCGAATGTCTGTGTAAAGTCACAATGAGCGTGGGCCGAGCCTCCGCGCCGGCCGCACGCCCACGCTATGCCGCAGATCCCCTTCTAATTTTTCGATACGAGAGAGGATACATTTTTGTCGTTGCGATTTCAGTTCCAGTTCCTCCCGACTTCCATATCGCCAGCCGTCGCCGCGGGGGGGGGGGGGGGGGAGACTCTAGTAATTACAAATTTTCGCGCCATCCTTCTTTGGGTTAGGTTCACCCGTAAAATGAAAAATCAATTTGGATATGCGGCTTGTTGTGCATGACGTCACGTCGTGGCGCCGCGGCGTCTGCGGGTCGTCGTCCGCCCACACTCACACACGCATGCGCGCACACACACACACACACACACACACGCGTGCGCTGGCAGTATGGGCTGTGTGTGTGAGCCTGGGGCAGTGTTGAGGCCACGACCAGAGACGGCGAAAGTGACTGATGCCAAGGCAGAGCGAGCAGGAGAGGGTGATGGTGGGGGGGGGGGGGGGGAGATGCCAGGACCACGGCGATCACACGCGCGGTCACGGCAAAGGGAGTCACGGACAGGCGGCGGATCGTTACGGAACGTGCGGGCCTGGCGCTGCGGCGGGGGGCCCCCGGCGGCCCGTCGTAAGAGACCTCTTCCGGACCGCCGCCGTACTCCTCCGCCGCGTGTGCCAGGCGGCCGCAGCGCACGCGGGGCTCGGCGGCGGCCGCCACCGCCAAACCACCACCAACCCAACGGAGCGTCGAAACCCGCAAAAGGGACCGGCACTCGTTATGACAACACAGAGAGGATCAAGCGGAAGCAAGGGACGCGGCGGAGAGGCGCGCAGCCACACACCGGCCGAGGATGGAGAGGGCGAGAGGAACTCGGGCCGAACGGGAAGACCTCTCGAGTTTCAATGAGAACGGCGACCTCTTCATGCCCCTGATGTGGGCGACAACGACGCCGCCGCCCTCGCGTAAATTTGAGCGAGGAAATTTCCTAAGCGATACAAAGTTTCTCACCACACCTAAAAAAAAAATACGGGACTTCTCCGGGAGTACCAACCGAAAGAAATAATGTGCACGTGCACTCTGGTTGCTGCCCTCCTTTTTGACATTCCCCTCCGATATTCATTTCGAAATCACGGGAGAGCATATCGATTACGTCGGAGGCCGGGCGTGCGTGCGTGCGGCGCCGCGCACGAACCACTAAACGATCGCCTCCTTCGGATGTGAGAACTCGCACAGCGGGAGAGGGCAGCCGTCATGCCGCCGCCGAGCCGATCGGAACCGAGTCTCGTCCGGGAGACCGGATCCGCGCGGGCCGCCGCCGCCGCCGCCGCCGCCCGCCCTCCCTACCACGAGACCATGCGAGAGCTTCCGATACGTTGCCACACACACGTGTCTTCTCGATGTGTGATAGCACACACACAGAGCACCACAACCCGTCACGAACAACAAATTGTTTTGCATGGTGAACGAGAGGATCGGCTGGAATCACAGCCGGAGATCTCCGGCACGATGTACGGGAGGGTCGCTGCCGAGCTTCGCCTGCTGCCGCTGCCGAGCGCAGTGCCCCGCCGCAGTCGGCATCGCCCGCTCTTGATCTTGTCCGGACGCCGATCGGCTGTCACGTGACCAGTGACGGATGGCGGCCGCGCGCCACGCCGCGCTCTGGGATGCCGATGCGGGCGGGGCCCCGCACGCGGGGGAAAGCAAAGGCAAGCAGCTTATGTTGCTATACTTGCAACATGTTTGTGAGTAGCAGATAAACAGAAAAATATTAATTCACTTGACTCATTTACAGAGGGTGCACAAGTTTTGAAAAATAATTTTTACAATAGAATTGATTGCCGCACTACTTTAATTTTTTTTTTAAATGATCGCTCGAAATCTATTTTGCTTAAGTAAGCAGGTGTTGTTTCAAGGTTGGCGAATCATTCGCTGGATTATGGGGTTCGTGAGAGAGAGAGAGAGAGAGAGAGAGAGAGAGAGAGAGACGATAAACGAGGGAAACGAACATTGTTGCAATTGCAAACGTTCGTTATTGCGTACTAGCGGCCATCAAATACGCCCGAGGCGCCGGGCGCCATTTCCCGACCTTCCTTGCCGTTGACCTTACACGGATAGACTTCCCCCGGCGTCACCTAGCGGAGCCGCCGCCGCTGCCGCTGCCGCCGCTACCGCTACCCGACTTAATTACATCTCTGATGAGCGGCAGCAGCACCAGCCGTTATGCCGCCGATTTTTTCGATATCGAAAATCGATTGGGAACATCGAGTCGTTATCGCGGTGTCGGGCGGGCGCGGCCGGCGCGGCCAGAACAAGTGTCCGGGGCGGCGGGGGCCGCGGGCCGCGGAGCCGGGCGCTGCGGCACAATACAGATGCGCTGCCGGAGATACAACGAAACGCCCCGCGACGGCGGCCGCGCGCGAAACACTGCTGAGGACCTCCGAGGAGGAGGAGGAAGAGACCCGCAAGGGGACCCCCCGCGAGGCGGAGCTGCAGCACGGCGGCACTGCGGCGGTCCCGCTAGGCCGGAGCCGGGCGCCGCCGCGCCGGTGGGCGCTGTCAGGCTGCACGATACACCACAAACTGTGCGCCTCCGGGCGCTCCGGTCAAGCCCCCCCCCCCCCCCCCCCCGCGAGCCCCGCCTCCCAGGAGGAGCGCATCGCCACGGGCGTCACGGCAGCCGCCGTCACCAGGCCGAGAACCGAAATCGAGAAAAAGTCACTCGGGATCTGCATAGAAGTATGTTGTCAGATCCCACAGTGTGAACAGCAGATTATCTTGTTTTCAAATTGGAAGACAAGCCAAGTTTGACTAGAATTTTTTTTTTAATTTTGTTTTGAATGAAGACTGCAGCGCTGGTTGAAGTCCATTTTGGACTTATTCGAGATACCGTTATTCTCGGGGAAAGCTTAAACGTAAACGCCAATCAAAGCACTAAAGTCTCGAGTTAAGTCTTGTTTGACATTTTTCGGAGCAAACGAAGTCTTGAACGGTTTTCTTTGGACGCACACACAGCGTCAGATGATTCATGGACTGCCCCCTCGCCGTTGCTCTGCGAGGTGTGACGGCCGCGTGCAGTGCAGAGAACACAGGGGGAGTCCAACTAAACCGAACAAAACAAATCCGCGGCCGCGAGGTGCAGCGCCGTCACCATGACTCGGCCGCCGGCCGGGGCCTTTTCATGAAGGCAGAGGGGAGGGGTTTGTTCGCCGATCAAGGCGCCGGGGGGCACACGCGGCCACCGTCCTGTTGTGTGAACAGGCGATTCCATTTAATCCGATGCTCGTGATTCGGATATCAGAACGGTGCCTGGCGGAGGCGGGTGCCGGCTGTGCCCGGTGTCGACCACAGAAAATATGGGGCCTCCGATTCAAGTTTCAAGAAGTCGTTTTGCATCGCGTCGTCTCCGGCCTTGGAAGCACGGCGGCGGCGGCCCGAGCCCCGTGCGGGGTAGGCAGGCCCGGCCGCCTGCCGTGCGCTGCGGCGCCGCATACCCTCCAGGCAGCCTCCCTCCTAAAGATACGAGGGTCTGATTACTCCCCGTAATTACCAGACTCTTCTTTCGGTAGGGCGCGCGGCGCCGGCCGCGCCGCCGCGGGGGAATCGCAAATGGGTAGAAGAAAGAAACGACACGAGAGAAAAAAAGAAGAAATGGTGGATGCGGTGAGCAGCGCGGTGGGCCGACTGCCGCAGAGTTCCTTCCCTCGAGCTCGAGCTCCTCCATCCCTCCATCCATCCATCCATCTCTCTCCTTCTCCCTCTCCGCGTTCGTCAGAAGTCTCAGTAAAATGACGCGTTACATATATTCATGTCGTTCGCTACTTCTCCGCCGCCGTCCGACATGAGGAAACGTAATATGCAAGACAAAGCGCCTCTCATTTTTCTTCTGCACTGTTGCTGCTGTTTCTTGCTGTTGTTGTTGTTGTCGTAGAGGCTCTGCCGCTCTCCGAGATCCGCCACGGCGCCGCCGGGGGCTTTGGAAAATGAGTGCAACAGAGCAGGCAACAACAACGGGCGGCCAGAAAAAAACACGGCGCGGGAGGAGCCGGGAGGAGCCGGGGCCCGGCCGCAGGAGGGCCGCTACCAGAGCCACGTAAGGACGCGGCCGGGACACGTCGAGACGCGCCGCTCTACCCACTGGAGGAGTGAATCGCCGGAAATGACACTGGAGGCGCAAGAAGAAGGGGGAGGAGAGCCGGCACGGCTGGAAGGGGCGTAGGAGAGGAGCCTGGAGCCGAGTTGCAAAACGCGTGGACGAGCACAGCGCCGCTGGAGCAGCAGCAGTGCCGCCGCATCATAACCCGGCGGGGGGAGGGGTCAGCAGAAGGGTCGGTCCGAGCGTCAGCCGAAGACCGACCTGTCAGACCAAGGGTCAATCAACAAGATCAGAGGCAAGTCAGTTGGACCGTGGATCAGCGAGGCTAAGGCGGATCAGTCCAAGAGCCATTGCAGTGCAAGAGAAGCTCCAAACTCTGGTCAACAAATTCTACTTGATGTGTCAAGCCTACATTGCTATTGTCTAAGGTGCAGATGTTCAGAACATCTGAGGCTGGTGACCTTTGGCGTCGTAGGAAAATCTGCAAGGTGCATCAATTTGTAGGTGGCACTGTTTATGAACTTCTTATCCGCACTTGACCGATGTGCCGTTAGCTCAGCGAATTATTGCAACGTGAAATAGCAGAATTTGCTTCTCTTATATCATTTTAAGAAAACAACAAAGAAAACTATAACTTTTGTCATCGTTCCCTCTTGTTTTCATTTTCCAATTCATCCCCAAGCTCTGCCTTAACGAGGGGAGACATTAAGGCTGTTCTCCCACGCGAGCTGACCAGGGCTAACCTTCTCCAACGGCAGTGGAGTGGAGGCCCTTGTGAACGCTTCTGGGTGGGCAACCTGGTGCCGAGTGCTGGGAGTCCCTGACAGAGCCTCGTTAAGTTTGCGTTAAATGTCTTACGGCCCATCGCATTTCAAGGTGTGACTTGTCGCAGACTGAGGTAGTCTCTCGGCAGTGTACTTCCTCCCTCGCCTTCCACCGGCGTCCATTCATGTGTTTCGCGTGCATCAGCTGTTGCTGTTCCGCTACACTGCGCGAGGCGCACGTTAGCATTGTCTGTCTCCCTCGCCCCCCAGTGCTGTAACGGAATGAGCGAGTGAGAAAGACAATAACCACCGGCAACAACAAAATAAAGAGCGGGCTATGCCGCGCGTTGGATGTCAGTCAGGACTACTTTAAGCAGTTGCTTGCGCCGTTGTTGAGGCCGGCTCTCGGGTACCACCTCCACCCGCTCGGACACTCACCGTCCAAAGGGTCCTCGAGGGGGAGACGCGCTTAGCGGGCGCTGGTATCCATTGCCGCGGCACCGCCTGAGGCCGGTGAGATTCTTCACACCACAACGAGGGGCCTCTTCACACTCCAGATAAAAAAGACGTGCGAACGTCGATCGGAAACTGTCGAACAATGACGACCGCCTCGGCTTCCGTCCTTCCTGGTCGTCGACGTCGCCTCCTCCACAGGGCGGGCGGTTATTGGCAGTCAGGACGTGCACGACGACAAGAGCCGAGGGGTTGTTATTCCACTAGCACACTGTCACACACACACGCACTGCATCGCGTCGCCTTGGCAACGCTGCGGACTGTATCCTCAGGGAGCGCACTCCTCCGCCACGTACGAGAATCCAGCACCGGCAGAAACAACCGAACAGGCGCCGGAACAGATGACCGTCGGCTGCGGTCAGCGCTGTCCTCGGCGGACACACCAGGGTCGGCACCGGTCCCGAACACTTCGGTGATCGCGTTCAAAAAATGTGCGGCGCCGGCGGCGCGACGTGAAACATCCGAGCAACGGGGCAGCGCGGCGCGGCGGGAGCGGCGAACCTGACGGACGCCCGGCCAAACAACGACTGGCTGGCGAGCCGCGCCGCCGCGGCAGCACGGCAGGGGGGCGCGAGGCAGCGCGGGGCAGCGCGGCGGCGGCGAAGCGCTCTGATGCGTTTCGTGTTCTCTCTCTGTTCCTCTCCTCATTCCACGGCCCACCTCACCTCCCCCTTTCGTCCCTCCCTCCCTCCTCTCTCTCTCTCTCTCTCTCTCTCTCTCTCTCTCTCTCTCTCTCTCTCTCCAGTTGACTCACCTCTCCATCGCGGCCGCCGGCTTGGCTCACCTGTGCCGGCGCTGCCCCCCCCCCCCCCTCCTCCCTCTTTCTCTCTCCCTTGCTGTGTTTCCGTCACGCTTCAGCTCAGAGGGGGGAGGGAAGGGAGGGGGGGCAGGGACGGGGGGGGGGGGGGGGGGCGTTATCCGAAGCCACCCGAGCCCTTCCGAGCCGAGGCCTCTCCGAGGCGCAGCCGGGCAGCGGCAGCAGCGGATTCGACGTCCTCCCCTTTTATGAGGCTTCTTCGTTTCCGTTCACCACTTGCACACGAAAGCATCGGAAACCCTTTTGTGGCGCCAATCCGGCCAAATTGGAACACGGAGCTGGAGCCTCGGCCGGAGCGTTTCCCAAGACGCGGCCGAGGTGCTGTCCTCTCGGACGAGATGTCGACGAGCCCAACGACTTACAACTGCACCGTTCCCTTTGCTATCTGTTGCCGTGTCCGCGTGTCGCCTTTCGTAAAGTCCAACGCAGGATTCGGCCTCTCGTAGCCATTGTTGCCGCAACTCCTCTGAATCCTGGAAGTGAAGTATCATGCGAACTGATAGGCTGGCTTGTTTTGTAACCGATCCTGAACTCCGTAACTACGTAATCCTGAGAAGTGAGCAGTGCACCGCACTGCAGGTGAGTTGGTCGCCCGCAGCTGCTGCGACATGTTAGCTGACCGCCCGAGTTGCATCCCGTGAGGGCTCCCTCGACCTTGCACACGTTTCGCGGCTGCTCTTCGATTGATTGACAGGCCGTGCGGGCCGCACACATGTGTGTGCCGGACCCTCAGCGGATGACGCGCGTGTGTTATTATTGGCAGGCAGCAGAATATCACTCAAGGCCGGACTGCTCTGCGAATAAGGCGGCGCCACCGTGTACTTACAGGCCATTCTGGGAACATGTCCGAAGGCTGTGGGGACGCATAAGTGGAGTAGCGACTGCTCGCACACGGTCCTGCAGTCGGGTCTCGTTTACGCCTATTGAAATGGCTCGGATAGCGGAGCGCGTGTGATTCCTTCACGCGCATGAGGCCAGGACAGGTGTGAAAATGCCCGAAAATGACCTAGAAGTGGAAATTCGAAACACGGGCGTTCTAGGTGGAAGTTGGAATGCACCGGATCGTCCCCTAAAGGCGGAGACTTCGGCCTCGGCTGCCTCGGCGAGGCCCGTTGCGTGGAGTGGACGCGGTGGGCCGCTGCTGCCACTGCTTCCTCCGCGAATCACTCGTCCAGATCTGGTGATTAGCGCTGACAATGGGCTGTTAGCTCAATCAGCTAGGTGGGGAGGGCCTACTTGGGTATCGGCCAACGGGACGGCAGCCACTGTTGTACCGCTGCTAGCAGGGGGGCCTTGGCCGCCGCGAAGATGCACCCTCAGCGGGACAATCGAACCGAGCGGCCGGCTGGGAAGTGCATCTCAAAGACCAACCCCCGTTACCTAAGCACTAAGCGTTTTTTTTTAAATCCATTGAAGCGATGATTTTGATATTGTCCCAGAGGTAAACCACTATGGATAGTTTAAGGTCCAGTAATGGAATTCTTCAAATCAATTTCTTGCAGTGAGACCCCCTGTAAAGCTAGCACCCTCATTCGGTACCCTTGTGCAGTTGTAAAGGGAAGGGTGCCGCGTCGACAGGCCAGTCCGTGTAACACCTTCCCTGCTGGCCCCGACACCGGTCAATTAACATGATATCTCGACGGTGCCATTGTTCGGCCCCACCCTGTCTGTCTACACCTCGTGTCCGTTTCCTCACAACAGACATTTATAACCCTGTCGGGTCGCGTTCGCCTTCACCGTTCTACTATCGTTTATTGTCCCGATTTTTACAGGTGGATATTAGTCGACCGTGTGTTTATGTCCCGGGTAACGAACGACGACGAGAGACGAGATCAGGTGGTAAGACAAGAGACAATGAGTGCCCGGCGGCCTTGGCTGATGCCCTCCAGTTTGACTGAAAATGTCGTTCAGTAACGCAACCTGTGTCTTCTGCGTGGTGTTGTACACCTTCGCTGCAGGATAACACCTTTCCGCGCACCTTTCCTCTGCACACCGCGCTCTTGGTGCTCCACACCTCGCTGCTGGCACACCATGCTGCACACTCCAAGGACGCGCCCCGCCGCGGCAGGTCCTAAATGACACCGCGCGGCGCTGGTCGTCGCGGCGCTCACTTTCACTCGTCGTCCGCCGCCGCCGTCCGTCGTGGTCCAGCCAGGTATGGCCGCGTCGGGGCCCGAGGACGCGCCGGCACGGTACGGCACGGGTACAATGACCGAGGGGCGGGCGGCGGCGGCGGCGGGGCGGGCGGGGGCCGCACACGGCGAGACCGACCCCTCGGCCACACCTCAAGGTTCGGCCGGCACACACTGTCAGTGCAAAGCAAATCTGCTGCATTCTGTACATTGCAAAGTCGAGTTTTGAGCATGCAATTATGCGTACTTTTGATGGTCGACTCCGGTCATGACCGTTTCTGGCATACACCGCGGGGGCGTATCCACATCCTCGGACTTTGCTTCGCCCTCTCTCTCTCTCTCTCTCTCTCTCTCTCTCTCTCTCTCTCTCTCTCTCTCTCTCTCTCTCTCTCTCTCTCTCTCTCTCTCTCTCTCTCTCTCTCTCTCTCTCTCTCTCTCTCTCTCCCGCGCCACGCCTTATGTTCTCATCCCGCCATTTTCTCCGCCATCAATCACCCAGGCAACCCGTCCGACCGGCGGCGGCGGCGGGGCGGGACGAGACATATCGAGTAACGCGGACCGCGACAGGCGCGCGGGGGGCTGTGCGTGTCCGCGCGCGGTGTGAAGCGGTGTTGCCGGGGTGGGTGAGCGCCAGCCACGCCACGCCCCCCCGCGCCGCGGATCAGCAGCCGCCACCGCCGGCCGGCCGTGGGGGCGGGTCAGGAGGCTGACAGGGTCATTACCGATACATCGGCCGCGGCGGCCAGCCGGATGCCGTGGGAGAGCGTGGGGCCGCCGCTCTGCAGCAGGCACAGCCGCAGGCCGCAGGCCGAAGACCCAAAGCAGTTTCCCGGGGTTTCCTCGCAAACTGGCTGTGCTGCTGGTGTACTCCCGCTGCCGACCGTACGCAGGCAGGCAGGCGTTGCGTGCGGCGGGCGGGCCGGGTGGGCGGGCGGGCGGCATGCGGCGGCAGCAGCGGCAGCAGCGGCTCTGTGTGCGAGTAAACGGCCAGATTGGCCGCCAGTCAGGCATGGCGAGGCACGGCGACTCCCTAACGGCACGTGACGACAGTATAGCAACTTCAAAAAACTTCAAAGCTTGTCGGAACGATGTATACTTGGAATGCTTTCGAAAAATTCTCCCGGAATACCCTACCATTGCATTCGTTGCGTACTCTTATAAACGCGTCGACAGACGCAGACACACCCGCACACACAGACAGACACACACACGGCCGCACACGGCACGTGAGCGAGAGAACCCCCCCCCCCCCCCCCCCCGGTCAGCAAGGAGCCAGGCACTTTGAGGCACAGCCAGCAGTGCGCGGCGTAGCCTATGACAGACGGTAATCAAGTAGCGGGGCCCCGCGGCACGGCCCCGCGGCTCGGCCCCACGGCACGGCCCCACGTCATGTCCACGCGAATATAATATCGGTTACGGGGCGAAGCCGAGGCGGGACTGGAGGCTCCAGCCAGAGCAGGCTGGAGCGTTGGCTGGAGCGTTGGCTGGCAGCCGCTGTCGGCAGCCGAGGAGCGACAGGAAGTCGGGCGGTAGTGGCCCAGGAAGTGACGGCGATCGCTGCAGTTTCGGAGCCAACTCGATACGTAAAGGAACCGGCCGGCGACGACGTGCTCGAACGAGGGCATTTTGCTGGGGAGCCGAAGGTGCACGTGAAAGTTTGGTGGTGCAGCTCGACAGGCGAAGGGTTTTAGTGGCACGAGGGTTGGGACGGCTAGTCTCAACCTACGTTTGGAAAACAGTAAAATTAAAAAAAAAATATTTAAAATAAACAAGGTATGCATAAAATTATATTTGAAAGAATCAAGCTTTTGAAATTTCTTCACTTTTTTTTTTGAATCGTAAATTGTAACGCAGTGAAGCGAATTTGGAGCGAGTGTAGCAGATTCCGAGAGGCAAAAGAGTGTGACAAGTGCGGGGCCCGCCTTGTGCGCGGCGCGTCGCGGACGAGGAAGCGCGCGCCTCCGGGATCGGAACGCCGCCGCGCTCGGCAGCAGTGCATTACGGACTCAACTTACGGCCATCAATTAAACGTCGGCCGGAGTTTGTTGGCTCCGCGCTGCTCGAGTCGGAACCGAGAAACCAGCGGCGGCGGCGGCGGCGGCGGCGGCTGCAGCGGGAGTAGCGGAGCAGCGCGGAGCAACGACATCGGAAACAAAAACTTTGAGCAGCGCGCCGCGGCAAGTCCGCAAGGTTTCGCGTCGTTTTGCCATATTGCCACCGACCGGACGGCTTTCGATTTCCTTGAAAGGGCACAACATAGAGGCCTGCCGCTGTGCTGGGGGCGGTGGGGGGGGGGGGGGGGGGGGCTGTCCTGGGCGCGGGCCCCGCGGGCTTCGCACCCAGAGAATTGCTATTCTTTGGGATATATTTTTGATCCTAGTCGTTTTTAACGATAGTCAAGGAAACGTCGTATACTCGATTGTGGTCTATGTTCTGTAAGCCCACTGTCACTCCCAGCAGCGGCAGCCCGCCCCGTTGCGTCACTGCGCTGTGACAATTTCTAGAAAGCACTCAGGAGCGGCGGCAGCGGTGGCGGCATCTCTCCGATGACACGACGGCCGGGTCCTCGCGGAGGTCCGGAGGTCCTCGCCTCGGGGAACATCTCCGCTCGAACCCTTTTTTGAGGAGCCGAGGCAAGACGGCTCACCAGTTCGGGCCGCAACGACTGCGAGAACAAAAAAAAATAATGAAGAAAAAAATGATCTGGGCCCCTCGAGAGCCGCGCAGGGATAGAGAGATGATTTCCTGGCTGGCTGCCGGACTTTTAGTGATAGCGCAGCTGCCGCAGCCGAGCTGTACCGAGCCCTACCGTTTCTGCGACAGCCATCATTCACGACTACTTTCCCTTCTCTTTGCCTCCCTTCGGTTTGGAGTCACGGACGGAGAGAGCAGCACGGCCGCGCGCGCGCGCCCGCCGATACCTAACTTTACAATAATAATTACAGCCGTTTTGTAATTAAGATGATAAATTAATTCGTGTCCCGGCGCGGCGCCGCACACGGTCGGTGATCCCGGCGGGACGAGTGGCGGGGTGGGAGAGGACGGGTGGGGGTGGGGGGGGGGGGGGGGGGTAACATCCCCCTCCTTTTCCAGAAACGCTGATATTGTCAGTTCTGAGTGTTGTGCAGAGTCGTCGAACGCCTGCGAATGCTTGGGTAGGCCATCCCGCACGACACGCGTGCTCGCACGCGTCATGGTTGCCTATGCGCCAGGCTCCTTATGAGCTCAGACCTGATGAATTACGTCGGTTAGCGCGCATTATCACGAAAAATAAAACACGATCGCATCCAGACTCTCGATCGTGTACGTCCGCCCGCTCCCCCCGCCCTCCCGGCCCCGCTACTCCAGAGAGCTCTGGAGAAGGCGCGCCTGGGAGGCGGACCGCCTCTCGCACGCAGGCGCAGGTGTGGCCGCCTGCCTCCGCGGCGCCGCCGACCTGCCCACAGCCCCCTCTCTTTTCACGTGAGGGTTAGCGTTTGACGTTTCTCCTAAGAGTGTCAGGGTGGGATGTTTATACAACGATGATAATATGGTTTGACAGAAAAATGCAATGCAACAAAATAGCAACGTTTTAATAAGTCAAGAGGCACACTTCACTCTCCGCGGTGCACAGTGGTCCGCGTCGTCGCTTCGTCGGTCCGGCTACAAGCGCACCGGAGCCGACGTCGTCAAGAGCTATAAGCGTCGGATGGGCAGCCCGTCACTGGGGGCGGGCGTCGTCCCCGTCTCCGCCGGCGTCCTCGCCCCACTTGGATCTGCGACACGGAAGGCAGCCTATGTTTTTTCTTTGGTCTTATTTTTTGAGGGGGGAGGGGGGGCTCCAGTTCGTCCGTTGCCAGTTGCTCAGACTGAACGGCGTACTTGTTCTGGAGTCGGTACTGGCGGTAGGCGTCCCTCCACTTGCGGCTCGCGGCCAGCAGCGCGCCGGAGTCCGCCTCGTACTGCTGCTGTCCGGGGGGGCGGCCGCCGCCGCCGGCCGCCGCGTCGCCCGGGGCGTCTTCCAGCGGGGCGGACTCGCTGGCCGACCAGGACGAGCTGAGGCTGCTGCAGCTGCCGCCCTGCGCTGCCGCTGCCGCTGCTGCCGCTGCTCCGCCGCTCCTGCTCCGGGCTGAGCATGTCCACGGCGGTCGCCGTCCCCAGCTGCGCAGACCGGTTACCCATCGGAAATGGGTGCTATGAGAAATCTCAAGGCCGTGCGATTTCTCATACTGCCCGCGAGCTCTGGCAGTACTTTTGTTATCCTACTTCCGTTCTCGCGCTGGAAATGCCTATTTCCCGCCGAGGCGGCCCTCACCGGGGACTGCGACGCTGCGGAGGCTAGCCGCCCCTCGGGCTGCCCAGGCTGCCCCCAGCCCCAGGCCTCCCGGCGGCGCCGCGCCTTCCTGAGGGCGAGCGACAGGTTCCCGCAGACGATGCCCCCCGACGTCAGGGGGCTGGGCGTGTCCGCGTCCGGGACCGGCGTGCCGTGGTGCGCCGCTGCAACACGGAGAGGGGGGTGAGGGAGGCGGCGGCGACACGGTGCGGCGCGGCGGCGCTCATACTCATACTCACGCGCGGACGCCGAGTACCCCGCGTCTCCGGTCGACGGCCGCGCCGCCTCCGGGGAGGGCCGCCCCCCTCCGGTGTGGGGGCGGGCCGGGGGGCGGCGGGGCGTGGCGCACGTGGCCGTGGCGGGCCGCGGCAGCAGCAGCGGCCGGGTGCGCGGCGACTGCGGCAGAAACCCACCGCGCGAATCTCAGGCTCCGCACCGCAGCACCCCGTCGAACCCCAACGGGCTCGCCGCTGGTTATCCGGGGCACCTACCAGGCCGCTCTCCCTCGCTGCCTTGCGCTGCGCCCGGGCCCAGAGCCGGCCGGCATCCACCGGGCCGCCGCTGGAGCATGCACAAAAAATAATTAAGTATCCTCAAGGAGGAATAAAATAGAATTCACCACAAAACAGTTGAATTCAAACCGGCTGCTGGCGCTGCTCGTGCTGGACGACTCCTCGGTCTCGGACGCCGCCTCGCTCCTGCCCTCGTCGACCTCCTGCAGCGGCGGCTCGGCGGGCGGCTCGGCGGGCGCCTCGTCGGCGTCCGTGTCGGCGCCGTCCACCGACGCGTCCTTCTCGTCGGCCTCCTCGTCGTCGCCGGCCTCCGTGGCGGTGTCTGTCTCGTCTGCCGACAGGACCGCCTCCCCGGGTGACTCCCCCGCTCAGCGGCCGGCCGCGGCCTCCACCCGACCCCCCGCGGCCTCCACCCCCCCGCGGCCTCCACCCGGGGCGCGGCGCGCTCACCGTCCTGCTGGTAGTTGCAGAGCGCCACGCCGTCCAGGGTGGCCAGCGCGGGCAGCATCTCCCGGATGGTGGCGCGGTAGCCGGCCCTGGCGGCGCACGGGTTCTCGGCCAGCACCAGCTCCCGCAGGTAGGGGCACACCGTCAGGAAGCCTGCGTACCGGATGTCGTCCACGCGGTTCCTGCGCCGCCGACAACCAATGCATTTGCGACGAGGGTTAAAACGACAACAAGTTCCGAGTCTGTGTCAGTCGGCCTACCCTCGGAGGTCGATGTGCTCGATGCTGGGCAGGCAGGCCAGGTAGCCGATGTCCTGCACGCGGTTGTAGGCGGCGTACAGCTCGGCGAGGGAGGACAGCCCGAAGGTGCCGTCCAGGGAGTCGAGGCCGCAGCGCGTCACCCGCAGCACCCGCAGGCCCGACAGCCCGCAGCCCAGCTCCCTGTCAGGTGTGTTGGCGTGATAGGGTGCTTCGGAGGGGTCTGGACCGGGAAGCTGGGTCACAGGAGGGATCGGCGGGCCCAGCGCGTGGCGGGCCGACGGGAAGCGTTACCTGAGCGAGCCGACGCTGCTGCCGTCCAGGTTGAGCTCGGTCAGGTTGGGCACGTACAGGCACAGCCGCTGCAGGCTCAACTTGCGGGCGATGACCCGCAGCTTGATGGAGCCCACCGCCAGCAGGTCGTCCGTGCCCGCCACCTGCCGCTGCGGCAAACACGACGGCAAGGAGGGTCACGGCGTGCGGTGGAAATCGGGTGGAAACGGGGCACGTCTGTCTCGGGGAGGGGCCTTGGGACACTGGCGAGCCTCCCGTACCTCCGCGGCGTGTGCCCAGTCCGAATGCTACGAGTTTCCGAGCTACTCTGCGGGCAGCGGAGCTGGAGAGGCGGCCGGCGCCGCCCGGCGGGTAGGCAGCCCAACGTGCTCCCGCGCGCCGGGGCAGACGCCGCCTACGCAGCACGGCTCTGGCGGGCAGCGCCGTGGTTCCGCCCGCGGCCGCGGCAGACCGCAAGGGGGCGCCACCGGCGCCGTGGGCTTCGGCCCGCGCGTTCGGGCGAGAAACGTGCACAGCAGAGTCGTTTCGCAGCAGATCATCAGAGTGACAAGAAGAAGGCGCCGCCATATACGCGGAGTAATGGAGAGCGGGCGATAGTGTGTGAGGGCCGGCCTGGACAGAAACTGGCGGGGCGGGCGGCGGGGGCAACGGGCCGCGGGGGCCGCCGGGGGCGGCGGGGGGCGGCGGGGGCCGCGGGGAGAGCGGGCGCAGCTGTCAGCGTCAGAGTTTCCCTCCTGCCGCACCGCCCGTCACCGCGACTCTTGGAAAGTAAAGTTAACACGTCGTCTCGATTCCGTGCACAATCAGCCCGGCCGGCGTGGCGAGGCGCAAGCGCGGCGCTGCCGACGACGGCCGGGAGCGTCGCTGAGGGCCGCCGGCTCATCGGGATGCGGTCCGGGTAGAGGGCGTGGCCGCGTGGCCGCGTGGCCGCGTGGCCGGGGGACGGTACGGGCCGGCCGGGTACCGCCGGACAGCCGGCACGGCCGGGCAGCGCCGCCACCGTGCCGCGCACTGCAGCGCCGCGGCCGCGGCGGCGCCGCGACAACCTTCCTTCTGCGATTCGCTGCGGCCCCGTGGAAATAGGACCGGCGGGGCGAGGAGCTCTCCAAAGGCTCCCCGCCCCTCATGTCCTGCCGCCCCGGCGGCGGCGGCGGCCGCTCGCTCAACCGGGCAGCGGAGCACGGCGGAGCACGGCGGAGCCGCCCAATGGAAGCCGCCGCCGCCGCCCTCATAGTCTGATCCCGAGTCGCTGCCGCGCATCTCCCTCGCACTAATGTGGCTCCCCGTAGGCCTGCGCGAGCGAGACACAGCTGCTCGTATGGAGCCCGGGGGAGGAGATGTGCACGGAGTGCGGGGGCGGGCGGGGGCACTCCGTGCCACGCCACGCTTCGCTTCGCCACGCCGCGCGCCGCGCGTCCTTGCCCCCGTCTGGTCTATTCCCAGTTGGGGGACGCCGCCGCCGCCGCCGCCGCCGCCGCCGCCGCCCAGCGTGCGCGCGGAACACGCGGCCGGGAGCTGTGATTGCAGGGCCGGCGGACGCCGCACGTGTGCGAGGACGCCGTCACTCTGCACCACCAAAACTTTTGTGCCCAGATTTCAGGACCATAAGGGATTTTTTTCCCCGGACTCCGGCACTCGTTCGATCAAACTTCGACCATTTTCTGGCAGGAACTGGACCCGATGAATGACAGTCCACGAATGCTTAACATCATCTCGAGGTCTGGTCGGAGACGTAGAATTGGGTGCATTTCCTCCTTTTATGAAAAAGGATTTGTGGACTTTGTGGACATGCGTCCTCCGGCCCCCTCCGGTGCCTCCGGCCCACAAACATCCATGGTGACGGCAGCGAGCGGTTTCCCCGGAGCCGCAGCAGACTTTGCTGCGCGTTCACTTCAACGTCTTTCTAAAACACGACCCTTTTTTTCAGCGAGGCGAAAATACGGAAATGAACGTTTGCCGGCGGCACGGTTATATGGCTCTAGGCTGTACGGGCCGTGCCGAGAGGGCCGCGCGGAGGGCTGAGCCGAGCCGAGCCGCTCCTGTCGTAGAGGTGGCCGACATCCTGGAACAGGTTCCCTCATAGCGATGCCCGCCTCTCTGTGAGTGCAACAGAGAGAGAGATGGGAGACAGTGCGAGAAAGAAGGGGGAGAGAGAGAGAGAGATACTGGGTGCAAGCGTCGCATGACGTAACGCCGCACAGTAAAAACAACGAAACGACGACGAATCCTACTCCACACTAAACCGGTGCCTTACAGTATGGTGAGGGGCATGAGGTAGGAAACAGAAGTGAGTGAGAGTGAGGTAGAGAGAGGGAGGGGGGACAAGGAGAGAGAGAGAGAGAGAGAGAGAGAGAGAGAGAGAGAGAGAGAGAGAGAGAGAGAGAGAGAGAGAGAGAGAGAGAGAGAGGTAGAGAGTAGGAGGAGGGGGGAGGAGGCTCTTCTCTCAAATTTTACACAATAGCGGGCTGTCGTTCTTTCCCTTGGGTCTGTTTCGTAGTCCAGGAGGGTTCGGCGCTGCGCCGCTGACGGGGGAATCGAGTAGAAGCGGTGACCCCTGAGCGCGACCCCCTGGAGGTCCCGGGGGTCCCCGGGGGCCCCGGAGGCAGCTTTCGTGCTGGAATGTTGGCCGGCCCGGAGACGCGGCGGCGCGGAGCCATGGCGGAGCGGGGCCGGAGCAGAGCGGGGCATGTTTATTTCGTTGGGGATGGTTGGCGGCGGTGGCACGGCGCCCGGTGGGTCCGGGTCGCGCGGGCCGCCCCCCTGTTCTGCACGGAAGCGGCACGGCGGGAGAGCGGCCGCGCGGTGCCGGGCCGGGCGCTGCTGCGGGCTTCTGTCGCGGCACTGGGGAACACGTACCGAGCACCAACCAAAATCCACAGACAACAATTTTTTTTTTCAAAAAATTGGCGGGTGTCAGAAACCGTTGCCAAAACGCCAAAACGTTGGAGAGTTTACGTGTCATATTTTTTGCGTCAATAACTGCTTCATTAAAACCAATTTTTGAACATGGACCGCAGGCTGGGTACTCGGGCTTGACATATTATTTTTCTCTGGCACGCAAACTAACTCTGGCAGCATACCCGGCGAGCCTAGGCTGCAACGCAGACCCCCAACAAAGTAGCAGAAGTAATACGGTGCCTGCGGTCTGGCAGTCAGTGCCCGTGGAAGAGAGGATGAGGGAGAGAGAGAGAGAGTGAGTGAGAGAGAGAGAGAGAGAGAGAGAGTGAGGGAGAGAGAGGAGGGGGGAGGGGGGGCAGCACGGCGCATTACCGTTGTGCGCAAAAGACAGAGAAAACCACAAACGATGTCGTCGCGAAAGGGTGCGGGAAGGTCTGGCCGGGGAGGGCGGAGGGGATCCGAAGGAAGTGCGTGAAGAAGACATCGCGGCGGCGTGGAGCGGAATGTGCGGCCCGCAGCGGAGCGGAGCCCGGGACGCCTGCGGCCGCGGGGTAGGCAGTACCGCCGCGCAGGGCCGCGCCGCGGGGCTGCCTACCCCAGACTCGTAAGGCGCTCGGCACAGAGCCGCTGCGCGACTGCGCCCGACCGGGACTCAGAGAAATGCCTCCAAATCAAATCCAAATCGTGCTACTTTTTTTGGGAATTTTTTCTTTGCCGTTTTACTTTTACCTCGCTTGTAGTAGCCTTTGGGCATAGCCAAAAAAAAAAGGCGAAACGCAATGATCGATTGATCGGCTCGGTCGCGGGCCCGCAGGCGGGCTGCTTCAGAGCAGCAAAGTGCTTTCGCGTAGTCCCGTCTCCCTCGCACCAGTAAGACGCGCCCCGTGGGTGCGACAGAGACGGGGCTACGAGGGCGGCGGCCGTGTTTCGGAGTGAGCCGACGGCAGGGCCGGGAGCCCACGTACAGTCACGCGAGTCCAGCGCGGCATGACCGGGCCGGCCGCCACGGGGGAGGCGGATAAGGCAAGACAAGTGGCTGAGCCACCTCCCCGTAACGCGAGTCTAGCCCAGACCTAGCCTCACCCACGCGCGGGCGTGGCCGCCGACGGCTGCCGGGCTGTCGCGGCGAGGCGATGAACCTGCCGCCGCCATGCTCGTGCCGGCTCGCGCCGGCGCGTGCCGCCGCGCGTGTCATCCGCGTGCGCGCGCGGAGCGGGCCAGACAGACAGACAGACAGACAGACAGACAGACAGACAGTCTGCAGCTCGCATGAGCCACCGTGCTGCGGGCCGCGAGAGTCGAATTAGCCGAATTACCAGAGACGGCGTCATCGTCATTGTCAGCGGCGCAGACAGACAGGCAGACAGACAGACAGACAGACAGACAGGGGCGGAGTGCGAACGTGCCGGCCGCGAAAAATTAGTACGAGTAGCGAACGTCACCCGGGCAAAGAGGAGGCCTGTCCCCGCCGCACGCCCCGACGCGGCGGACTCTGCGAGCGGCAGAGAGGGGAGGCGGGCGTGAGGTGGGTCGTGTCCACCACCGCCCCGCCCCGGCGCCCACGCCGCGACGGTTTTCTCCGATGAATATATGAAAGCTAGACGCGTTTCCGAGGCAGGAGTCGAGCGCCTTCTTGACAAACGGAGCAGGAAGGAAGGGGCGGAGAGATGAGAATGTCGTCCGCCGCGGCGCGGCGATCCGAACCAGGCGCGCCATTAAAAAAAAAACTCGCGAAGAAAACTGCACAGCCATGTGCTAACGAAGTGCGGCGGGTCGTTTCTTCGTGCGCTTCTATAAGTGCAGGACCCCGTCCTGCCGCTCACCAGGAGGTGGGGCAGCGTGTGGTCCATGGGGAGGCAGTCGGACTCCCCGAGGGCCGAGCCGTACTGCAGCACGGAGGGCCGGCTCCGCTCCAGGTCCGCCCAGGCCTCCGCGTCGTCCTCATCCCCGTCCTCGCCGTCGCTGTCCGGGCTCCACCACCGCGACGGCGGCGCCCTGTCGTCGCCGTCCTGGCCCTGGAACAGACTCTCTCGTATTGCACCGGGACTCGTCACCACCGCCACCGCGGCGAGCGGGCGACACGCACCGGCCTCTGCAGCAGCGGTCGGACGGGAGGCCCCGGAGGACCCAGAGCACCCCGTCGAGGGGCGGCGATGGCGGCGGCCGGGGGCGGCGCGGCCGCCTCCGCGGGCAGCACGATGGGCTCCAGGACGACGGGCCCGCGGCCGGACGGCGGCTCGGCCATTGTCCTGCCGCCCGGTCAAACACTGCGGCCGCTTCGGGAGGCGTGGGCGTGGCGCGGCGTCCGGCCCCGTGGAGCTGCCTCAGGGAACCCCGAGCGGCTGCTCCTGGACATCCTGGACATCCAGCGGTCTCTAGAGGGCTCCCTGGAGAGGCCACCGGCCATGCCGCCGCCTGCAACACGGCGCCGCCCGGGTTACCGATGCATCAACTGTGAGCGACATTCACTTTGCGGGAATCTGTCAGGATTTTGTGGCCGCGGCTGGAGTCCCGGCGGCCCCGTACCGATGTCATCGTGCGCGCACTGTCGTCCCCCCCCCCCCCCCTGCTCCGAGAGTCCTCGCGGGAGAAAGCGAGCGAAGCGCAGCGCTGCGTGTCACGTGACACGAGCGGCCGGTGCGAACGGAGCCAAACTGACACAGAAATAAAACGAGATCCACCGCGGCGGCGAGTGCGTTGACTCGAATATATACACTTCGCCGTCCATTTCACCTGAAATTCAGTCCAGAAACGGTTTCTCATACTTTCCGCGAAAGTTTTACTTTGGTTCTGTATGGGTTTCTCTGGAATACCCTATTTATCCACGCTTCGCGTACAGCCGGCCACAACAACAGGGGGGAGCGGTTGTTGTTAGCGGTGTGGGCGCTGATGTTTGGCAGCGGCGTGGCACGGCGCGGCACGACGCGGCACGGCGCTGCACGCGGACGCATGCGGCGCGCCCGCCGTACACGCAACAGGTGTAAACACACGCGGCGTTTAGCGGCCGGCCGCCGGGCCCTGTGCCTGCCGTGCCTGCCGAGCCTGCTCCCTGCTGGGCCCCGGCCAGCCAGGCTTGTCGGCACATGGCCCGCGGCGGCGGCGGGGCGCGTGGCCAAAATATACCGGTGATGCGCCGCACCAGAAGCCGTCAAAATTTTCACCGCGGCGGCCAGGCCATAAAAAGAAAATCAGCGGCGGCGGCGGTGGCGCAGACATAAATTGCAAAATATTTGGGAAAACAAATTAAGCCGGCGCTTTTGCGGTAGAAAAATCGAAATCTATAATAATAATTTATTTTTTGAAGTCGCATGTACTGTAGCTGATTTTTTTGTAATTTTGAGATGGGGAGAAAAATCGGAATGCTATTCCGAGTGTAATGTTTCTGGGTCTGTCCCGAGGCGCGGTCCTCGAATCCCTCCGCACGGGCATATTTTTACAGTGCGGGCCGCTCTTGGAAGTGCTCTGCCGAGAGGGCGGACTCTGCGGCGGCCCGCTGGCACTTTTCCTATCGGGCGGCACGGGCGGCGGCACGCCGGCAGGGAATGCCGGCCTGCATATGTGCTTCCGGGCGGGGAGGGGGCGGGCGGGCGGCGACCTTGGCAGGCAGGGCGGGAGGGCAGAGAGGCCGCGGCGGTGCTGCAGTGCGGTGTGTGTACGCCGCGTGTCGTACGGGACGAGAAGCCAACAAGTGTGAATGCGAAACGCACTCCAAGGGGGGCTGCCCGCGCCCGCGCTCGCCCGTAAGAGAAACCGCGCGGCGTGTTCCCACCGGAAGGCGAGTGGTTCTTGAAGTGGAGCGAGGTCCCAAACGCGCTGTATTTCTCATACCACTGCTCGCGCGCCTCATTTTCGCCAAGTTACTTGCTGACTTCTGTTTAAGACCCCGCCGGTGTACTTTTACCCCGTTCTCTTACAGCGGTTCGGGGAACGCGGGGCGGATAGATGGAGTGTGGGAGAGAGAGGGAGAGCGCAGAAGAGGGGAGGGAGGCGGGGCACACATAGAGGGACTCGTATCATATTCGACAAGACCAGATGCTTGCCATGCAGCCGCCGTCCCCGGGCGCCCGGCCCGGCCCCGGCCGGTGGCATACAGTGTCACCAGCCTCGCGCCACGCTGTCAGAAAGGAATATGCATTTCCATACAACTCAAATGTCCCGCACGTCGGCGGCGGCCACGTGTCTGCCGTGTGGGGCCTGCGAGGGCCGGGCAGGGCTGGCACCACACCCGCACACCGCACAGCGGTCACGGCCTTAAGACGACAATGTAATCGTTTGTAATCTCCCGTACACATGTGACGACAGCGGGGGCGTGGACCCTTCGCTCTGCTAGCAGCAGCCGCTGCTGTGTGTGTGTGTGTGTGTGTGTGTGTGTGTGTGTGTGTGTGTGTGTGTGTGGATACCCAACCCGCCGGTGCGGTGCGCGGCCGCCGCTGCTGGCTGCATTTGACGGGCCTCGCGGAACGTGCCGCGGCTCGCAGGGTGGCGGTGAGACTGATACGATACGCCCCCCTCCCCTCCCCTCCCCTCCCCTCCCCTCCCCCGCTGCCATTCTGTCATGTCATTTTCCTCTCGACTTGCAATAATGCAGCCGCCGCGAGAGATAAGGCCGAGCCGATTTGCTATCAGTCACGGTCCGTCACCGATTGGCTCGCCTGCACGCCAGAAACATCCGCTGTTCTCCACGCTTCTGCCCCCCCCCCCCCTCTCTCTCTCTCTCTCTCTCTCTCTCTCTCTCTCTCTCCCTCTCTCTCACTTTTAGACACGCACAGAAAAAAAAACAGAAATAATAATGAATAAGGGTCAACGCAGGTAAATCAGCCCAGAAAAAAAAAACAAATGCACAGGGTGGCTGTCGATATTTGATCCCAAACTAAGTAATTGCCACGTTTTCGGAGTGCGTGCGTGTGTGTGTGTGTGTGTGTGTGTGTGTGTGCGCTGTCTGCGGAGGCACCAGCAGATCGGCATCTCCACGCATCCATCGGTACGATTCCCCCTGAAAATAGCAGAGCTTCTCGCGAACGTAAACCGTTTGAGCCCCCGCAGCAGCAGCAGCAGCAGCAGCAGCGGCGCCGCCCCGCCGCCCCCTCGCCGCCCCCGCCGGCCCCCCGCCGCGATCGGAACCAACTGTTCTCAAGACCTTGGCGCCGACAATTTCGAGTGCATGTGCTAAAATTACAGCGCGAATCGACGCCGCGTGCGTTGCCGTCGGTTCCCGTTGGCTCCCATCGGTTCCCATTCGTACGTCACGGACGACCAGCAGGGTGCCAGGCGCGGGGTCCCGCGCGTATCCCACCACTCCTGCCAAACAGTTACCTTCCACTGTTTGACTGTCGAATTTTGACAGTCCAAACCCCCCTCCCCTCGCTGTAAAAAAAAAGAATTACGCTAAAGTTTTTGATAGAAGTTAGAAATATATGCAGACGAAGAGTTTGCAGTTTTCCCGAATAAAAACGGGAGATAATTGATAAGACCGAAATTCTATGTGTTTTATAAGGTTGCGTATTTACAGAAAATGAGACGTGTACTGTATCAAGTAAAAACGGAAGTTATATAATTTTCCGTAAAATTTTCGTAAGCTTAAGAAAAATTGGAGCTTTTGAAAAAAAAATATGTGGAATAAAAATTGCAGCAAGAAATTTTTGGAAATTCCCAGCCATCTTTTTTTTTTTTTTACAGTGCTGCTTCCCAATGTATGACATGCGGCTCCTCTACCCTTACGTATACCGGATGCAGCATGGTTTGCATTTCACAGCTTGTCACAATGGCAGGCAGTCGGTTGTAAGGTGCTCAATAAAAATCGGCGTTCACAGCAGAGCACGCCACCGCATTGGGTTGGCACCACAGGATTTCGCGGCACAGAACCACACCGACCCAACAGCATTTCCCGAGGTGCGCGGGGCCAGCCGGGCGCACCCCGCGCCGCCCTACAGTGGGGCCCTCGTACTCACGATTTGAGCCAAGACGGGAGAGCCGCCGCACGCGGGAGGAGACACATTTGAGACCAACTGTGCAACAGTGCGAAAACACACTTGGCGGGCCGAGCTGTGAAGCGCGGAGCCCGCGGAGCAGGGGTTCTGTTATTGCCATGACAACTCGGAGCCGCTGACGAACACCGCCCCCTTTCCCGCACTCCCGCCGCCGCCCCAGGCCACCCCAGGCCTGCAGAGGAGGGGTCTTAACTGGTCTTAACCCATCTCCCAGCCGCACCGAGAGGTCCCAGCTTCGGAAAGTCTTCGTACAAAGGCCAGAAAAGGTTTTGAAAAAAAAAATCACGGTTCTATCCTAAGTGCATGGGAAGGTTGGGTAGGCCGCGTGGCAATACGTGAGGGAAGGGGAGGAGGGGGCGGGTTCAAAAATGGTCCGGAAAGCATAGCGTCGTTTGTGAACTGCGCTTGACTTCTGATGGAGGGGAGGGTTTGTCACTTAATTATCTTGCAGTATAAGCCGCGCTTCGGAAGACGGTGGGTGCGGTGGCGGGCGCATGCAGTGTGGGGGGCGCGCAGGTCACTACTCCGGGCCGGGCCAGTCCTGGTGCTTCCCCACGCCCCCCGCGTAAACACTGAACACGGGCAGCGGCTGCAGGGGGTGTGTGCGGCACGGCTGGCGGGGCGGGGGCTGCGGGGCTGCGGTCAGGGGCTGTGCTGGCTGTGGGGGTGAGGCCGTTGCTGCTGCTGTGCAGGTGGAGTAAAAATAACGATAGTGCTGTAAACCGAGAGCCGGCGCTTCCCGCCGCCGCCCGGCCCCGCCTCGGCTTCCGCTCCTGCTTCGGCTTCGGCCCCTTCGGCCCCTTCGGCCGCGCCAGCCCATCCTCATTCCCGTTTCGCAGCGGTTGCCTTCCCGCGGCTTTCGCAGGATCAGTTCGGCTCGGTTCGCAGCAAAGTGCGCGGGGCTCGCGCGGCTGTGAGTCCGGCGGCCAGGCCAGGCAGGCGCGAGCGCGATTCGCCACCGCCCTCCATGCGCTCCCCTCTCCCGTTCCCCTCTCCTCTCCTCTCTCTCTCTCTTCCTCTCAGTAGGGCCGCCTAGCCCCTCCCACTCTTAGAAGGCGGTGTGTGTTTGTACCCCTCAGTCTCTTTGCGCGCAGTTTCCAAGGCAGCGCTCGTGACGAAAATATGTCAGCTGCTGGTGGTGTCTTGTTTATTTCGTTTTGGATTACGTACGTCGATTTCTGCTGCTGCGCTCGCGAAAATGGACATTTGTTTGGTGCGGGCGGGCGTGATCGTGTCTCCTCCATGTAGTGCGTGCTGGCGATAACCCAACTCGGCAGAAAAATGGGCGTGGGACTGTTGCCCCTCGAATTTACGGACTGTTTGACGGACAGTCCGTACTTCAGAGAAAACCTTCACGCGCACGAGAAGGAGTTAGAGCGAACTAGTCAGCAGATCAAGAGGCTCATCAAGGAAGTGAAGGATTTACTTAGCGCGGCCAAGAGTAAGTCTAGGGTGCGGGGCCCCTCGATATGGGGTCACTTTCTATTTGGTCGCCTGGATTGAGGTTGGGTCTCCCATTGTGAGACTGTGTTGTTTCACTTGGGTCTTGGACTTTGGGGATGTGTCAACTTTTATGGGAGTCTTTTTTAATCCACTCTAAGATAACTATGGCTTATTGTTTACTTTCGCCACCATCGAATGTGGTTCTCACACACTTTGTTTGAATGAGTGCAAATGATTGCTGTGTTTGAATGTCTGACTCAATACCAGCATTTTGTTTTGAAAATAAGAATTGTTCTATTCAAGTTCCATTATAATTTAAGCGTTTTCATCATAGGGTGGCTGCTGAAAATGCTTGACCACATTCATTTGTTATTTTGTTTGACTTGAACTGTACTTATTTTACCTTTCAGATCTTTCTCGTGCTCAGAGGACCTTATCCAACAGTCTGAAAAATTTCAGCTTTGAGTGTATTGGAACTTCACAAACTGATGATGAGGTTGTTATCTCTACGTCGTTGGCCCAGTTCGGGCAGCTTATTGCTTCCATTGAAGATGAAAGGGACAGGATGGTATGTAAAAACCAAACTAAAACTAACTTTTCTGGTTGTCGGCATTGTGGTATGTTCCCTTTGAATGTAATTTAGTCTCCAAGTGGATGCTTGTTATTGCGTGGATAGTCCATGTTTGTGTGGTTTGATCTTGTAGTAACAATTGTTTAAAGTCCAGTCCTAGATACCCATTACATGCAGTCACATTTCTATTGATTCACAAAACCCCTATTTAATCTGTAAAAAGCACAGTATAACGAGAGCTGTGTTTTCCACTTTTTTGTTTCTCTGGTAGTTGTGTTTCTATCACTTAATAAAATTTGTTTGGTTATCCTATTCTTGCGGCAAGGAATTGCTCTTGAAGCATATGGAAAGTATGCCATATTTGTACTAAACTGGTGAGATATTTATGTTGATCTGACCTTATATAGGTAGATGCATGTAATCAGTATAGTAGTCATGTCATTTGCACATTCTGAAGTTGTACTCTCTAAGTAGTAGTAGTGAACCAAGGTGTCCACAAGTTATACAACAATCTCTCTCTTTATTTTAGCTGGAACGTGCTTACGACCAGATCATTGTCCCTCTGGATACTTTTCGCAAAGTCCATATTGGGGGAGTTAAGGTAAAGAAGTGCAATCTGCGAAGATATCAAACTGATCATAGAAATTGTTAATAGTTTAGAATGCAGCTATAATATCTTGTATTTAATTTCAGGAGGGAAAGAAAAAATTTGACAAACAGACAGCAAAGTTCTGTCAAAGTCAGGAGCGATACCTCAACCTCTCTACGAAGAAACAGGATGCTGTTCTTCAAGAGGCAGATGCCACACTTCAGTTGGAGCAACGGTACTTCTGCCAGGCTAGTCTTGAGTACGTTTTTGTGCTGCAAGAAGCTCAGGAGCGTAAAAAGTTTGAATTTGTAGAAACTGTAAGTTGGTGTACTTTTATGCACTTGTCATGTGCTGCATTTGTGTTTTCTAACTGTTTTATGCTTTCTCTGCAGTTGCTGAGTTTTATGTTTAGTTGGCTTACATTTTACCATCAAGGCCATGAAGTTGCTGAGGACTTCAAACCTTATATGCGGGAGCTGCAGATACGGATCCAAAAGGTTAATATATTTCAATTTCCTAATCTTAGTGCTCTATATTTGTAAGCTTTTTCTTTTTTGTTTTTAAACATTCCTCATCACTTTTAATTAATTCTAAATTAATGTGAAATTTCAAAGGGATCTGATGAATGCTCCACAATTTTCAAAGGGTTGAACCAAAAATTTATAAAGAGTAAATGAAGGACCGAGCAAAGACATTCCGTATGTAATAGTGTGTTGTGCCATTTAATTTTTTTTTTTCACCTTTATTTGCTGTGAAGTGGTTTGGTAGAAGCATCATGATTGTTTTTCACTATTATAAAATTACTTTTGTGTATGAGTGAGTGACTGTTTGACTTGTTTTCCCAATTGCTTTAATTTGACAGTAACCCTTTTTCTGTGCCTTTTTATCATTATTCAATGTCGATAGACTATCAGATGTCAAGTCTCTCTCATTGTGGAGACGTGAAACTGTTCAAAGTTGTTTTATGCATGTCGGCGCACAAAATTTTTCCTAACTGCACCTGTGTGTCGTGATGATTTTAGAGTGTCTGAGAATTGTCTTTAAAAGTTAAAATTTGGTTTCAGACAAGAGAAAACTTTGAGGAAACTCGAGATAAAACTGAATCGCTTATGAAGAAGATGCTAGAAATGCGGCAAACGGTAAGTTTTCTTTCCTTATCTTGTTTTTGTGCTGCTGTTTACGAATTATTTTAAAATAGTCTTAATCTTTGGCATTTCTACAGAAACCAGTAGAGGCTGGAACGACTAACAAACAATACACAAGGGAAGGGTACCTCTTCATGATGGAGAAAAGTAAGGGTTTCCTGAATTATTTCTAGCTGTTAAAATTGTTTTTCATTTCTCCACATGAGATTTTCAATACTTTTTCAGAGGCATTTGGAACAACATGGAGCAAACAGTATTGCATGTACCATAAAGATAAGAAAGAATTTACCATGATTCCATACAGTCAGATGACTGGAAAGTTTGTAAGTACTCCGTACTCTGTACCTCCAGCATTCTGTAATCAGATATCTGTATGCAATACTGTGTTTTCCAGAATACTGCTGAAAAGATGATCTTGGCTTCATGCGTACGGAGAATGTCTGATTCTATTGAGAAAAGATTTTGCTTTGATGTCACATCTGTCGATAGGTTAGTCATGAGCCAGAAGCCCTGCGAGCTTGGTATTTGATATGTTTATTTATATCACAGCCAAATGATATTCCTTACTGGACAACAACTGTCTTTTGCAGACCGGGTGTTGTCTATACGCTTCAGGCATTATCAGAAGAGGACAGGAAACTTTGGATGGATGTGATGGATGGCAAAGAGCCTGTAAGTGAAGAACCCCCGCTTCCCATGGTATGTAGCTGAACGGAGACCGGCCATAGCAATCAGTTCTGCTTATCTTCTGCTTTGTCTGTGTTAACTCTTCCTTTAGTATCCAATGTTAATCCAGAAATGTTTGTGGTAATCCTTTTGCATGTTGAGCAGTATTAATTGAATGCTTGGTGCTAGGTTTTGGACTGCCCAGGGGCAAAAAAATGTGCACATGATTATTTTGCTGGTATTGGTGTGCTTTTGGTGTTGGTTTCTCATTGTTGGAGATGTTATTTGTCACTTATTTCATATAAGATTCATTTTTACCTAGCTTTGCTTTTTTTTCTCCCTTCATTCCTACTTGCTTGATTTTGTATACAGTATGTGGTGTTGTTCTCGCATCATTCTTTGGAGGCCCACCATCTTGCCTTTTCTCTTTATGTGTTGGTGTTTAGCTCTGTCTTTCCTTCCCCATTGCTGTTATTAACTTTCTGCTAATTAGATAAAATGTTTTGATGTGAAGAGATGTTTGATATGTGCTTCATTTTTTAAAAAAACATCACTTGCCTTCCATGGGCATGCTATTTCTATTCACTGTCTTATGCAGTTTAGATAGACTGAACACAATTCACAGTTTGGGTGATAGACTTTGATCTTGATTATTGTTTGTATGAGGGGCTTGTTGTATCTTTTGTTTTAGTTTCTTTTAATGTATGCACTGTACAGTTTTGTCTTTTCTGTTTTCTTCACTAAACTAACTCTCTGAAAGTCCTCTGTTTCCTTATTGTGGCCAACTCTTTTCAGTTACATACCTTTGTTTTGAAATTTCCACATAAATTACACATCTACTTATGTTTAATTTGTCTGATCTTTATAAATGTTTAGAAACCTAAAGTTTGTCAGTGTTGTGTGGTCAGCTAACAGTGTTAGGCTATAGTGTCATCAACATCCTGTTTCGGGTTTATGTACTGTGGGGTGGTAAATTTTTAGAGCCCCTGGTTTTAGCCTATATAGTTTAGAATTTCCTCTTTCTTTTTTTGATCTTTTAATTTGGGGCTCATTTTTTATTCTCAAATTTTCACATTGGCTGTTTTTAGTGTAGGTTATTTATTTGTTACTTTTATTCCAGACATATACACAACCAGGAAAAGTAGTTAAGGAAAGAGTTGAGGAAAGGGCTTTGGATGAAGTTGGATTTATGTTTGTGAACAAATGTATAGAAGCTCTAGAAAGCCGTGGTGGGTATTCCGCAATGGTGATATTTTCACAAACTTTGTTTTTTTTTTATTGTGTGTTTAACATTAACTGTTTCTAATCCAGGATTGGAAGAACAAGGGCTGTACAGAGTTGTGGGAATTACGTCAAAAGTATCAAAGCTATTGTCACTTGGGCTTGATCGTCGGAAATTGGAAAAATTGAACTTGGATGATGCCTTTGAATGGGAAAGTAAAACCATCACCAGTGCTCTGAAGACTTACCTACGTAATCTTCCAGAACCTTTGACCACATTCAGATACCATAATGGGTTTATTGCTGCAGCCAGTAAGTATTTATATTTTATTTACCTGCCCTTGGGTTCCTGTTTTATGCCTCAATATCGGTTTTGCACCCTCAGAGCAAGAAACTCGACAAATGAGAGTAAATGATGTTCATGTACTTATGCATCGGCTACCACAGACCAACTTTAACATGTTGGACATTCTTGTTCATCATTTAACAAAGTATGTTGCCTGATTTAATCTTTTAATAGTTTTCTGTTGCTGCCTTTCAGGATATTAATTTCTGGATGGTTAAAATGTTTTACTTTCAGTGTCACAGGAAAGTCTGACAAAAATCTCATGAATATCAGCAATCTAGGTGTTTGTTTTGGTCCAACTTTATTACGCCCCGAGGAAGAAACTGTAGCTGCAATAATGGATATTAAGTTTTGCAACGTTGTTGTAGAAATTCTTATTGAGAATTATGAGAAGGTTGGTTTAGAGTTAAATCACAATATGTCTCTTACCTTTAGACCTTTTATTTCACAATTATTTTGGGCTGTTACAGATCTTTAAGTCAGAACCAGAAAATATGGACTCAGTTAATCCTGATGTGCGCTTGGAGACGAGGAATGACACAAGATCAGAAACTAGGATGGATACGAGGCCTGATGCAAGGCCAGATATGCGTCCAGACAATCGAACTTACATAAAAGCAGAACCAACATACATATCAACCACACCCCCTCATTCTTTATCACATGGCATTATCCGTGGACCACATCATGTGTCGCCTGTGCAACATCATGTAAGCATTTGCTAGTACATTAACCATTTTGAGGGTGTACAGAGTCATCAAGTACTTAATCACACATCTCAACTGCTTCTTTTAGGTGGGGCCAAAAATGCACTATGAAGGAGCCTTGCGTGGGGACCTCAGCTCTGCCCTCAGCTCAAGTATGCACAATGTTGCGAGTGGTACGCGGGAAGCTGAACCTGTAGTTCATCGATACCACATAGGCGTCGATCATATGAGCCGAGAACACGCGATCTCCGCTCAGACATCGCCTCAACAGGCACAGCCCCAGCAGCCTCCTCAGCAAAGGCATATAGCACGCATTATGGGACCTGCTAGTCGAGCAACAGCTTATTCCGAGGGAAATCTTCTGAGCCTGCAGCAGCAGCAGCAGCAACAACAGCAGCAACAGCAACAGCATCAAATGCAGAAAGCAAAGGCTCAGCCATTTTATGGTACTCTAGGTACAGAATAATTATTAAAGCTTTACTTGTGTTGTGAATGTGTGTATTAATAATTCAGATACTGTAATCCCCAATTTTTTTTTCCCCAGTGAATGCAAGTCGTGCTGATGCTCTGAACAGCACTAGCAGTTCTAACGAATCTGTCTCTTCACTCTCATCAAGAGATGTAAATTTGCATACTAATTTCTCAGCTGTTACCCCTCAGAAGAGTAAACGAGGTAAAGAATGTTTCTTACAGGGTGTGCCTTACAAACAGGGCATGGTTCTTATTGTACTGAATGGATTTTTTCAGGTGCTGTGGGGAAAATGGATTACCACTTTGCCACAAGTTACCAGCCTCATGAGGCAGTGTGAGTATCATTGTTTTTGGTATGTGTTTGTACCACCACTGTACCACGTGTTTTTTACCTATTTTGTTCTTGTGTTTTGCTCTCTTCAGGAGGAGAGTTCGCACGTTATATGCTTGCTTGGGAGAAAATGATGGGGAACTCTCCTTTGAGCCTAATCAAATTATAACAAATGGTAAGAGTTGTAATAGTTGTAAATTTGTATTTCATGCGCATGAATGTGATATTGATTATGAACCACCTGTGTGATCTCTCGCAGTCCGATCATCTCTGGAACCCGGATGGCTGGAGGGTACTCTAAACGGGAAAAGTGGTCTGGTGCCGGAGAACTATGTGGAGGTGCTTCCCTGACCTATGCTGAGCCCTCGATTGGGAATGGGGCCCCAATCAGGGCCCTCACTGCGACCCGGCTCCGTGGCCGGGTTCCACTCCGGCTCGGCCTCCTCCAGCCCGGGCACGAGCCGCACCGCCTCGCCTCTGGCGACTCCTTGCGGCTCCGGCGGTGTCGGCAGCAGCTCCGGCGGCACCGCCGCGGTCAGTCCTGGCCTCGGGCCGCGCCGTGCTGGACAACGGGGTGGTGGTGAGGTGTCGCCTCGAAGCCCCATGAAGAAGGGGTCGCACCGCGGTGCCAGTGAGAACAAGGCTGGTGTCGCAGCGGCTGTAGTGGCAGCGGCAGCGGCAGCGGCAGCCAGCCACCATAGTCACAGTCGTCAGGCGGGCCCGGCGCTCTCCCCAAAAACTAGTGGGGGACGTGGGCGTGGCGGCAGCGGCGGTGGCAGCGGCAGCGCAGCGCTCCATCCGAACCCGAGCGCCAGTGAAGCTGCTCGGAGGAAGTCGCAACAGTAATGTGGCGTTTGTTGGACGCTTCGGACATTAAATGGATTTCAGTCATTAGTGCAGCTTTGAAAGGTTGCGATTTTGACTGTGTGTGGCTGCACTTGTACAACACTTGTCAATTACTGGTTTTGAGAGGCTAATAAGATTTTTGGACTGTTGTATTTGTATGTTCTTTCCATATCTTGAATGAAATACTCTTAATATTTGACGAATTTTGTGCATTGGATAATTTGGTAATGGTGTCAATTTTTTAAATGCTCATGGCCTTGTAGTCCAAACCTCAACGTCCACTTTTAACATATCAGGATTATTCATAATTGGTATCATGTCACTTACAGCCGGCATCCATGCTGGCTGGATATGCCACATCATTTATTCATGTTTCTCTAACATACCCATTTGGTTATGATATATCATGTAATTATTGCAAGTAAGCCAACTTTGATACAATCTTTGTCTTTTATAAATGTCGTAAATTTGAGCACTGCCATTACTTCTGTGTTTTTCACAAAAGTTTCTTAAGGCAGCTTACACTAAGTGCAGCTACTCATGATTCTAGTCTCTATACAGAGAACTCTCCAACTATTCCATTATCTCCTGTAACCAGCTTGTCAATGTATCAGGAATGAGAGTTCAGATCTTCATTAGGCCAAAACGGTAGGGCCAAAGACAGTTAACAAAAAATGAGCTCTTATTGTACTAGTCTGTGCTATGAATTTTTAAATTACCTATTCATATTACTGTAAAATGTACAGTTCCAATTTTTATTCGCCTCTTCTTGGAGGCAAGTAAATGTATTGTGAGTACAGTTATAGTTGATGTAAATATTTGTAAAATTTTACGTTTTGACCAAAAGTACCCATGTTCATATTTTGTAATAATCTGTCTAAGCTGATTTGTCTAAGAAATCACAAATTTTAAATTATTATTGTTATGTTGTATTTTCTCTATGCCTTCATTACTGACTAGGTCATTTCTTGTCCTGCTACAATTGTGAGTGTGCTAATAATAAAACTTGTTGGTGACTGTTGTTGAACAAAGTCTAATTTGTACTTTAAACTTATGCCGAGGCAATAACAGTAGGTAAACTGCAGTGCCGTACATCTTTCTCTCATAAAGACTTTGAAACATTATTCAAATTCCGTCTATGGCAACATCTGCTTGGGAGTCATTTGTTCGGTATGTCCACAGTGTTGTCACAAAACCATATCTATCTTGACCAGTCTGTACACAAATGCCACTCACGCCACTCGCGTGTGTTGTGCGGGCTGGTCTTCCCCAGCTGTTCCAGGAGTTTGGCTTTGGCATTTGTTGTTATTGGCATGACAAAATTCTGATGTACTTAATGGACGACGCACAATTAGTTTGGTCGGTTATTTGGTACTATTTGGATTAAGATTAATTTATAAATTTAATATTGTTGTTCTCTAATGTCTTGCCGTTTAAAAGTTTGGATGTGGAACGCAACCTTGTCTTCTATTTTCTCATGTCCATGTTCAGTCTACCCATACCTGTGTCTGGCCACTTCAGTTTTTCTAGAATGTTTTCTCATTCTCAAAATTGATATTTCTCTATTTTCTATAATATTAATTCAGATACCAGGTGCTTAGTAGTGATGGTGTCTGTAAAGGCTTATCAGAGAGTAGTGTTTGTAATTTGTATTGAAATAATATTTGGAGTCTTTGTATCATAATTTTGGACTTGTGCATAATAAGATACTCTTGAATTATTTTTAAAACTTGAGTATGTATCTTTTATGAGATAGTGAGGAAAAAAGAAAGTGATAGGGTAGGATGCTCGTAACTGGTGTCTTACTCAGTGATACCAGGTGAATCAGAAACGTAAGGATATGTTAAGTTGTTTTGTTCTGGTTAGTCATTCTGAAATAGGAAGGAAAGGATCTTGACCGTTCACTTTCCTAAGAAAGTGCCTGGGGTTTCTGGGTCACCTGGTATGATTTACGGTCATCAATTTCAAGTTCTATTTGGTAGATTTTTGAACAAGTTCTGATTCTGAACGAACCAGAGAAATTACCATACATATTAGTGCCTGTTTATTTTCAAAGTAGACAAATATGGTACATTTCAATGTAGTCTATTCTTTTTCTCCTAGCAAGGCAAGACTGAGTTATTTGTGATTGTTCAATAACAAAACTTAGGTGAACTTCTCTTTTATCATGAGATATTTTGTTAATACTTTTGTTCTGTTCAATTGAATGTGAGAGCAGAACATTTATCTTTAGAAGACTCATTGCTTCTCGACTTAATTAATAAAATTTTACATTTCAGAATCAGGATCGTCTTGTGTAAAATGTTACTGCTAAGTTCTTGGAGACCTTGTCTCCGTATGATAAATTTCATTTTAGGAACAGAACTTCTGATTTGTGAGTTAATCTACCGTTCTCCTTATCTCATAAGAATGTTTGATGGATGAGTGTGCATACTTTTGTCTTGGATTGATTGATGACGGAGGCATGGCCATCTTGCAATCAAGAATTATGAAATTGTTAATCAAGTCATTAGCATTAGCCCATTCTGCCATCAGTTGATATTTTTTTGTTGAATGCTACTACTTTCATCTAAATTTGTCTATTAAAGATTTAGTTGTGAATTAGAAGATCTTTATCTTAATAATCTGCAAGAAGCTTTTACCATAGGACATTTCTGTCTTTTATTTATTTTGGAATTTGCTGAGAGATTCAAACTTGTATGGTAGTAAGGGGTATCTTGAAAATGGAAGTCTAGTGTGATATTTTGGTGAACATAGGCAAAAAATAATTTAGCACATATCAAGGGGAGATAAGGATAATACATGTATTTACAAAAATAATAAATGCCAACATGCATGTGGAGTTTAAGTGGAAGAAGAAGTGTACATCACCTATGATCTTCCTATTATCCCCTGCATGCTTTGATGGTTTGTTTCTGTCTGTGGTTCAGGCTTAAAGAAACTTAAGAAGACTTCTTCAGTCTGATGACCTCTTAATGATGCAAAATTATCCTTTTCATTATCAGTATTATATTGAAATTCTCATTTTTTTCTTCTTTAGAAATTGTATTTATTTTTTATGTGTACATGATTTTGAATACTCTTAAGTGTGAATTGCCCAGATAATTTGCCTCTGACATCTCTTTACTAATTGAATGTTGTGTGTGTCGGTGCTCAGTGTGACAAACCGCTTTGTGCATAGTTAGTTAGTCTGTCTCCAAAGGTCTTACCTCACTTTTTTTTAAATAAGGGAATTCTTTCCCTTTCTTATTTTTTGGAACTGCATGCTTTGTGTGTGCAATACTTTACATTCCAGATATGTGTAACAGTTAGATATCAAAGGGACATTGTTTTTCTTCAATAATGTTATGTCTCTTCCATATACCTTATAAGTAGAGATATTTGCAATGATATTTACGTATGCCATGAAGTTTTGTTATTGTGTTATTTCTTCCTAGTTGTTCCTTTGCATTTGTTTTTTGCAATGCATGTTAGTTGTACCAATATCACCAGTTGTATTTATATATGCTGGCAATTTGCATATCTGTGTCCTATGAAATAATATACGACCGCAAAGGTGTACGGAACTCTACTTATTCAGAGCCCCCTCTTCCCCACACGACACGCACCGCTGCACAGCGCACAGCGCTTGTTGCACAGTACATTGTGGCGCGACAACGTACACAAATTGAACTGCCGGCGGATAGGCGAGGCGGGGAGACACCACGGGAGGGAAATAAAAAGGGATGCTTAGCTGCTCTCGTGCTCTACTGGCTGTGCCCGCCGCCGCCGGGCAGGCGGTGGCGAGCGCCTGCTGGGTAGGCAATCCCGATGGGCGCACCGCACGCGTGTCGTGCGGGCTGGCCTACCCTGTCGCGAGCGGGCGCTCGCCGGCAGAGAGGAGAGGAGAAGCCGGGGAGTTTTGCGTGCGCCTAAACTAATCGCGTTTCGGAGGCAGGCGCCTTGGAAGCGGGGAAATCGTTCACAATCACGGACTGAAAGCACTCAAAACTGCAGTGAAAGCGGCGTTCTCAAGTATCTTCTTTTCGGAGTGCTTATCGGCCGGCACGGAAGCCGCTGCCTCTCCCGCCCGCCGTGGCTCCTTATCTGTTAATCGCCCGCTCGTACCCTCACTATCCTCCGGACAGGTTGCTGAAGCCGCCCCCCCCCCCTCCCAAATGTTCTCTCATACCCACTAGAAGGGCCTTAAAGGCCAGTGTGGTTCTGGCTACGTTCATTATTGGCCACATTTGGAATTATCAAAGTACGCCGGATGTTGGCAAGTGGGCCCCGCCATCGCCAACCGCGGAGCTGCACGCAGTGGCGTGGCGCGGCGCGGCATCGCTGTCGCCACGCCAAGAGGCGGGGACAAGTCCAGTCCACTTGATCGGGAGCGCAGTGCGCGCGCGAGGTCATCCAGTGGGGAAAATCTTCTTCTTCTCCGTTGATTTTCTCTGTGTGTTCTCGCGGCGGCGGCGGCGCTGTTGTTGCCGGCCGCGCTTCCGCCTTGGGCAGCAGCTCGGCTCGGCGCCAACAGAGACGACACCAGCCAGCGCGGCGTGACGAGGCCCGGGGGCCCCCGGCGGAGGGGCTGCGGGGGCCGCGGGGGCCGCGGGGGCCGCGGGGGCTCGGTGCCGGCTGCGGAGCCGCCCAGCCCAGCCGCGACATGCGCACACGCGCGCCCGCACTCGGCAGCGGGGACCAGCAGCAGCCGGCAGCCGCCAGCAGCCCGCCACACCCCGGCCTGAGGCCTCCCTCTGCTGTGCCCTCTGCTCTGCTCCACAGGCGGCTCCCGCCCGAACTCTCGGTAAGGGGCCGCCCGTAAGCCACGTAGCGCCCACCGGTGCCGGTGCTCACCCTGCCGTCCCCGTCGGCCGCGCCGCGGTCGGCAGTATCCCGGGAGACGGCCCCCGCCGCGCACCCCATCGGCACCCCGACGGCGCGGTGCGCGCCGTGTGTCTCCCGGAACACCCTTTCTGCCGGCGATTCGACCACGGAGACGGCGTTCCGCAGTTTGTGGACAAACCCTCTGTCAGGGGTAGAAGTGATAGTCTAGGAAGTGTTTGGGGGAGAAGATGTCGATGGCTGTCATCGGCTTGTCCCAGGGAGGCTAAGTTAGTCGCAGTGATCAAGCAGGTTTGACACCCGCGGCCAACTGACAGGAGTGTCACCAGAAAAAAGAATGGAAAAAGAATCCACAATACGACGCCGGTGTAGAGATTGTGTGCGTCTACCTCCGTCTGCCTACTACAGCAAACATCTCCTCGGGGATGTCAAGTGGTGTTTGCCTAGTACGCAGGTGGAGTTGTACACGACCTATGTGTTTGGGCTGCTTGCCCCACACCGTGCAACACGATATGCGGATGGAGAAATAACGTGACGTGGTTTGTAAACGCCCCCCCCCCTCCCCCCTTACCGCAACCTAGCGACTCGCAATGTGTCCGTGCCGGAGTCCACTCCGCGGCTCGCTGCAGTTTACGGCTCTCGTAAAGACTTTGCTGGAGTGACATGGCCAAAGGCGGCCAAAGTGTTCGAGCAGACGGGGAACGTGGGCGGCACCTGGGTCTACAACGAGAAGGTGGGCCTGGACCAGTTCGGCCTCCCCGTGCACTCCAGCATGTACCGCAACCTCAGGTAAGGCCGGGGGCGTCCCCCAAGTGGGGGTTGGGGCGCGAAGCCCCGCCAAGCGTGAGGCGATAGCGGCGGAGTGAAAACAGTGCAGCAACGCCACATGTGTTTGCGGGGGGTCGAGAGGCGCCAGAGGCGCGCTTTCGTCACCGCCGCCCGCAAGTGAAACCCGGAAACTTCCCCTCGCTCTCGATCGATCCGTTGTTGGATCGTCGCGCTTTCGCAACGGCAAGACGAGTGGCGGAGGGGAGGCGGCGGCGGCGTGGCCCGGCAGGCCTTGGCAGGGGGTGTGACGGCCGCCCCAGCCAGGCCCCCGCCAGGCCCCCGACGGCCCCCGCGGCAGATAACGCCGGGGTGACGCAAAGAACCTACTTCTTGACATGTTTCCTCGCTCCTCTAGGATAAACATTCCCAAGCACGTCATGAGCTACCCGGACTTCCCCTTCAAGAAGGGAGGCCGGTCTTACGCTACGCACCAAGAGATCCGTGACTACCTCAAGACCTACGCCCAGCACTTCGACCTCTTCAGATACATCCAGGTGCGTGCCAGGGGCCGGGGGGAGGGGGAGGGTGGGGGCGCCTGGTGGTCAGGCAGTCCCGCGGCGGCCGCGTGCTCTCCGGGCGTGCCTACCCCCACGGCTGACGGCGCCCGCGCTCACGCTCTCGCTCGCTGCCCTCTGCAGTACCACACGCACGTGAAGCGCGTCAGCCCGCAGGGTAGCCGCTGGAGCGTCATCTTCGAGGAGCTCAAGACCGGTCGCGTCCTGGAGCGCATCTTCGACGCCGTCCTCGTGTGTAACGGGTGAGTCTTGTCGTGCGGCGTTGCCGGCGCTGCTCCGGATCGCCCCGCTCCGACGCCAACCCCCGTTCTCCCCTGTCCGCCAGTCACTACTCCGTGCCGCACACGCCCGCCGTGCCCAACATGAGCCTGTACGGCGGGTCCAGCATGCACAGCCCCCCCTCTCCCCTTTCTCTGAAACGAACAGGTGACTGGGGGAATGCCTACTGGATCGAAAATTGTCAGCCGTAAATGGGGTTTTGAGTTACAAAATTATAAAATAAAGCTTTTGAGGGGATTTCAGGGGTTGTTGCAGTGTGACTGAAAGCTGGATGGACTGTAACTGTCCACGCCGCCTGCATTTTCCTCACTATTCCCCCCTACCCTGGACGGGATTTGTCTACTTTGTCAGTTGTCAGTGTTTGAAATTATCAACTGCCTTTTTCTGGCACCAGGGCGATTACTACTCCGAGCTTGCAGCGCTCGGGAACCTCGAGCCTCTCCCCTCTGTGCTTACCAAACTGCACAATGAGAGCAGTCAACGCTTCCTTGAAGATTTGGTTAATTATAGGGAAGATGTGTACAAAATCGTAGATGGTAATAATTATATCAAAATCAATTAGTTTTTTTTCTGTTTTGTTTTAAACCACTTTGACGGGAGAGATAGGGTAAAAGACAATATAAGACAACATTTAAAATTGTAACCAATTTATTTGATAATAAAAACAACAAAACAGGAACGATGAAGAATCAATGTCTCTTGGTACCTTAATTGAAAAGTTGCATTCTGCTCTCCCAGCACAATACATATTACCCAACACATATTACCTGACATCAGAAAATTTAATAAATCTACATAAATGCCATGAATTGTAAATTTTCTTTACTAGAAGAAATTAATCTCAAATTTTGTCTTAAGACAGCCATAGCCAACTCACTTACAAAAAATATAACATGAGTTGATTCAATATTTTTCAGGTAAAAACCTATATTATAAACATACCAGCGGGGTGTAATACTGACAGTCTGAAATAATAAATACTGTACAAATATGGTGACTAACATACCAACAATTACTGCAAGAGTACAAAATTCAACGCTATTGAGCGCAGTGCCGACAGTCACTGCAAATTGAAGTGTACTTATTGAAGTGTACTTTGTACATAAGACACCGCGGCAACATTTCATCTAGGAAACTAGCTATCCAAAAATGGAAGTGGAATGTCTTCTGAAGAGGAACTTATCAGTAGGTCTGCTCATGTCTTTATTCTTCAGAACAGGGTTGATGACCGGGTCTCCTGCCTGCAAGCAACAGATGAATGTTAGCAAGGCAAATTGACAGTTTGAACAGACAAACAAAGCCCATACTGTTATGCATTCTGTTACACACAAACACACAAATCAGTGTGTGAGAAAAAATACCGTAAGATTTACTGCTTACAGTTGAGATTAGTGTGATCTTGTAGGATTATTACAACAACAAATGGGGGGAGCAATCCCGATGGAAGCAGTTCTCTCAAACTCGAAAAGCAGAACTTTTACTTCCAAATTAGAGGCATGGTTAGTTTTTTTTTTTTTTTTTTAAAGATACACATTATACAGCAACATATTGTGACAGTAGCTCCCACAATTAAAGGAAACAGTTATTTATCAAACATCTGATGATCAAAGCATGTAATTAATCTTTTTAAGAGAAGCACTGAGAACAAATTTTCATGCTAATGTGATGAGTCATAGGTAAGTATAATACACTGAACACATCATTTGCACCAATAGGGTTATGACCACACAGTATTGAACCACCAAATTCACAGTAAAGGGTTTTTACCATCTACTTCCTCCTCATGCACAAAATGTGAGCGTGATGACCAAGTTCAGGCATACTGGAAAGCTAAGCACCAAAATGGAGGAGGGGGAACCTCCACTGGGATTCCGAAACCGAAAATAACCACAAGTTTCTCAAAAATACACCATGCAACTTCACTACAGGGCTTACCTTCATATCAAGTAAGTATTATGCAACTCAGTGTTGTGTAAAAAGGACGCAAGGTGAAAGTGTTAATTTAAACCTAAGCCTATCCCTTCACCTCCCAAATAACTTAAACTACCGCTCCTAGTAAAAGAATCCCAATCACACCTGGATGCTTTCAGTGTTTTAATGAAAAGTGGACATGGTGTAAACAAAAGTAAAGACAACCAGAGTTGAAGACCAAAAGTGCAGCGGCCAATAAGACATTCCTGAAGACTACTTAACACCATAGAAGCAAATTGGGAATAAGAGTATTTCTACAGCAAGCAAAAAAACCTATAAAAAAATTCTCAGAGAATATTCACTGCGTAAAATGCAGTGCAAACAACATACAAAAGAGACTAACAGAATGTGCTAAAACTGCTCAAGAACAATGTATTGGCACACACTGTGCAAGATACCTTTTTATTGAACCAAAGGAGAATAGGAACAAAGAACACACGTACGTATGACATTGAACACTTGCTCACAAAAACAAACGTTCCGTACGTTTCTTTTCTTTTTCGAATTGAAAAAGAAGGAAAATTATTAAGAATGAAAGCATACGTAATACTGAATGATTAGAGTAACTGACTAGTAAAGTGAAAGGCTAATTGATCAGTTGAGTTCGAACAGAGCTGTGGTGTATATGTAATATAAATAGCTTCATAGTCAGATGGTACAAATAAGGCGGCAAACAAAAACGCAATAAAGAAGTGAATCTGTAAAACAAAACGTACACAAAAGATATGAAACTTAATGTGGAAAACATTAGGATTGAAGACCAAGAAAAATTATGAAATTGAAAAGATTTGTAAAAGCACAAAAATTAATGGACACATTCCTTTGAACACATAACCAAGAAAAAAGATAAAAAAAGGATGCATCTCAAAATTTATCATTTAATTTTAACTACCAAAATAGTTTAATGATGGGTTTCAAAGAACTGTGTTTTCCACATTTAAACTGCACAAGATACCAACGCAGCAAAACATTAAACATAAACAGCATCTAACATCTGAAATGAAGACAACTAAAATACAGTGCTGTTGCTCAACTGTATACACAGTCTAAATACACTACTGCCATATCTCTTTGTTTATAATATGGGGGAAGGGGGATAAATGGAGCTTTTAAAAGTACTACTGATACCCAATATACTTAGCATCACTAAAACACATAGCCTGAGATTCTAAAATCCAAAAGCAAAATTGAGTAAAAAGAATATGGCACTTAGACAGTCAATGGTTAGAAAAGAGAAAAAAAAAGGGTTGAGTTCACTTCAGTTGAATGAGCTGCAAGTCAGATTTCTGGCATTAAATTTAAATTTGTACCCCAAACAAGAAAAAGTGAGAAATAGTCCCAAAGAGAACCAAATAAATAGAGGAGAGTAAGGAAAACAACCGAGACCAGAAAGGTGTTTGCAACATGCTTTCCCAATAATTCAAAGGAGAAAAAATACAACTCCAGGCAAGTTAAATCATGGCAAATCAATCCTAGGATGGAAATGATAGAATTAGAATAATTATTCCTTGAAATTTGAACCATCGCGAAAAACAAGTTCCTGAAAACCCTCATTGATCCTAAGCCATCCTCAAAGGAAAAATAATAACCACCCATTCATGAAGTACTACTTTTGAAACAAACTTCAAAGAAGCTTTGTTTCTCAAATAAAGACAACTTTGTGGAAGAAGAACATGCAACATGACAGACTTGGTACATCTAATTTACCAGTTAGTTTTCTTGGCCGATTGCTGCAAGTACTTAATGATGTTCTGCACTACATCAATGCTAGTTGATTGGCCACCAAGATCTGGAAAGCAGATAATGGTGATGGAATTACTTTCTCAACTCACAGATGGTACAGATATTCAAAATAATACTGTAAAAGCACAAACCAGGTGTGTGGATGCGATCCTCATTGATAGTCTTGTTAATAGCGTCATCAATCATCTTGGCATGAACATTGTGACCCAAGTGCTGAAGCATGTCTACACTCGCTTGGAGCATAGCAATGGGATTTGCGATGTTCTTTCCTGCAATGGCAGTGCCTGTGTTGCGTGTACCAGGTTCAAAAACTGCATACTGATGAAATAAAATTATTTTAAAACATGAGTGATATTAGATTGACATATTGTAAATAAAATGAAATTTCAACAATGGAAGGTAAGAAAACTGAAGCTTACATGATCGCCATAGTTCCTGCCAGAGAAGAGACCCGCACCACCAATCAAACCACAGATGACATTGGAAACAATCGATCCATACAAATTAGTGGTGTTGATCACATCGAACTGGTGAGGGTTTGACACAAGTTGCATACATGTGTTGTCAATGATCATATCACCATGCTGAATTTCAGGATATTCTTTTGCTAACTGCCTCGACACCTCAAGAAATAGACCATCAGATAACTTCCTGCAAAGTAAATCTCAGATCAGTGTTCACAATCCTCCATAAAATCCTTAAATGAACAAATTTCAAAAACATACATGATGTTTGCCTTGTGAACAGTGGTAACCTTCTTGCGGCCATTCCTGCGAGCAAACTCGAATGCGTAGCGGGCAACACGCTCAGAGTTTTCCTCGGTAATAACCTTCATGCTTTCTACAACACCGGGCACACTCTAAGGAATAAAAACAATCAAAGGTAAAAGAGGGAGAGTTTACATCAACTCCTGTGCAAGCGTACAGATGATTGCTTCCTTGAGAGGCAGAAATGTCATAGCACACATACCTCATGCTCCAGCATAGCATATTCACCCTCAGTGTTCTGTCGTACAATGAAAACATCAATGTCACGGTGCCTAGTTTTCAGTCCAGGGTGCGACTTGGCATGGAGGACATTGACAAATAAATCAAGTTCGTTTCGGAGACCTACATTACGGGACAACACCCCAGGCCTAGCACTGCCAGTTTCAATGTTACCTGTAGGCACAGTAAGGCAAGTCATGCACATGGAGCTCAAGCCAAATATTACTTGGGGTATGAGTGATAAAAACAAGGCATTTATCCTACCTTTGATTCCAACACCGTTACGACGAATAGAGGTAATGGCATACTCAAGATCTTCATCACTTTCACTTTTTTGGTCAATCTGTACTACCTCAAAGTCAACTGGCACACCGGCATATCTGAAAGAAAATTAAATATTAAACTTGCTTCGTTGAATTGAACACATCTTCATATCCAAGATACAGACCTGAATACTTCACGAACATAGTTCATCATCTCAGGACCAATACCTCCACCAGGCAGCATTGTCACTGTATGGCGACCACCATATTTGGCCATTGGGATAGCCTCCTAAATGGTAAGCAAATAGGAAGGTGAGATCAAGCTATATTTACATGAAATAAAAGGGAAGACCTATGGTACTTACCACCACTTTTTTAGCGAATGGGTTGGAGTGCTGAAGATCAATTGGTGCCGGAGCAGCTTGCGAAAGCTGGCCAAAGAAAGTACAGGAATGAGAGAGCAGTACTACATCGGCTATTGTGCATGGTCAGAGGTAGCAGACACTGTTCTCATGGACAATCTCACACAAAACAGTAAAAACTAAAGAAATTAAAAATTGAATGCACGACAGAAAAATTTTGGGAAAATATGCTCCCTCACAGTTCTTTTCTCATTAGACATTATGCAATTTCTTAAAAACTGTTAAAATGCAGGTAATAATAACCTGTACAGAGGGTGATGTACACGTTTATTCGTACCCTAGATATGCGGACATGACCGGTCGAAGGAACGCTGCTCAGTATTGAGTTACAAAATTGCCTTTTTAATCAGCTTGGCCACTACTCTTTAACCAACTAAAATTAATACAGAGCAAAAATTTGTTCTTTTCAGGAGTGACGAGCTCGGTGAGTCCATGAAGATGACCTACAATACATACCATTCGAGTGACATTCTGTGGGGAAGAATACCTCATAAGGGTAGACACTTTTGTACTTAATGCCGCCGCCATGGTCGATTTACTTTACCGAGAAACCTTACAATATATTAATAATCCTTTGACTTGTGTTTGAGACAGACTAAAGTGAAAAACAGTTGAGTGTCGTCGCAGCAGAAGAGAGTAGATAAGAAAAAAAGAAGTAGAGGGCGGGAGTAGTAGGTAGTGGGAGGCGGTGGGAAGGGTGGCACGGCCATAAAGAGAGCCCGCGCGATGTTCGAATCGCCTCGCCCCCCTCCGAAATTTCCCAAGAACAGTCTAACTGGTAAACGTGGCAGCCCAAGTAACAACTACTCCTTGTTCATAATTTATGGAAGTCTGTGGTAGATTGTTTGCGTATGGCGGGCGACACTGCACAGAGTCGCTCATTTTCGAACGCCAACACAATGTTCCAAACCAGCCCCGGCCCCGCAACAGAGCCGTTGCTAGAAGCGAGCGCAGGAATCCCCAGCGAGCGCTTGACATGACTTGAGTTTAGAGGGGCATTTAATTTTGCCTATCTTTTCAACCGATTAGCCATAAAAAGGCTTCCGCTCTGAGCTGAGCATGTCAATAGACGGGGCCGTAAGCGCCGAACCGCCCACCCACCACCCACTCCTCCCCGTGCATCTCCCACCCCCCCGCCCCAACCACCCCCTTGTGCCCGTCCCGTGCAGTGAGGAAACAGAGCCGAAGCAGGAAGCTAGCGCTAGCAGAAGGCCCAGGCAGGTCTGGTCGCCATTTGTCACCGTCCGTGCCGTGTCTTCCACCCGCCGTCCGGAGGCCTGTGGTGCGCTCGCGGGGCGAGGAGAGGTGAGCAGGTTTCTTTATTAAGGCGAGAGCTGCTGCCCGATCCGATCGGACGGCCATCTAGTGGTCACTGGCGGTGCGGCGCGAGTGAGCGGCGCTCCGGACCCGGACCCGCCCGCGGCCGCGAGCAGGCGAGCAGGCCGCCCAGCAGCCGTGTGCTGCGGGCCTGCCTAACCTGCATCTGTCGGGCGTCGGCCCTCCTTCGTACATTCCCCCCCGTTCCGACCCCCTTTCCCCGGCTGCACCGTTCCTTACCGACACGAACACGAGCAGTGCTAACGGCACCGTCGTCTTTGACTGGTTCTTTCATTGCCGCGTTGAGACAAGGTAGGACAAAGAGCTCAGCGGCCGAGCCGCGCCGCGGACCGGAGCGGGCGGGGAAGGGAAGACAGTTGACGTTTCCGCCCTCTCAGTGGGTGTGGAGCATGCGACGTTGGTAGCCGTCAGGTAGTCCTTGGCAGTCCATCTGACGGTTAAACACTCCTCCCCTCAATTTCAGGGCGCCTCGTTCACTGACTGCAGAACAAGAGATATTCTGTGGGAGGAAGGAAGCTTCACCAGCAGTACGGTCCGTGCCTACAGGACAACATGGCATCCAAAGTACTTGTGAAAATTCCAGTAAATTTCGGCACTCAGGTAAACACAGTCAGAGGTGAGGTTGTAAATTGTTGACCCTGTAAATCAAAACCTGTCCATTGTTTCAGGTTGGTAAATGCACCACTGCTGACATTATAAGCGCAAGTGTAAGTGGAACAAGTGCTCGAGCAGTGATTGCTGCAGACAGCTCAGTCTCAACAGCAGGCAGCCCATCTGATCCATTTGTGAGTGTAAACTATGATCCGATTGTTCGCGCTGCTCAGCTGGAACAAAACATAAAATTCCTAAAAGAGCAACATCATTTAATGCTCACGTCCTTACATCATGAGGTTGAGGCTCTGCGCCAACGGAACCGAGGTAAAGGACAACTTAGCTCTCATTCTAGTGATAGTTTATAGCTGTACATAGTCATCATAATGTGTAGTCTACAGTCTGTGTTAAATATAATTTTGTTACTGTTTCAGACCTTCAGTTTCAGTTAGTATTCAGTAAGGGCTCCCTTGCCCTTGTTAAAAGTACTCCTTCTTCTCCAGAAGATGATTCAAAACCACAGGTAAGTGTATTTGAGTGTTCTTTGAAAACAAAACAATGGATCTGCCAAGCTTTTATTTTAATACTAATTTTTTATTTGCAGATGGCTTCAAGCCCCAAGCAAGTGAATGTGACTTCTCTTCAGGTTGAAATACTGGAACGAGATGTTGCTGAATTACGCAGCTCTCTGAATGAGGTCAGGGTTCGCAATTCCTCCTTGGAGAATATCATAGAGGAACAGAAACAGTAAGCCTGGATTTCATCAACTGAGACTTGTCCAAAATTCATTGAATAGCAAATTAAATTGGTTCTCTTGCAGGCAACTGGAAAATGCCACCAAACCTACTGCTTCGGATAATGTGCCCCAAAGTAACAGTATTCCTGATCCTGACTTGGTGTTCAAATTGGAAGAGACGGAAAAAATGATTCGTCGCCTCCGCAGGGAAAATGATGAACAAAGAAGAGAGGTGAGAGAATTACTCTGTCTTCTTCCCATATAGTAATAATTATTAAAAATCTGCTCGAAGGTTGTTAACTGTTTTCTTTACAGTTGGCAATGATCAAAGCAAACCAAAATAAGGAACAGGTTGCTGCTGCTTCCACAGCTCAGAGACTATCTAGCCAGTGGTCACAGCAACACCATCAGCATCAGGAACAACAGACCAGAGATCATAGAGAGCAGCGTGAGCAATCTCATGACCATCCTGAGCATCACGAAGAAGCAGCAAGCACTGGCAGCCGATTCCCTCCACTAAACAACAATCAGAAATTTTGGCACAACAACGGTGGATCACAGAGAGGGCGTTGGAATCATTCGTAAGTAATTTTACAAAATATTTTTCTACTTCATAACACAATTACAACAGATGCATCTCAATTTTGACAGATGGGACTCAAGTCGAGGTGCTGGTGGATCTCGAATGCTTAATCAGTCCTTACCGTCACTTCCCAACCTTCCAATGGGAAGCCACTCTGCAAGTAACCCATCAAACAGCAATCCAAGCAGTGCACCATTCACACTGCTAAGTCATGGAGGTGGCAGTGGTGGTGGACGTAGAATGCGTGGAAACTACAGAGGCGACCGCAGTGGGGCAGGGCGTGGAGGTAACAGTAATGGTAATGGCTCCGGACAGTCTGGGGGCCGAGGACACTGGGACCAAAACAGAGAACACAGGGGAAGAGACAGAAACAGGGACCAACACGGATTCCATGAATAAAGTTCAGCTTGCGATCAAGTTGGCTTGCTACAGTTGCCATCTCTTACAAAATTAACGAAACCCACCAAAAAAAAATTTTTAAATGCATATGTTAATAATTGCTGCGGTTGCCATATCTTTTGCAAAGTAAAATTTACTTCTTCTTTCTGCTAAGGAAATGAAAAATTTATTAGTTAACTGTCCTCTTTATTAGACATTCATGTAACTACTACCGTACATACTTCTCCTAAATTTTAAAGGTTCTCTCATTCTATTTAATTTAAGTGTGATTTATTATCAAGCCAAATGACGTACAACAGCATTATTGTGATAACCAGTCCTTGCTATTAGACCACTGGAGAGTTTACAAAGTCTTTTTCTTCAAAAAATAAAATAATAAGATAACATTAATAAGTATTGAGGTGGCAACAATGTATGAAGCTTACGAATTCTGTTTACTGAGTTTGTAATTTGAAATTTGTGATATATATTTCTGTGTGCAAGTTAGAAGTAAAGAAAGATCTATAAAAGATTTTTTTATTATATTTGTTGTTGGTTGTTTATGTATTAGAGTCCTGATGGTGTATTCACCCTTTGTATTACTGTTATTATTATTAACTGTCATATAATTGTTTTGGGCAGTTTGGCAATATAACTTGTTGAAGAATTTGAATGTGCCCCTTTTCCACTATAATCTTGAAGGATCCAGCAAAATTTTGGAAACCTTTGTTAAGTCACTAAACTCCCGTTTGACTCTAGAAGCTGGCTTTCCATTACAAGTACTTTCTTAAGTTGAAAGTCATAATTTTACATGACTGACATTTTGCAACAATATTCTAGAATATACATGTAAGCTAAGCTCAGTAAGAATGCCAAATCTATGAATATGTGAATTTTTAAAATGTAATGATGCATGTGAAGGTATAGCACATTGCAAATGTTCAGTGGTGCTCTGCTAGCCTTAAACACTTTTTTTTTTTTTCACCCCCTTAGTTGTAGTAAACCTCAGCTGGTTATCGAAGCACATTGATGTTGGAGATTTACATCTCTTTTTTAATGGACATTTAGACCACGCCTTTCTGAAAGTGTCCTCCCAAGTTACTTAGTTTATAGTATTATAATTACTATAATAAAATATGGAATAGTATGAGGCGAGTGGGGGGTCAGTGCTGCATATTTTTATTTTATTTTAATCTCCTCTTGGCAATGTTACATCATATTGCACCTCTTCTCAGCTTTAAGATGCTAGCAAGCTGGTATGTATTGTATTTGTAACCTTCCTAATATAGGTACATTGACATCTGTTCACAATTCTCATAAGCTGCGTGAAAAGGAGTCATAATTTTCACATTAATTTCTACTTGTGCTTGTGTGTATAGTCCTAGTTTCTTGTTGTGTTTCCTTTTTTTACCCATTTGTGCACATTGTATTTAATCCAGCTTTCTAGTTGTGGTGGAAGTTAACTAGAAACACAATTTTGTATGCTTTAGTATACGTATTGTATAACGACTCTGTCTACTGTAGTATTGATCTTCTTTTTGAGAACATGCAATTTTTGGAGAATACAAAATTGAAGAGCTCGCCTTCTACGTTTTGGAGGCACAATCTAGCTGCAAGATTTCTTTTGGAATGAAACTGACATACTGCATAGCTGTGATACCTTGTTAACATATTAAGCTTTACCTTAATCACCACCTCCGTTTTGTCCTAGTGAGAACTCGCAGAATAACCAACCTAACTGTACTGTACTGAGATTTTGCCCCCCCTTTTTGCGGATTTTGCCGACAGGGCAGTGAAGTTCAGTATGATCTCCCTCTTTTTCTCTCTTAACATATATAGTCTTAGTGCTCTTTTGCCAAGGTCCTGGAAGTGCTGTAGCTGTTGTGAGTTAGCGTCTTGAATTTTAAAATGCTACAGTGCGAATATCTTGTCAACATCAATTATGACTGATCATTTCCAAAATAAGTGTTCATGCCACTCCACAGTCATCCTGTAATACTCAAATGTTTGAAAATGTTTGAATTTCTAATGAAATCCTATGACATTCTTTTTTAGCAATTGATTAACTCTTTCAGCTGGCAGGGGTGTTAATAATTCCATTCTAAGACATGGAACCTGGGTTCATCATACATATTGGCTGCTTCAGGCAATCATACTTCTTGTAACTGGGTGCCATTTACAGTGTTCTTTCTTCTTGAAGACGGCGTAATAAATACCTATGAACATATTCACACCTTATGCTTTCTCACCCTTTCATGGCTAATGGCCATCCCACTAAAACCAGTCATGAGAATGGTGCAACTTAGTCATAAAAGAAAAGTCTGAAAAATTAACTTTAATTGATTTTTGTAGTACACAGCAAAATGCAGAGAGTAATACACTGTTGTTGAAATTTAGATAACTTTGGCATTTCTAACAAATTATTTTGCCCACACCGACCACTTGATAAAGAACTACAGTTCTCTTCTTCATACTGAGTAAAAGCAGATAGAACTAAATACAGAATTTATTTAACTACTAGAGAATTACATTGCCATACCTAGAAAAGAAAAGAGAAGTTAGCAATGGGTGAAAATACTCAGACAAATGAAATCCAAGCATGAATATAATTATAAACTCACGGTTATTTTGTTTGCACTGACGAAGTGCCTCATTAAAACCCTCACATAATGACAAGTCAGTTTGGCCTTGAGCACATTGAAGAAATTGTTTAATTTCCCATGCACAGGGTCCACTAGGTTCAGATCCACCAGCTTGGGCGTACTGTTGGTTGTATTGTGGTTGAGCTGCAGGTTGAGCAGGCTGTTGTGAATCGCTACCACCACTGAACATGCCAGTTAGAGCATGTCCTGCAACATGTCCCTAGGGAGAAACAAAACAACTGTCGTCAAAAGCAGGTTCACACAAAAACACTCCATTTCAAATCATCACCCTTGCACAGCAACTTACAATGGCGGAGCCTACTGCAACACCGCCAGCAGTAGCTGCCATCTGTCCCATGAGAGAGGGTCCTCCTCCAGAGGCAGCTGCTCCAGCACCCGGGGGAGGAGGTGGAGGGGGAGCAGCCTTAGCAGGAGGAGGTGGTGGCGGCGCAGACCTTGCCGGAGACCTGCTAACAAACAGCAGCATAGAGTGTCAGGTGATGCAATCTATCCCCACAGTGATCCGCAGAAATTCTCAGAGGGATGGAAAACACTAAAACAAATGTTATGAAAAAATGAAATAAAAACGGCGACAAGCGGAAAGAGGGATGTCTTAAGTGAGATTAAAAGCAATAGTCGATCAAAATGCAGACCAATTGGCGAATAATGGCAATGTACAAAACACTCATCAAAGCTCCAAAAATGTTAATATGACCGTCAAACCGAAAATTGTAAACGAAATGAAGTTAATGGTGATTTAACGATAAGAGTGGTGATCAATCAAGGTCAATGATCAGGAAGTTTCATGTTTCAAACACACAGCAACAAGGTTAAGTTAACTTCGATGACAAAAATGCTTACCTCCTCATTGGAGAAGCAGAACCTCGTCTTGGCATTTTGACGGATCAACTAGTACTTCAGTTTTAGGAAATGGATAGTACGTAGACTATCAGCACAAACGCGGCAATTTAGAACGCAGTACAGTGCACCGCAGAACACGGCGACTAAGAGCTTCCAACCACAATTTTTTTTTGCCCTGTTCCTATCGGAGATCCGGAGATGACGTCAGAGGGCCAGAGTAGCAGACGACACTCCTCATACCAACACAAATGAACAAACACCTAGACAACTAAAATGTAAGATAGACGCCGGCTGCGATAAACGACATTGAAATCCAAGAAGTCGAGAAACGGTTGAGTGACTTGAGCTACCAGAAATACGTCACAGGTTTGATAGTTGTAAGATAGATATAGCACATGGCACCACTGCGAATAACACCTTTATAATTCAGCCAGCCAATAAATTGAAAAAGAAAACAACAAACGATACACAAAAAATGCCGTCTGCCTCTGTTTATCTTCGACTTTGGCATAGGTCAGGTCAGGCATAGGTCGCAGCGGCAAGAGGCACAGCTGTTCGAATACTGGGAAGATCCGTTCGAAATACACAAACCACTTTAAATTCCTGTCAGTAGTAGAAACATGTCCATAGTGAATGACATGTCTATTGCTGTAAATGAGAACAAGCGGGGCATACAGGTAGGTCTCAATGAGCTATATCCTGTTCACTTCAATAAAATCAACAGAACTCTCTTGAAATCTAGCCGTGTAAATCTTATTTTTACATTCACAGTATGGACTATATACCACAGCTCTTTTGGGTCTAGCAATTGCTTTGCGAAGTGTTCGGCCTGTGAGTTTGACATCAGAGCGATGCTTTCTCTTTGAAATAATTCTGGCAAACTTACCTGTGTTTACATTATTGATTATCGATTTCAGTTCAAGAAATTTACCTCCGCTCATTCAGTGCCAAAGTCATTTATGAAGAAACATGTCACATTGTATGGAAGAGTCATGACTGTTGAGCCATCAGGTGTCCTGGGGGTAGACCATTTTCCAGTATGGCCCCTACCTTTGCATAACTCATCTCTACTTTCAGTTACCATTGATAGCATTGAACCAATGGGACTGAGCGCATCATGGTTACAGACTGTGGTTCAAGGTGAAAAAATAAAATTTCAGCCTGTTTCAATCCAGGAAAACTCACTTTCTTGCATTGTTCTAAGGGAGGCAAGTACTTAAAAAAAAAAAAAATTGTCCGCAAAATTAAATCAAATAAATTATTTTTATCAAATATGGTTGTGCTTGATTTTTGCAGAAGAAGAATGTTGGGATACAATTGGTATCATTAGGTTTTGCAACAGTGAAGCCTATACAGGTTTCCCAAAATAGTAAGTTGTATCTGTCATATTACAAAGAACTCTTGGATGCAGAAGACAAAGCAGAAAAAAAGAAGCTGGGTGTATGGTCTGATGGTGGTAAAAGTGAATCGTGGTGGAGGAAACTGAAACAGAGTTCACCTCTTCGCAAACTGTAAACAAAGCTCAAGAAATTACCACCGATCTTCAGATATACTTTGCAGAGGATGCGTAGTTGACATGTCAGTATTAATTTGAGGAAGCATTTTATTAAATACATTTAAGAAATAAATTTCTAGTTTTGAGAAGGTTGTTTTTATTAATTAATCTCATAAATCTTCACAGAAGGATCTGTGAGCACACAATATAAAAAAATACCTTGCAGAAGTAAAAATAAATTAAAAATAAAAGTTTTAAGAGTAAATGCAAAGTAAAGTAAATGCAGAGAATAAACATTACAAATGGCAAGTCCCTGCAAGTTGATTTAGTCAAAAAATTTCATACCCTATAAAGGGTACAGACTTAAAAAGGAACTTCAAATGTCATGACAACATGCATCTAGAGTTTCCTATTTGCTAGTCATAAAAAATCAGCTGCCTTAAAACTACACCTAAGGCATATGTTAAAGGTAAAAAATAGAAGAAAATAATACTGTTCATTGAACCAGCCTCTTTGAGGCAAGAATCAGAGTGGTGCTTTGTACCAAAATATATGTACATATTTCTTTATCCGAAGAGAAAGAATAGGAATGAATTAGCTACATTGGTGAATAATAAAATATGTGTTAAACACAAACACAAATCAATCTTATCTCTAGTGTATAAAACTGGCATCCGGTTCAGATTTCCACGGAGAAATGTAAGTTACAGGTGTAAACCCACAGTTGAGATGTCAGCACAAACTCTGCACTCCAAATTTGAAAGCATATCAATTGAAAAATAGTATAAGAATGATGGTGCATCACAGGATCGGAATCACAGATTTAACTGAACCATACAAGGGAAGAAGTGACTAAACCATGCATTAGGATGAATGCATAAATAAGACACATTCTCGAACTCATACATACACAAAATGTAACATTATTCTACAGCAACTCCTTTCTTTCTGAAAGGACTCCAAGAAGTAGAACCATTAGTAACAACATGTAAATCTGGCAAAGAGAATGTATGATTTTTGATGCATTTGTCCAAAACGATACTTATTTTGGTGTTAGCCATATTATGTGTAATACAATACAGCTATTTTAAAAGGGTGAGCCTTTCTCCTTCATCCAGCTGGAGCTGTACGGACTTGATCTTTGACGAAGACTAGGGAAAAAGAAAATTGAAGAGGTCAGAAAATATACACGACAAGAGTGAACAAAAGTACAGACTACCATGAACTTGTGTATACCTTCGACGCGGAGTGATGATTTTACCTCCCCAGTTTTGATTCTCTTTTTCCATTTGAGATTGGTTCGCACTCTGAGGAGTTTCGATCCCAAATGGGCTGTACAATTTGGTTGGTGTTCGACCCAACATGCATCTTGTTCTTGTACGAGGAGTCACAGCTTGAGGAGATTCATTTTCAAGCCTGTAGCGACGCCTCGTTGATGTACGGAAACGCTAACCATATTCAAGGAATGTCAGGCTCGAAATTAGTGCACAAGCTATGTCAACGTAATAATCAGATACATACGACATATAAATATCTCACCTGAGAGAGGGTATCGAAAGAGTTGCGGACAGTGGCAATAGTTTTGGATATTTTGTCTGCCCCTGAGCGCAACATCCTCCGTGGCTGTACAGATGGTAAAGAAAGGTTGAAATCAGACCAGTTGCGGTGGTTGGTGCGAGCTGTCCGATTTCGGTTCTGGGAGTTTTCTTCGCGGCCTTGGCCTAAGGAATATGGGCACTCTTGGTCAAAACGATCCTGAAGACGTTGACGCGTGGAGGACTGCAAGATCCTCCTCGCAGTTCCGGACCCGCTTGAGGACTCATTTTTCCCCGAGGGCTTCCGCTCAACACGATTCTCCGATGGGTTCTTGTGAAACGTGAAGGAAACGCTGCGAACATTGTTAGACCTCATAGTGTTAGCCGACAACGGAATCGAGGAGAAGAAATTCACCCCATGAAGCAGGGATAGAAGATTCGACGAGGAAAATAACGGAATGTTTTTGTATTTCAAACAGATTGCCATGAGACAGTGCAAACCACTGATGTATATTATCCGCATCTCAGCAAACAAAAGAAAGTCCAACAGTCATAGCATCTAATAAGGCATTTGAAATCGTTCCTTTCGTATATAAAAATGATTTCCTGCGACGTTTGTGCATTGTTCAAATGTTCCCAAATATTACGATGGTTGCCTTGTTTCAGTTGGTACTTAAGACATAAGAAGTGGGAGGGTGAAACAAAAGCGCATCGATCTTGCCATGAGAAAGTTCGTCTGCACGAGCTTGTTGTGTTGTGGTTCGGTTTGTGTCCCTTGGCTTGCGTCTCTGTTATCGTTTGCTAGTTACGTACGTCTGCATTGAACCACCTTGGGGTTAAATGGGGGTCAATTGCTGGTGGTGCCACACGGCAGCCTCGTGCTTACAAATGAGGACGGACGAGAAAGCGCTCTTCGATGCATTGCAAAGTCGTTCGTTGTAGTGTCTTCTGCTACAACTCGCAGCTGCATCTTCTGAAACGGCGCAGGAAACCGGCAAAACTGCTACAATATGACTTCCGACAGCGCTACAAATCAAGAGTCAGGTGGATTAGGACAAGAACCATCAAACACAACACAGCTTTTGCCCGAAAAGGAGAAAGAGGTGCTCACTGAAACTGGGAAGGATGACAATAGTGAGCAGGCTAGGGCTGAAGCAGATCCAGAGTCTGTGTCTGCTCAGAGCAATGGTCCCTGCTGCTCTTTGAGGTCTGTCTTTTGTACTGGCTTTCAAATGAAGTAAAAAATTAAATGTAATGTCTTGATCATGTTCCTTTTCTCAATTCTTTTACAGGCATTTCAGTAAAATTGCATCTGGAGTAGCACCCACTCTGATCTGCCCTACTATGACAAGACATCATTTTATTGCCACCCGTTTAGAAATCTTTGCAATATTAGGAGCATTGTTTTATGTTGTGATTTCCTTTTCATGGGCTGAACCAATACGAGAACCTGCCCTTCAACTTGTCTCTCTGTTTGTATTGGCTCAAATATTTGGAGTCCTAGTCAAGTTTGTACATCTTCCTCCACTACTAGGGATGCTACTGGCTGGCATTTTATTGAAGCAAATAGACTACTTTCATGCTGAAGGTATTTTTCTTAAGTTTACTGCGACAGTCAGGTATGTTACTTCATTTGTGTACTTTGCAATTCATAATGTTTTATGTTCATATTTTATTTTTACAATTTCCAGATCTTGTGCTATGACTATGATTCTACTTCGTGCTGGTCTTGGCCTTAATCCCTTGGTACTGTGCCGCCTCAGTACTGTTGTATTACGGGTTGCTGTGTTTCCTTGTTCTGTGGAGGCTGTTACTGTAGCAGTAGTTTCTCACTACCTTTTGGATCTCCCATGGCAATGGGGGTTTCTTCTAGGGTATGTGTTTCAAGCCTCATATCTCAATCTATTTTCTTTTCTCGTCACAACTTGATTTGCTTCATATTTATTTCCTGCCTTCCAGTTTCATCCTTAGTGCAGTATCACCTGCTGTCCTAGTACCATCCCTTTTGACACTTCAGTCCAATGGTTATGGTGAAAATAAAGGCATTGCTACCCTGGTAATCGCTGCGAGTAGTCTGGATAACATATATGCAATCACTATATTTGGAATTTTCCTATCAGCAATATTCTCTCAGGGTATGTTGTTCAAAATTACTTTTATGAAACAGAAAAGATTCAACATTCTTATCTTTCCTTGTATGTGATTCTCTCATTTTTAGGGTCCATCATGGAGTTGGTTGTTCAAGGCCCACTTGAAGTCCTGATTGGAATAATATGGGGCATTTTAATTGGTGTCATCTCCATTTATATTCCACATTCAGATGAGGTGGGCAGACGGAACTTCCTTTTTCTTACCCTTATGACCAAGGTGACATATGAACTTCTTATATACATCATTTTCCTTCTTCCTCTAGAAATCTGTTATTAAACTGCGAACTATAATGGTTTGTGCAAGTGGCCTATTAGCTGTTTTGGGGAGCCAACTTGTTGGCTATGCTGGTGCTGGTCCCCTTGGTTGTATAGTTGGTGCATTTGTTGCTGGCTGTGGGTGGAGAGCATTCAGCTCAACGAGCACTTATGTAAGGAAATGAAATGAAATGATTATTTGCCAATCTTTTGACTCTTCATGCTCTTCATGCGTTGTTGCAAGCCTCTCATTTATTTTTCCCTCCCCTCCAGGAACCAGTCATGCTACATCTTACGGAATATTGGTTACTTCTGCAACCATTTTTGTTTGGTTTGATTGGAACTGAAATTGACATTTCATCTTTAGGCGGGAATTCCCTTCAAGTTGCAGGGCTTAGTGCCGCTGTGATCACTATTGGTGTTGTGGTTAGTATTTTCATTACGCTGTAACCTGTAAAAGTGTATATGAATTTTCCACCACTGTATTGTTAAGTTCATGTCTTTGTCGTTTTATATCCTTTTTCTTTCTTCCTCTGTTATGCTGTAACATATATATAGGTTCGTATGCTGGCTTGCTGTATATCAGTTCAAGGGTGTGGCCTTAACTTCCAAGAGACATTGTTTGTCGGCTTATCATGGCTACCCAAAGCAACTGTGCAGGTTAGTTAGTCATATGATTCTAGATATGTAACTAGATTGCTTGTGTCAGCAATTTTTACAAACTTTTTTATCATTACCTTTTAGGCAGCTATTGGGCCGGTGGCTCTAGATTTGGCCCGCAGCATTGCATTTAATCAAGAACAAAATATTCATCTAGCTGAAAAAGTGCTGATGATTGCTGTATTATCAGTTATTTTAACTGCTCCTATTGGAGCAATTGGAATTCTTGGGGCCGGCCCTCTTCTTCTCACACGAAGTAAAACGGAAGAGAGTATAATAGAAAAAAAATCAGAAGATGAGGACCATCCAGATGCAGAATTGCAAGAAGTACTGTAACAGCTAAGATTTTTAACAATTGTACCTGTTTTGGTGGATTGGAGTTTTATGACAATGCTACTTATCTTAGTCATAATTTGTAAACTGACTTCTTCCATGGTACTGTACTTTTTTTTTCTTCTTTTTCAATCCTATGACTGAAATTTTTGTGTCATTCCTTCCTAAGTTTTGGTTTGCTGAATCTCAAGGCACTTTGTAATATGTGTTAGAGTAAGTTAGGATCAAGGCCTTTTTACTTTCCCCATAGAAGAGAAGAGGGCATAGGGAATAATGTATGGATCGAATTCATATTCTATAAATGGACCAATATTGTACTTACTTATCTATTTTTTTAATGGCTCAAATTTTAGGTGGCATCTCACATTTGTGTTCTTGGGAACTTTTAGCCTATTATCGTGCTATCCTTCTCATCATTTGTTTTATGACAATTTATCTGTATTTTTTTTCTGTGATAAAGTCAACTAACGTTTGCAGGTTTAAATGATAATCCAACAATGCTTTAACTGCAATTGTGAAGTTGGTGCCGTTCCTTTTTATTATAAATCATAATAGAATGGTGAACCGTTTACTGTATTTTGACTTTGCTCTCTACTTTAGGTACTGTGTGAGATGAAAGTTTTGAGGACTACATTTTACTTTATTGTCTTCTTTTTGTTGTAATTTTAGAATAAAGGCATGACAAACATTAGTGTTGTTGTTTAATTGCACTAACACAATCCATAACAATCATATCAGGGAACACTAAGAGTTCTAAATTACAAGTACGGTATTGTCAGGAATATCATTTGACAGGGGACAGGGAAATCACAGCAGTGCGGTCCATCACAAGGCAAGTCCAAGTGGCCACATTGACCCATCAGTATACATTTAACTTAAAATTTGATGGAAAAAATGGTGGAATATTTTTAAAACCTAATTAAAAGACTTGCTTCTTCAATGAGAATCTTCTTGAAACTGAGATGGGATTTTTAACGACGGGAGGTAAACCTGAAAACAAGTTCATGAGAATGTCACATTTTATGTACAGAAACTTAACAGTACACACAATATTACGAAGGACTTACGAGGAACATATCGGTTGGCCTCTGAGAGTTCTTCATCCAAACTTGAAACTATGTGGAGCGATCCAAACTTGCCAGACTTTCTTCTTTTGCAAGATTTATATAAAGCATACTGCTCACCTGTACAAAGAATGCTTAATTAATTTACAGGTCAAAACAAACAGTTTGAACTGACAGTGTTTCACAGGAAAAAAAAGTTAGCCGAAATGTAGTAGCTCAGAGCTAAACAGAACATTCATTGGACTACCCACGTATCTCCGCAGGGGAAAAATGGCAGACAGGCTGATCCTTGATGTGGTCTGAAAAAGAACAATATCAAGTCAAAAGTGACAGGTAAAAACTATTAACCACAATGAAAATAACTCACCAATGACTGATGAAGCATCCTGTTCTGTTGGAGCTCTCTCCTTTGGTGTGCTAGTGAGTAAAAACATTTTAGGAGTCCAATTTGGAGAAAGCACTTCTTGTTCATCTGGCTTTTGCTGCCTGCATGGGCTATTGAGACTAGGGATTTTGTCTGTGCTCTTCTGTCCATTATTCTCCCATATTTCCCTTAAGGGCAAAGATTGCATAGTTTTCAAACCTTTTAAGTCTTCTGTTGTATGTTTACGCATATTCGAGGATGCATCGTCATTGCAATGCTCACTAGACTTCACAGTACTTTTGCCTTTTTCTGAAGTAGGTCTGCAGCCCCATATTGCATTCTGAGATGGACTGAGGGCACTACCCATAACTTTGTTTGGCTTTCTACAAATCTGGAAGGGTGTCCTAGAACTGTGGTTATCAATTTCTTTGGGTGACTTTGTCATTGACAGATCGTGGTTTGACTTATATTTTCTTTGTTCTTGTGATTGTTTCACAGATACACCTGGCTGCTGTTTGGATTTGTTATTCCGGTCTGCACTGTTAGTGCTAGGAGAACGCTTTTTCCTCTTGGGACTCTTACTTTTTTCTTTTGAAATTCCACAGAGTTTATCTCCGCCACTGTCTGAAGCATCTGAAGCATCTGAAGCATCATGACTGCTATCATCACCACTTTCAGGTGAGGGTTCACACAAATCTTTTTCAGATATTCCATTTGCTTTACACAAGGCTTCCCTAATTTTACTGTGTTCCTGATCCACAGCAATAAATGTTGGATCTGTAATCATACCATCATGAGCTCCATGCATACAAACATAGTTGTAATAAAATATCTTAAACTCACCACACAGGCTATCATCTATGATTGAGGCTTCCTTTGCATTAACGGTATCTAAAAACTGATATGAAGAAAATGTTTTAACAGGTGAATCTAAATATCATGTTTCATAATTCATCAAAATAAATACAATTCTGTACCTCTCCTGATTCTATTCTATCAAAAAAACTTGACCAACTGTTAAGCCTTTTCTTCATTGCTTGCTTACGGAGCTCATTAATTTTTTCCATCTTGTGTTCCTTTGAAACAAAATATTCTTAGAACTCTACAAGAAGCTGTCTGATAAATTTGACAGCAAAGGTAAACATGACTTACTCATTCGTTTTCGTTTAAAGTCGTTTAGAGTGGAGTCCTCTCAAGAGGACAGCTGAGCTTCTACTCGAGGAGTTGTCGATATTACTGAGGTACTTGGAAACAGTCCCCAGTTTTCACCAACAAGGTCTTCATAAAAACTTATCATTAAAACTCTTGAATCATCACTGATGTAACCAACAACCATAACAAAACCAAAAACGGCGGCACATCTATGATGCCTGCGCCTAGAGTTTTGGGGAATTATACTCAGGCTAGAGGAGAGACATTGCGAATAAGCAAGGATCCACCTTGCGAATAAGGCTAGGCGTTTTTCACTTGCCGATCCCAGCAGCAGACGAGTGTTTTCATTTTCATACGTGACAGGGCAGATACAAAATGGTGGGTAGCTGAAATGGTAATATGAAATTTTCCCTCCGTTTTTAAAGGGGTATTTGGTTAAGTGTTGTGTCATCTCTGTACCGTCCCGTGCGCGCGACGCTCTGTCACCATGGTTAAAAAAGTTTTGAATAGGGGCCGACCCTGCAAGAAAAAGCGGGTGCCAAATCGGTTAGTGGCATCCGCAGCCTCGGTCGCAGCCAAGGCAAAGGCAAAGGCGAAGCATCAGGCGATGGCTAAAGGGAAGGCGAAGGCGAAAGTGAAAGTACAGGTGCAGGTGAAGGTGAAAGCCAAAGCCAAGGCGAAACCCTTCAAGGCGCTGGCAGCATCAAAAGCAGAAGTGGATCCAGGACCAGCAAATCCAGCCACTGGACCAGTTATCGAGCCGTGTGTCTTCCCTTGCCCTTCTTTGCGACGTGTCTCAAATGAAGCTCTTCCACGTATGGGGGCGGTTGTAGACTGCAAGGACGAGGAGTCAGGCATTCGAATTCTGGGCAGCGATGATTTAGATGCTCTGCAACTGGAGCTTGAGACACTGCTGAGCTCTGTTGTCCTGCGTACTAGTCAGTTGAACGATCAGTTGTCTGTTATCAACAGTCTTGAAACAATCCCCCAAGGAAGAGGACGCAAACAGCGCAAAGCTCGTGCAGTTATACCAGCTCCAGCTCCATTACCCCCTCCTCCTCCGACTGATGAAAAGCCAACAATCAGTAGACCTCCAGTCAAGGTCCCCATCAAAAAGTTGGGGAATGCCCCACCTGCAGTACCATCTCTAAGCTCTCAACCTCCTTGTAAGCGCTCCAAAATGCTGCGAAAGAGACCTGATGTGGCTCCAAAGACCAAGCCTCGGGGAAAGCTGCTGGAGAAGGATTTCATCTCCCACAAATTTTGGAATGCTCTTGATCCGTACTGTTGTGAAATTACTGAAGATACCTACAATTTGCTAAGTGACATTTTGTATCAAAACCAAACAGATGTTCCATTTTTCTATAGTGTTCCACCACTAGGAGAGCACTTTTCAAAGGAATGGGAAATCAAGGATTATGTTGAGAACCAAGACAGTGATAACACCTCATCTTCTGTCTCTTTGCCATTAACACCAAGCTCTCCTGTGTCAAACAATAGTACACCCTCTTCAGAGAGCATTGGCAATGCCATTAGGAGGAAATTCAGAGAGTGCTCGATGGCTCTCAAACGAAGTCTTTGCTCTAGCCCAGACAAAGCAGCTCCGTCTGTTTCCCCTCCCCCTACTCCTGCAACCAGTAAGTTGATGGCAGCTCTTTTAGGGGAACTTCCTCCTCCTGTTGCACCTTTGCAAGAATGCAGAGATCGCAATGTGATAATTAAAATTGAGAAGGATGATGAGGACAAGTTCTCCATAAAGACCTCTCGGCCAAACTCGGCTTGTGGGTCAACCACCAATAATGAAACACCTCGTAAGCACCAGAGGAGGTGTCTAGATCGAAAGTTTCGTTTGGAGAAGGAAGCACAAGGGGAAATAGAAACATCTGTAAGAAATGTGATCACACCTCAGAGTTTATTAGATGAACTGAAACGTACTCAAGCAGATCTGAAACTTGTGGTTGATCAAAATAGTCGTATCATTGATAATCTTACAAATAATATTGCTAAGGAATTCAAATTGCAAGTTTTGAAAAGAAAACTTCAGGAAATTGATGACTCTGTACTGGACATCTATCATACTCGCACGGCTGCCAAACTTGCCAAGCAAGTTATTTCACAAGAGGATGTAGATCAGGCTTGGAGAGCACTGAAGGAGAGGGACCAGATCATAAAACAAATTAATTTATTTGAGCATCGGTGGAGCCCAAAAGTTCTGTCCGACAAGTAAGCCAGGGTGAAATGAAAAATGTACACGAATTCAGCTTGAATGAAGAGATTTTACTATTGATTACCTAAGAATATTTATAGTTGCTTAGCATGTTTTTTTTTTCAACCTGTAAGTGCAAATGAAGACAATGTGATGATCCAAAACTTGGTTTTAAGAATATGTTGTATTTTGAAAAGTACAATTATTTTGTGTTGAATAATTTTACCATTTACATGTTGTTACAATTCCAAAGTACCCAAATATATTTGAGTTGTTGATCAATGGTGTTAACAGTTTGGTGGATGATGAGGATAAAGAAATATGAGAACGCTCTTAGGTTCAATCCTTTCCTGCATGTACCTCACACTGTTTCTCATGTAGCTGATCCCCCTCTTCCACATTTAGGTTTTGTTGTTGGCTTTAAATTTAGCTCTATGTTTGTGCCATCCTCCATGTTCTTACGGGTAATAGATTCATCTAGTGTTTCAGTTTTCATGTACTATGAAGCACTATCAGGTTTATGGCAGTGTTAATTTGATGTTTATTTTCATTTTTCACCATATGCTCTAAGTGTTGTAATTCGATCCTTGTTTATCATATTTCTAGTTCGCTAGATAAATTGAATAGTCTTTTAGAATCCACTTCCTTACTTCCACCTATGATTTCTTTTCAAGATGCATTGAGATTTGTTGATATTGGTTAGAATTGTGTTTTATATTATTTAAAAAAAAAAGTGTTTTTATTCAAAGGAACTTTTAAAATGTGTTTTTTCTTTATTTTATACAAATTTCTAGGTTTAGTTTAATGTACTCTATGGGAGGCAAAGTATACTTGTGTGCTCTCTGCGACAGATTCTTGTCTGATGCTTGCTTACATCTTTCTGTTTTCAATTGTTAAAACATTACTGCTAAATGTTGCGTTATGAAAAAAAATACTCCTCTAATTTTAATGAACAAGTCCTACTGAGGGTTTCTGTAAGCCTTATCTTGGACCTTGTCTATCCTGTAATCGTTGTTTCTGTTCTTTTTCTTGTAAAGAATGGCACTGTTCTTTTTTTAAAGATGGCATAATTCTTGCCAGTGTCAATTATGTACCTGTATCAATTGTTGTTGAAAAATACATATTATAGTAATTTCTTTTCAAATTTCTGTCTTTTAATTGAAAGTACCTGTCTCTTCACCAATGAATGTCTTCTTAAGCAAACACTAAAAAATCCGTGAATACAATTTTTCACAACAGAAAGCTTGAGCTACAAGCTCCTACTGATGAATGCAATGAATACAGAGAACATGAATGGGACCATGCCATTCACTTCACTCTATAGTGGCACCACATATCAGAATTCAACTTTGAATCTGATGATGTGGAGCAACAAACAGCCACACAGAGGAGGTACATATGAAGAGGCAAAATTTGAAACCTCGGAGTTGCGTTGAGTATGACGTGACCTCTTCACGAATCGCATTTTGTTGACAGCACGGAAGACTGAAGGTGAAAACCACCAAGGAGCAGGAGGAGGAGAAGCGGCAGAAGCGGGCCCAGAAGGTGCAGCAGTACCGGGCGGCTTACGGCAGGATCGCGGAGAAGGTGAGTGTGGTGTGGGTGTGGCGCCGCCGCCGCTGCACCGGCAGGAGGGCTCCACTGCAGCTCCCGTCTTCTTTCTCCCTCACAGAGGCAAGCCGGCGAGAAGGATGAGGAGGCCCTCCAGATCTCCCAGCAGATCCTGGAAATGATTCCCGACATACATTCACTGTGGAACTACCGACGGGAGATACTGGAACACCTCAAGGAGACTGTGTAAGTACTGGCGGCCGGCTGCGGGCTGCGCCTGCGTCCGGCGAGGTCGGCAGCCCGGATGCTGGCCTGCTGGGCGGGCTGCCTGCCCTCCGCGCGCGGGCGCAGGCCACTCAGGCTGAGCGAGCGCCTGTTATGTCGCAGGTCCGAGGACGAGCTGCAGCGCCGCTTGGAGCTGGAGCGCTCCCTGACGGAGACGTGCCTGCGCGCCAACCCCAAGTCGTACGGCGCGTGGCACCACCGCACCTGGTCCATCGACGCCATGCCCCGGCCCGACTGGCAGCGCGAGCTCGCCCTCTGCACCAAGTTCCTCAGCATGGACGAGCGCAACTGTGAGTAGGCGGCGCGGCGGCGCGGCCGCGGCCCCCACCGGGACCAGACCACCGCACTGCACCGCGCCCCTGTGTGCTCTGTCCGCAGTCCACTGCTGGGACTACCGCCGCTTCGTGGTGGGCCGCGCCGCCGTGCCGCCCGAGCACGAGCTGGCCTTCACGGACGAGAAGATCGCCGTCAACTTCTCCAACTACTCCTGCTGGCACTACCGTACCAAGCTGCTGCCGCTGGTGCACCCGGACCCGCTGCGCGTGAGGCCTGTCAACGAGGACCAGCACAAGCACGGTGAGTGGGGGGAGCGGGGGAGGGGGGTGTTGGCGGAGGGGGCGGGCGCGGCGCTGACGGCGGCCCTTCTGTTCTGCCGCAGAGCTGGAGCTGGTGCAGAACGCCGCCTTCACGGACCCGACGGACCAGAGCGCGTGGTTCTACCAGCGCTGGCTGTTGGGCCGCAGCCGGCTGCCGCAGAGCGTGACGCGCGCGCTGGTGTCGCCCGGCCTGTGCCTCGTGGCTCTGGTGCACCCCGTCCGCGTCCGCGGCCACCAGGGCAGCCCCCAGGGCCCCGCCGGCCTCCAGTTCCTCATCGGGTCGGAGCCGCTGCGGGGCACCTGGCGGGCCGCCGACGGCCAGAGCTCGTCCAGTGTGTGGGTGAGTACAGGAGCGGCCCTGGAGGCCGGGAGCGGTGCCGCGGAGCCCCCGCACCCTGGAGCACCTGCAGGTCACGGACGCTGTGTTCCAGGTGCTGACGCCGGCCGCACCCCTGCCGCTTCCCCTGCGGGCAGACGTCCCCGTGCAGGTGTGCTGGACCCTAACCGCGGACGACGGCGAGGTGACGACGGCCAGCAGGAACCTGGACGTGGCCGCCGACGGCGTGAGCGCGCGCCACGTCGCGCCGCCCGAGTTCGGCGCCATGCTCAGCCCCGCGCTGGCCTCCGTCATGACGGAGGAGCTGGACGCCTGCCGGCAGCTGCTGGAGTTCGAGCCGGACAGCAAGTGTAAGTTGCTCTCCCGCACCGGATCCGGCGCAGCCGGCGGAGCCCTGACCAGACCGGCGTGCTCCACAGGGACGCTGCTGACGTCGGCGCTGCTTATGCAGACCATCGACAGGCACGCCTACGAGGCCGAGACCCTCCACACGCTGGACGAGCTGGTGGAGCTGGACTACCAGCGCGCCAGCTACTACCGTGACCTGCGCAGCCGGCTCGTGGTGGAGTACGCCCTGGAGCGGCAGCGGGGCGACGCCGTGGACCTGACCGGGCTGCAGCTGACCGCCCTGTACCACGCGCCGCTGCTCGCCCTGGTGAAGACCCTCGTCCTGGACGACAACCGGCTGAGGCGGCCGCTGCCGCAGCTGGCCGCGCTGCAGTGCTGCGAGGTAGGGACGCCGCAGCGGCGGCGGGCGGAGGGCCGTTCGTGTCGTGACTGCGACCCCCGACTCTACCTGTGGCTGTGTTGCAGACGCTGTCGCTGGACAGGAACGACCTGTCCTCGCTGTCCGGCTGGGGCGCCATGCCCGCCCTGACCAGCCTGTCCGTCCGCGACAACGCCCTGGACAGCGTGGCGGCGCTGGCGGACCTGGCCGGCTGCCCCGGCCTGCGCAGCCTCGACCTCCGCGGCAACCCGGTGGCCGACGGCAGCGTCCTGGACCCCGTCACCCTCCGGAAGACCGTCCTCGAGCTCCTGCCCGGACTGACCACGCTCAACGGGGAGCCGATCCCGGTCGACCAGTAACCGAGACCTGTTGCCCGCCCGTGGAACCTGACCATTCCTGCGTGTCGACGACTGCTGTGCTGTGGAGCGATGATGCCATTGATTATTATTTTTGTCATGATCATCTTTATTTTTGGATGAAAATAACCCGATGTCTTGTACATTTGTTCGTTCTCAAACGTGTATTGATATTTGTTGTGAAGAAAGTGATAATAGTGATTCCTAACTGTCTGTCAAACCTAAATAAAATAGTACATGAATCGGATTAAACTGGTCTCGTATTTTATTTTCAACCTACCGGGCGTGTGATCAGAACTCGTGGAGTTTACTGAATACCAACACAGACGATGTCGGATGGGTCGGAGAAGATCTGGAGGAAATAAGAGCAAAAGCACACAGTGTCAAAATTCAGAAAAAAAAACACTAAAAAACACGAGGGAAACGAAAAATACAGCACAAAAAGTTCTTAAGAAAGAGCAAAAGAGAAAAATGTTAATATAGAATAGCAGACAGAAGTCGATATTCTACTTCCCCACCCAGCAATCTCTTGCGGACAAGTTGAACAAAGTGAGAAAATCGGCCACGATTGAAATCGATTTTGGCACGCTGGGAAGGGGCAATGGCAAAGGGTTGGCCCGCTAATGCGGGCTGCTCAGCTCTAGAGGGGAAGGGATGTGGGGGAGAGAGAGAGAGAGAGAGAGAGAGAGAGAGAGAGAGAGAGAGATGCGCGGCAGCAGGCGGAAGGGGTCGGGGCTGGCACCGTCACCGGCGCCATCGGCGGCCGCGAGTGGGGCGCAGGGCATTCCCTTCCGCGCTCGCCGGTGGTGCGGCTCGTCCGGCGGGGCAGCGGGGCTCGAGGACGGTGTACCGCGGCGCGCTCACGTCGGCGTCGGGGGGCGACACGGCGAGGCGGAGCCTGCGAAGCTTGTGGTGAGGAGGGCGCGTGAAGGTGAGGGGGGGGGGGGGGGCTCAGGGCTGACAGCTCTCCTCCCAGCTATGGCTTCGCGTAGCGCCGCGTACCCCGTCGGCGCAGCTCCGCGCCGCGGCAGGGCTGCACTGCACTCGCCGCGCCGACATCGATTTTCTCTCGCACGGCAGGGGTGTCAGTGGAGCGGGCACTCGGTTGGACCCATTTATTGGCCGATCCGAAATCTGTCGGGTGCCAGCTCTAAAACGGGCAGGATGTTCGGTAAAGGTGAGGAACTTGTCTGAGTGCCGTGACGCGCCCTCAGGGCGGCGTGTCCGCGCAGAGCCTCCGGGGGTTCCGGCATGCGGCGGAAACCTCCCTTCTGACTGCCGGCTCCACCAGGAGGCCCGCTGGCCCCGCTCTCTACTGGCCCCGCGCCGCCCCCAGGCCCTGCGAGCGTAGCCCGTCCTGCGCCAGGCCGGGCCGCGTGAACTTGACCGACGGCTCGGACGGCAGGCAGCGTCTCCTCTGACCAGGTGAGCCGTTACGCAGCCGTGTAACACGCAGCCAAACACGAGGGCGATGCCTGACTGCCTGTCGGTCAGGCTGCTGACAGCATATCGTGTCCTGCCCCCTCATCCCCCTCCCCAAACCCTTTGGCACTGCTCACGGCCCTCAGAATGCCACGCTCGCGCTACCCGCGCTGTCGACGAAGTCCCGAGTTGCGACAGCCAGCCACTTGTGGTACAGCGGGGTGTTCACCTGGCCGGGAGCGGACGGGCCGGATTGTCTGTGAGCAGAGCGGAGTGAGGCCGGGACTCGGCCGGGAGTGTCCGCCGAGCGCCCGGTGGGCGGGCAGTCGCGGCGCACGCGTGTCGTGCGGGCCGGCCTACCCTCACCCCGCCAGGCGCTCCCCCCGCGGGGGTGTACTGTTCGTACTGGTCAGTGGCGGGCCTGAGGTCAGCAGCCGATTCGCTGGTAATTGTTTTTTTTCAGGAGGGGGGGGGGCACGAATTGCCTCCCTCCCTCCCCCCTCCTTCCCACGTCGCTCCTGACCTTGAAGGAAGTGTTGAGGGTGGTCGCGCCACTCGGCCGCCCGCTCCTATTGCAATTCCCTAGTGGCGCTATTTTTAAGTATTGGCGAGAAAACTGTTAAGGCCCCCCCCTCTCCCCACACTGCACCCACCCCCCACCCCTCCCACCTCCTTAGTAAAGGCGTGCCGCCGCGGCCGCCCAGCCCGAACATCTCTGGGTCCGCCCCAACCTCCATGTGTACAGCGCGGGCTCTGAGTGTGTGCTGGTTACGGCCCAGTGTTGCTGTGCACTACACGCGGTATCCAGGTAGTGATTACCGGTGATTGCTGCGGTCATCCTAGCGAATACAAATTACCAACGGCGATTAACATTGATTACTCGCCGATTACGATTGATCGTCACGTCGGTGATCGCCATCGATCACTATTGACCACGGGCATGGTTTTTCAGGATGGCGCAGCGCGCTGAGGGCGCCGGCTCCGACCGCGTGCCCTTCAGGTCCATGTCGCTCCGGGCGAAGCGCGGCGGGACCTCGCCGACGACGGAGGGCGGCCCCGGGGGCCCCGCCGGCCTCGCGAGGTCCATGTCCCTGAGGGCGAAGCGCGGCGGGGCCTCCCCCACGGACGGCGGCCACCCCGGCTTCGGCCGGCAGCGGTCGTACTCCTTCATGGGCAACCAGACGCTGACGCCCCGGGCCGTCGCCCGCCTCTCGCTGGCCCACGCCGAGTCCGCGGGGGCCGCGGCGGCGGGCAGCCGGGCGGCCCGCGGCGGCTGGAACAACCAGCTGGACTTCCTATTCTCCTGCATCTCCGTCTCCGTCGGCCTGGGGAACGTGTGGCGCTTCCCCTACCTGTGCTACAAGAACGGCGGGGGTGGGTGTGCGACCGCAGCGGCCCCCCGCGGCACCGCGGCCCCGCGGACCGAGGGAACCCACTCACGTTATGTGCACTGCCCGCAGGCACCTTCATGCTGACGTACTTCGTGGCCATGCTGCTGTGCGGCATCCCCATGTTCTTCCAGGAGGTGGCGCTGGGCCAGTACCTCGGCGCGGGGGGCATGACCATCGTGGGCACCATCTGCCCCATCCTGAGAGGTAGGCCGGGCCGGGACGGGCCGGCACCACGTCCGCCCGCACCCCCGCCAGCACGGACACTGTATCGCCTCGTGCCGACAGGGACGGGCTACGCCACCATGGCCATCGTGTTCCTGCTCGACGTGTACTACTGCGTCATCGTGGCCTGGACGCTGTTCTACCTCATCGCCACCTTCAGCAGCCTGCCCGGGCTGCCCTGGGAGACCTGCGGTAACCCGGTTCACGAACCGAGCCTCGTCTCCGGCCGCGGCCGGGAGTCGAGCCCAGGGCACAGCGATGACCCGCGTTTTGGCCGACAGGTAACTGGTGGAACTCGGAGCTGTGCTCCAAGGGCGGGGGCGCCAACCTGAGCGTGCTCACCCCCGGGGCGGACAACCTGACTGGGAGCCTCGGACGAGCCCTCGGCGACGCGGGCCTGCGTCCCAGGACGCCGGTCGAGGAGTACTGGGAGTAAGCCACCGCAGCCCGGCAGGGCTGTTCAAGTTAATTTCGAAACGCAAGGGCTGCCAACGCAAGGCGTTGAAGTCACCCTCAATTTGTCCTGTCTGTAGCCGGCGGGTGCTGCAGCTGTCGGCCGGCCTGGACTCCCCCGGAGGCATGCAGTGGGAGCTGCTGGGCTGCCTGCTGCTGGGATGGCTCATCGTCTACCTCATCATCTGCCGAGGCCTGCACGAGAGCGGCAAGGTAAGGCAACCCCCCCGGTGCCGCCTGCGAACGCCGGGGTAGGCCAGCCCGCACGGCACGCGTGCGTGGAGACGCCGCTGTGGTCTACCCGGCCGCGGGCAGGCGCCGCGCCGCACCGGCTCACGCCCGCCCGCCCTGCCGCAGAGCAGATCGTCTGGTTCACCGCGCTCTTCCCGTACGCCATCATGCTTGCGCTGGCGGCCCGCGCCGTCACGCTGCCCGGCGCCCAGGACGGCCTCCGGTTCCTCTTCACGCCCGACTGGGCGGCGCTGCTGTCGGCGGGGCCCTGGATCGACGGCGCCACGCAGATCTTCTTCTCGTACTCGATCGGCGTGGGCACGCTGCCCGCGCTCGGCTCGTACAACGCCTTCCACCACAACTGCCACAAGTGAGCGCAGGCGATCGGGCGATGCATGAAAAAAAAAACCACAAAGGTGAGTCCTGACCGGGAGTCGAACCTGTGACCCATCGACAGGGACGCCATCATCACCTGCGTGGTGAACAGCCTGACGTGCGTGCTGGCGGGCGGTATCACCTTCGCCATCCTGGGCTACATCGCGCACGTGCACGGCGAGGAGGTCAAGGACGTGGTGTCCAGCGGGCCGGGGCTCGTGTTCATCACGTACCCGGAGGTGGTGCAGCAGCTGCCGGGGGCCCCCGTCTGGGCCTTCATCTTCTTCTTCATGCTGCTGGTGAGCTCGGGGCCGTCGCGGGCCGTCGCCGGCGCTGTCCCGTCCTCTACCCACGCTGACCCTTCCGGTGTTCGCAGATCCTGGGCGTGGACAGCGAGTTCTGCAACGTGGAGTCGTTCGTGACGGGCATGGTGGACCGCTGGCCGGAGGCGCTGCAGCCCCGGAGGAAGCAGTTCACGCTGGCCGTGTGCCTGCTCATGTTCGTGCTCGCCGTGCCCATGGTCACGCAGGGCGGCATGTACGTCTTCCAGCTCATGGACATATACGCCGCGTCCGGCATCTCCCTGCTGTGGGTGGCGCTCTTCCAGACGGTGGCCGTGTCCTGGGTGTTCGGCGTGGACAGGTTCGCCGGCTGCGTCCGCGAGATGACCGGCGTCAACCCCGGCGTCCTGTGGCGCCTCTGCTGGCTGGTGCTGGCCCCCGCCGTCATGCTGGTGAGGCCTGGCCGCCGGCGCGGAGGACGCTGGGACGGACGAACTTATCTCGGAGGATCGCTCTGTGTCCGGCAGGGCATCTTCCTGTGGTCGGTGGTGCAGTACGTCCCCATCCGCTACGGCGACTACGAGTACCCGGGCTGGGGCGAGGCCCTGGGGCTGCTCGTCTCCTGCTCGTCGATGGTGTGGATCCCGGGCTACGCCGTCTACTACATGCTCTCCACCGAGGGAACCTTCATGGAGGTGAGCAGGGGAGGGGCACAGGCCCCTCACAGCGCTTCACGGCACGGCCTCTCTGACGTTCTCTGCCCGCAGCGACTGACGCAGGGACTCACCGCCAGGATCAAGCCCAACCTGCAGAGGCGGCCCACGCTGGTCCTGGAGCGGGTCGCCACCCCAGTGTCCGACAGCGAGGCGGACTTTCTGTGATGCTAGTTTTAAGTTTGTCAACCTTATTTTTAGCAGATGCAGTTCCAACTGCAGCTAGCTTTAACTCTCGTAGTTAGCAGTTTAGCAGGCAGTTAGGAGTTGGCAGCTGTAGCAGTAGTTAGCAGAAGCGGCAGCGTGGCAGCCGCAGCAGTCCCCGTGAGCAGCCCTAGCCGAGCCTCATATTATATAGCACGAGGCGGGGCTTTCCGTTCTGCTCCGCTCTGCTCCGCTCTGCTCCGCTCTGCTCCGCTCCGTCCGCTCCATGCAGGGCACAGCAGGGCATGGGCCGGCGCGAGGCTTATCGTAAACACTGATAGGGCGGGCCGTGCCGCGCTCGTAAACAGATTCCTTTTGACACTCGAGGCGGCGCGGCGCGTCATCAGCAGCCCCGGCCCGACCCGCCAGCCTCGGCCAACATAACGCTTCGGTTTAGTTTGAGGACCACAACAACAATACTCATTGTTCACCCGATATCAAGCATAGCTAGCCGGATATAGTTACACGGTTCTTGACAGCATCTTTTACCCCGCCCCCTTGTGGAGGGCTTGCATTTCTGGTGCACTGACGCCTTTCCTGTCTTTCAATTGCCTGTCAGGTTCGTCATCTGCTTTCACGTTAGCGCCAGCGTTAACGTTTTTTTTTATATAATTAATACAACCGTCCATCTCATTTGCATTGCGCGGTTTTAATTTTGGTATTCGAACGGAGTGCCTCGCGCTCGGCACCACACATGACAGCCGTCACCGTCACCGGGAGCCGAGGGGCGCCTCAGTTTATGGTGCAACACTGACTGGTGACTGAGCTCTCTCGAGTGCCCTGCCCTGCCCTGTTCACCGATGACGTATCTCCTACGCATCCCCCCACCCCCCACCCCTCCCCTTTGCTTTTATCTACCCCCGCCTGGTTGAAGACGGCAGAGCCCGCAGAGCCCCGTGGGGCCGGCGGTCTGGCAGGCGGGGCCGGCGGGGCTGGCAGGTGGAGCCACTGCTCGTGTTGTCTCCCGAACCGGCCGGCGCCGCCCACGGCCGCCCGCGTCCCCCGCGGCGCAGCGCTGCCCGCCCCGCCACTGCGCCGCGCACTCGCCCGCAGGTTGGATTCCCGTCCGCGGAGCGGCCTGACCACGCAGTGGTCGCTTGTTTACATCTCCCGCCAGTTGAGCGGTTCGTCGCCCCCGCCTCACCCGGGCCGCCGCCGCCATGTCTGGGGCCAGCCGGAGCGCGCCGTGCACCATCTTCGCTGCCACGCTGCAGCCCTTCCCGGAGCCGGTGGACGGCAAGGTGGCTACGGCGCAGTTTTTGGAGGGGGCCAGCGGGGTCCTCATCCTGGTCGGTGAGTGCTGCCGCGCAGGCGTGACGGCCGCCGGGTACCGCAAGTATCATCGCCCTACCAAATGGTCGTGACACATCATCAGCGAGAGTTAAGCCCCCCCCCCCCAAAAAAAAAAAATTCTAGTCGGCTCGTGGCTGGCGCCCGCGGCGGAGATACTCTGACCGCCCGATTCAGATCTGTGCGTACGGCCCGCGGTTATCACCGCCTCGCAGCTGATAACGCCGTTACATCACGCGCCCTAATCGCATTGTGAAGCCCCGCCGGCCCGCACCTGCGCGGGGGCGGCCGAGCGTGTCGGCCCCACGCCGCCCTGCGCCACCCCGGGACTCGGGGGGCGGAAACGTGATACAGACTTAGAAGCACGCGTGCGGGCCCGCCCGGCCGACCCGCGGGCCGCAGCCACTGCACTGGAAGGACAAGAATACCGCCGGAGCGGAAGCGGGTAGATAGCACCGCGACCCGCGACGGCGATACTCCATCGCTCTGGAAGTATTCTCGCTCCACTGCCGCTCTGCTGGCCTCGCCATGGAGATGGCTGTGAGGCGTTAACGAGTCTCTCTGGAGTATCTTGGAGGCGCCCAGGCCCACTAACGCAGCTCCGGCTTATCAGACGGCCTTGACACAGCTCTTTGTGATAAGGGCCAGGCGCCGACGCGGCGCTCTCCAGCCTGCGTGCGTGTTCCAATGTGTTCCCCTTTTGCAGACCAGCTCGGCAAGGTGTTCGCGCCCGTGAGGTACGACATGAACGGCAACATCCAGGTGAGGCAGTGTCTGTGTGTAGTGCGGGGCCGGTGGTAGGATGTTGTAGGACCTCCTGAGCCTCTCCCTCTTATCCGTCCTCTTTCCAGAAACTGACCAGCAAGTTCAACGAGAACTCGGAGAAGTACGCGTTCCTGAACGACATGCTGATCTGCGAGAAGGCGGAGGGCGGGCTGCGCGCCATCGACGCCCTGCTGTGGCTGCGGAGGTACGGTAACGCCGCCCGGTACGGCGGTCTGTCCGAGTGTGCGAGAGAGACGGGACGGCCCATATGACCACAGCAGTGCGAGAGAGACGACCGGACGAGCATCTCTCTCTCACTGCCGCGCTCAAGTGGGACGTCCCATCTCTCTCGCACCCATCCTTATCCGCGCTTCGGACCCGATGGCTTTTTAAGTGTTCTCTGCGAGGCCGCGCCGTCACGTATGAGTCGGTGTGTGATTCAGCGTGTGATGTCCCGCCGCGTGTGTCCGCAGGGCGCTGCACTTCCTGCACGACTTCCTGAAGTCCATCGTCGACGATACGAGGGCCGACAGGAGGCCCGAGGACCTGACGGATAACATCCAGAAATCGTACAGGGAGACGCTCCAGAAGCACCACGGCTTCTTCGCCCAGAAGCTTTTTAACGTAAGGCAGTCCGCGGGGCCGTCGTGTTGGTCCCAACGCCCCTCCCCGCTTCCTCGTACACCTGTATGTAACTAATGACGAGTGCCTTTGCTTTCACAGATGTTGTCGAAGATGGTTCCCAGTCGCTCACAACTCCTGAAGTCTTTTATACTTGACGCAGATCAGCCTGAAGAAGTGGCGTTTGCAGAGATGGAGCGATTTTTACTTAACTTAAACTCAAACCTGACGGTTCTAGTCCGATTTTACGAAGATTTTAAACTGAACCCGCCGGAGCCGAAGTGACAGCTGCACAATTTGTTCCTTTGTTGTATGTCCCACGATTACTGTTCCAGTATTAGCTTTGAGGAGGAAATGTGGCCTCCAGCATGTATGTGTGACGCAGTTTTGTGATACTTACTTTGACTGACCAAAGAATTTACCAAAAAGAAAAAAACAAACGATACCCTGACGTTGAGTCCCCTGGTGAGCCCCCCTCCCCTCTCCTCCCGCACCGAGACGCCGCGTCGCTGACGCCGCTGCGCAGGCAACACATCGCACAGCGCGGAGACCCCTCGCTGCGGGTGCCTCTCTGGGCGTGGGGTATGCCCGGCCCGGGTACTTCCCCCCTGCTTGCCTCGCGGGCAGCCTCTGCCGCCGATCAGACATCGGGGCCGGCGCCACCCTAGGAGCAGAGAGAGAGAGAGAGAGAGACAGAGAGAGAGAGAAAGAGCGACCCTGTGCTTAATTGAACGCATTAATTGCGTCGCTGCCGATAATTACAGTGGCCGAGGATCTATGCTTATTCGCACGCGAAGGCGGACACGGCCTCGGCGGGGACGGGATCCTCGGGAGCCCCCGAGGTACGCCCCCGACGCGGTCACCGGCACCGGGGGCTCGCGGCCCTCGGCGCGCGTGCACGGCGTCCGCATTGTGCGCCCCCGCAGCCCCCGGCACGACCGCCAGGGGGCGACGCGATCCTTGTACGGGAACAATGCCGGGCCGCCGGGCGCCGGCATGCGTCCGTCTTCGCAGCTTGCGTCGATACTCGGCGTGGGGCGGTGCTGGAGAAAGGATCTCCACAGCGTGGATTACACCAGGAAACTACAGTTATACTGTAGTGCATAGTTAAAAAAAAAACCTGGAGTTCCGCCGGAGACAAAGGTACCAGACTACATAGTTTTTCGTGTAAACTGTACCTGTAAGTACTTCCCCCCGGTGTCCGTGAGAGTGGCTGACTGCCCCCACGGGGACATGCGGGGAAAGTAGTGGGCTCGCCGATATCCCCCCTCACACACACACACACACTCATACACTCACACACTCATACGCGGCCTGCCCGGGTGACTTTGCTAATAAGCAGCGGCGCGATGCCAATCAGTCGAGTTTTGGCGTCCGGGGCCGGCGGCCGGCCGGAAGGGTTTGGCGTTAGGCGCAGGGGCGTAGCCAGGCTTCGGTTAAGGGTGGGAAGGGGGGGGGGGGAGCAGCAAGCCCCTGCGTAGGCAACCCGGCTGCAGGCTGGGCTGAGCGGAGCGTGCTGCGTGCAGCGGTGCCGCTCTCGTTGCCGCCATTGCGCCATTGTGAATGGGCGACGCGGAGGCGCGCAGAGGCCACCCGTCTCCCCCTTTTGCCACTGATCAAGGTCTGGCGGCCGAAAATTATCGAGAGGGGCCCGGGCCCGGGCCGCCGCCGTGGAGGGCCGCGGGGGCCGCGGGACCGCCGGGCCGGGCCTGCCGGGACGAGTGGTGAGGCAACGTGCGTGGCTGCCGCCGCTGCTGCCGCCGCCGGCCTGCGGGCGGCGCCGCTCCTCCGGCCCCGGCCTCCGGAGGGGGGAGGGAAGTCCCGGCGGCGGCATGAGGCCGCCGTCAGGCACCACGCCGTCAGCCGCTGCTCCGGCGGCCCGGGCTGCGCCGGGAGGCCGGGCTGAACAAAATGACAGGTCGGTCGGTGCGTAAGGCACCTGTCCGCCGGGAGGGGCGGTGGCCGCTGGTTAGGCGGCCGCGCCGGCAGCGCCGCGGACCCCCGCGGCCGAAGCATTAGAAAGGAGCGGGGGTCAGTCGCGACGTGGGACCATTTTTCAGCTTTCTTTGCGATTGAGACGGCGACCGTCACCGGCAGGGGACCGGCCGGCGGCGAACATGAAAAGTCTAGTCCGCGGCAGTGAGTGCGACAGAGACGGGGGAAGCCCCATTTGACTCCGGATGGCAAATCAACGGCGGCGGCGGTCGTGCGGCGATACGGCGGCTGATTTATTTGAAGCGGGTGGCGCCTTAAGGCAGCGCTCATCCTGGAGGGGGGGGGGGGCGGAGGCACCCAATCCAGAGCGGTATATTCGTTCGCGTTTCGGCTCGCGGGAAGGTCACGACGCCGAGGCGAATCATACAGCAACCAGCAACAGCAGCAGCGTCGATCGTGCAGCATGACGTGTGTGTGTGAGTTGTGTGTGTGTGTGTGTCTACACTGACAAGAGCAAGAAGCGGGCCCAATAATGTCGCCTGGGAACAACAACGCTCGGGGAGACACGCGTGACGCGGCTCCCACCCCCGATGCCTATGCCTCTCTCGCCTGTCAGCGCTCGGCTCCTTCTCGCCGCACCATAATGACCCGTCGCCGTCTGGCCGGACGGCACAGCGGCGCAGGCGAGGCGAGCCTAGGCCGGCATGACCCGGATGTGATGCGGTGCGGCTGGATGCGGCGCCGGCGGTTTGTTCCTCCTCGTCTGGCCTGGGTCAATAATACATATCATTGGCGACTCCGCAGCGGCGTCGCGTCGCTCTCCGGCACTCTCCGGCGGCGGCGGCGTGCTGGAGAAATGTGAAAGGTTGTTGTTGCGCGGGCTGCGCAGGGCTGAGCGTAGCGGAGCAGCGCCGCGGAGCATCGCATCGCATCGCATTGCATCGCGGGCTGCAGGAAGGCAAAAGCCAACGGCCCATTAGGCGCGGCCAGAAGGGGGCCCATTTGCAGCCGCTGACTGCCTGGCGGTGCGCCGCCCCGTCCCGCCCCGAGCCGCCAGTGTGCCGCCGCCGCACGCCGAGAAATGACATGCCGTCAATCCGTCTCACTTAACGCACACGGCCGGCTTGGCGTCGGACCGGACGGCGTCGCTGTTGGCGACGTATCGCGACGCGAGAACGGCCAAAACATTGCCCTCGCTGCGTGCGCTGGCAGCCGGGCAGGCGGGCAGGTGGAGAGCCGGGTGGCCGGGCAGGCAGCCAGGCAGCCAGGCGCAGCGGGGTGGCGTCCGCCCGGTAGTTTATTGCCGATGATTGATTTGATTCGAGACATCGGCACGCGTGTCGATCCTATCGGGCACCCCGCGTGTCCGTGAGCGGACGCCGGCCGCGCCGCATGCGTTCGCCGTCGGACACGCCACCTGACTGCGCTCTTCATTGTCAACAAAAGAATGCGACCCGCGGCCGCGCCCCCAAAGTGTTTACTGATTGTGTGTGACGGCGGCCCGGAGGGAAACGCCGCCGCGCAGGCTTCAGCTGCAGCACACACCTTACGTCTGGGTGCGTGAGGATAAGCAAACGAAATAAATTAGAATGACTATTAGGTTTGCAAGAGGCTATGGTTGCGAGGCGACGCACAGGGCGCAGGGTCACCTCGCCTGCCTAGGCCAGCCACTTGTCGCGGCGAGCCAGATCAAATGCCCCGATACGGCACGGCGGGGCTCCGGGCCGAGACAGGCTGGGCTGAGTGGCCGGCGGCTGCGGGGCTGCGGGGCTGCGGGGCTGCGGGGTGCCCGGCACGGCGCGGCGAGGCGAGCGCTTTGTACTTTGTCCTTATTAATTAGCAGGGCAGAGGCGAGGGCGCGGCGGCTCGGCAAACACGCCGCTGCGGTGAGGCTCGGCGGCGGAGACGGCGGAACGTGACGAAGAGACAAACAAATCGGACGAGTCCGTATCACCGGCCGCCGCGGTCAAAATTTTTCAACGTTTTCGTATTTTGAGTGGGCCAGAAAACAGGGAAGATGAAGGTGTGACCTTCCACCGATAATTTTACCAGTGCTAATAACAAGTCAAGGTCTAGCGACCTCCCCCCCCCCCCCCAAAAAAAAAAAAATTGGTTTTATTTTAGGAGTTCCACTTTAAGAAAGGAATAGACGATTTACTACAAGTGGTGGCGGAAACAGTGCCACAGATGGGAATGTGTGAGGCCTTGCATCTGCTCGCCGCGCCCGGCAGCAGCTCCCGGCAGCACCGCCGCACCCACCCGCACACGCCGGCCGGAACACTCAAGTCAGTCAGTGGCCACACGTACGGCATATGTGAGTTATACCGCGGGGTGTCTCTGTCGGCTATCCTCCGGTGCCGCCCGGGCAGTCCGGCACACGGACGTGATCGGCGCGGCGGCGACCACACACCACTCAATTACTCGCCTCTTTTGCCGCGCGGCGGAGCAAAAACAAGAGACGCGAGGCGTTATTAATCGTCGCGTATTTCTGCCTGCCGGCCGCCAGCCGTGTGTCTGCAGAAGAGGAGCGCGTGATGTATCGGCGGGCGTGACTCCGCCTGCCGGGCCGTCTGACGGCCGCACCGCCTTGTCGTACTTTTATTTCCCCCGGAATGTGTCGACAGCCGGAGGGCCGTAAAGCACGGCAGCAGCACGGCGGCGTGCCCGCGGCCCTGCCTTGTGATTAGCTGCCCGGCCCGCGGGGGAAACTAGAGCCGAAAGCGGCGGCCGGCGGAGGAGCCGGGCAGAGCCGTGCAGCCGGAGGCCGCGACGAGCCTGCACCACCGGCCTGTGTGTGTGTGTGTGTGTGTGTGTGTGTGTGTGCGTGTGTGAAGGTGGCGGTAACGAGCAGCCTTGAGGCGCCCGGAGGCACACATGTGCCGCCTATGACGGCCGGGAGCCATCCGCGCGGTGCAAAAACTATCGACGCGGCCGGCGCCGGCCGGCAGCGCCGCGTCCCTGTCGCACTCGAGAGTGGTGCTCCATGAGAGAGCGAGAGAGAGGTTCGAGAAAGAGAGCGTGCGGAGCGGCTCTGCCGCGGGGAGCAGAGCGGCACGTCCGTGTCCATCACGGCCGACACCTCCACGGCGGCGGCGGCGGCAGCAGGCGCGGCGCATCCCGACATGGCCTGTCGAGAGGCGTCGCGGCGGCGGTCGCGGCTCGGGGCACCGCGTAAGGAAGGCGGCACCGGCGTGTGGTGCGTGGCGGGGCGGGGCGGGGCCGCGCGGGCCGAGCGGAGCGCCTGCCGGGTAGGCAGCCTCCGGCTCCGGCGCGCACGCGTGTCGCGCGGGCCGGCCTACCCTGCCATCCGCAGGCGCGCTCCGCCTCCGTGGTATGAAGTATTCCGGCACTTTTCGAATGTTTTCGCCCGAGTATTCTGCATGGGAACGCATTCTTCTTTGGTACAGGGATCTTCGACGCTCGAGAGGCCCCTCGGTGCCTGTTGTTGGAGCCAGCCCGGGCGGAGGGAGGCGGAGCGTGGAGGGGAAAGGGGAGTGGCAGGCCGCGGGACCGCAGCACGCCGCCGCGGCACCGGCTTTTGGCAGCGGCTGCTGCGATTTTTCTTGGTGTTCCCGCGGCTTCCGCATCAGATCCGGAATCCAAAGTGTACCCGTCCGGCCCGTCCGCGTACCCAGGGCTGCCGCAGCTGCCGCAGCTGCCGGCGGCCGCCGCGGCTGCCCCGGACGACCGGTTGCTTACGGCCTCAGTTGGGTAACGTTTTAATCATATCGGCCGCCCATCCCCGTGCGTATCACCGCTGCCAGGGGGGTCTCACGAGCCCCGCGCGGGGTCCTGCCGATGCTGCCGCGGCCGCCGCTCCCGTAACTCGTCCATTATTAGCGCCCGACTTGTAATTTTGCAGGCCACCGAAAAAGAAAAATTGCATTATTATATTTTCCCCGCCTCCCGGAATGACACGGAGAGCGGCCGCGAGGGAAAGTCCCACACCGATAGGCAGATACTACGCAGCGCCGCCGCCGCTGCCTCCGTGCGTCCTGCAGTGTCCTGCGGGGTCCTGCGGGTCCTGCGGGTCCTGCCGCGCTTCCTTCTGGCCAGGTTCCCACGCCCCCCCCCCTCCCCTTTCCAGAACCGGCGCGAGGGACGGTATCGGCGCCGTAAAGCACCGCAGCGCTCACCAACGCCACGCAATAGTTATTATTCATTCGTTTTTCGCGCGGCCTCTCTGCGCTGACTGTGCCCGAAGCTGTTTTCGTTTTCCCGACACATTCCAGCGCAAAACCTCGAGGCTTATTCGGTCTCTCTCTCTCTCTCTCTCGCTGTCTCTCTCACACACACGTGCGGCAACGAACGGGGCATGCAATCAAGGTGTCAGAAAGAGCGGCTCCGTTCCTCGGCGGGAGGAGGCCGGCCTCCCACACATGGCAGATTTGTGTCTCGTCTCGTGCGGATCGCCGTGACCCGGCGGTGCCGGCCGTGCCGGCCGTGCGGCGGGGTCGAATACCGATTGGTTTGGGAGCCCCCGCTGGCCGCTACCGGCGGCCTGACCCCCGCGACCCCCCGGGGCCCCCGGGACCGCGCCGCCGCCGCCACCGCCGTTACGCCACGCCAGAGCGGCTCTGTCTGTCCCCTCCCGGGCCGCACTGGCCGCACTGCAGTAGTGTCCGTCGACGGCCGCGTGCGGGGCGGCGTGCCTCTTGAGGACTTGCACCACCGACGCACCAGCTGCTCGTTGAACCTCGCGGAATACATCTGCGCCGCAGGCTGGGGCAGCCGCAGGGGCGGCAGTGTTAAAACCTGGAGCTGGAGGCGCCCCTGTTGTAGGACACCGCCACCGCTGCGCTGATGCTGCGGGGGCTGCGGCTGAGGGAGGCCGCTCGGCTCGGCGGGGGCCTCATCATTGCCGGCTTCCTGAAGAGTCGCCGGGATCCGCAGAGAGTCGCGCGGGGAAATGTCACGAAGCCGCGGGCCCGGCGGCGTGTGCGTGCGCCGTGCGTGCGCCGTGCGTGCGCCGTGCGCCGCCCGTGTGCCGCTGGAGACGCGCCGCCCCTGTAACAGCCGAGTGTCATCAGGATGAGGAAGAGAAGAGGCGGAGGGCGGCGCGTCGGCGCGCGAGCGGGACGACACCGACGCCGACGACGACCTGACATATGGCCGACGGCCGACGGCACGGCGAGACGGGGCCGCGGGCCGCGGGGCCGGCCGGACCCTACGGCGGTGTCACCAGCGAGCTACTAAAACGTCCTACATTCCACTCAATCAGTCATCAGTCGTGAACTCGATGTGCGTCATCTGCTTGTCGGGTGGCCACGCAGTGTGTAATGCTCCACCCTCCTGTTCCGCGTGCACCGCGCCGCCTGCATTCCTCTGCGGCTCTGCGGCCGGGGCGGGGCGGGGCCCAGAGTCTCTCCGAGTCTCTCCGAGTCTCTCTAGGGTGGCCCAATAAAGAAGGCAGCTGCCGGCCGCCGCCGCCGGCCGCCACTGTTCGTTTTGTGTTTTAATGGGGGGCTGGCCGCGCTGCGCTGGGCTGGGCCCCGCCACTCGGGTCTCCCGACCGCGCCGCGCCACCGGAGTGCATTTATCATTCGTGGATGATTTGCGAACAAGAGAAAGAGAGCAGAGCGGGGAGCGCATGGCGCAGTGTCGAGTCCGGATGGCCGAATGGGAGAGAGAGAGAGAGAGAGAGAGAGAGAGAGAGAGAGAGAGAGAGAGAGAGAGGCGAGAGAGTGGACGTGGCTGCTGCGGCCGCTGGTAATTACCCCCAATAGGAGGGCTTGCACCACCACCGTGCCATCGCCGCCACCCTTGAGAGGGACCGCCTGAAACCGCAATATACTGTCACAGGCAAAGTAACAAGGAGAGAAACACGGCCGGCAGACTACATTTTAAAAAAATTCTATTATTAAAAAAACAAAACAAGAGAGATATCAAAGTGGTGTCCTGGTGGGTGCACGCCCACGGCGGCAGGGGGTGCAGACGCACTCGTGCAGGTGGTACACGTCCGTGTGGGCCAGACAAGGACGGGAGACGGGCAAGAAGCCGTGCGCGGGAGTGAGGCAGCACCACACACACACACGAGGACACGCTTCGCGGGAAAGAGACTCGCGTCATCGTGTGATAAGCCCCCGGGGGGCGCGAGTCGTGGGCGGACAGGGGGAGCGGGCGCAGCTGCCGCCTGTCTGGCTTCCCGTCTGGCTGCCTGGCTGCCTGGCTGCCGGGCTGCCGGGCTGCCGGGCTGTCCGCCCCGAACCGGCAAAGTACAATCACACGGGGGACATGACGCGACGTGGGAGAAAAAGCGACTCTCTCTCTCTCTCTCTCTCTCTCTCTCTCTCTCTCTCTGTGCGTTCGGTATGTGCTCCGTTACCGTCATATGCGGCAGTGCGCGGCGCGGTGCGGTGCGGTGCCGCCTTCGGTCCCGTTGTTGTCGTTGGAAAAGGTGACATTCTCCGTAAGCAAAGTTCAGGGGCTCCGTGTCAGTCCGTCCACCTGGCGACCGCATTGTGTGCGTGAGAGAGAGATAGACACATTGCGAGTAGGAGAGAGAGAGAGAGAGAGAGAGAGAGAGACAGGTGAATGGAAAGGTCCGACGTAAGCAAGTGTCCCACCCATCACACGTATGCTATTTTTTTTTTTTTGAAAGTGCAAAGAGAAAGGTGTGCATGCACCGGGCGGGAGAGTGTTTTGTGTGTAGGAGATTGTGTCTGGGCGATATCGAGCTCGCAGCGCGGCCAGGCAGGAGGACGGCTATAGTTTTAGAGCTGCTGGGAGGAAGAGAGAGGAAACGGCGATTTCGCGGAACGGCTGCCTGTTTACAAGGCGCCCCCGGGGGCAGGGCCGGACGGGGCGGGGGGAGGGGGCGCCTTGTCGCTGCTGCGTCCGGCCCGCCCACAGCACACATCACACATCGCGCTGCGCTCCAGGGCGCTGTGGGGAAACCCTCGAGGCTTGAATCATCTGTTTTTTTTAATGAAAAAAAATAATACTACAACAAAAAAAATATTCAAGAAATTTGAATTAAATTTAAATTCAATGCCGTGAACTCCGCGGAGGCGCCTACCAGTATTTCACGAAGTGGGTATGACAGAGTATATTTCTCTCTGCGCTGCCGCACCTCCTGCTTGCGTGAATAAAATGAGTGACAACGACTAGACAGCACAGCGCTGGACGGGGAGGGAGGGAGCGAGAGCGCTGAGGGGGCAGTCGGGCCGGGGCAGACGGGGCAGCCGGGGCAGCGGTTCCGGGGCCCGCGCGGGGGATATGCGTATGCAGATCGCGCATGCAACGCCCCCCGCCCCCCCGCGGAGAGCGCGAGAGGTGTTACGACCATTGTGCGCGCGCCGCGTCCTCTTCTTGTGTCCGAGGGAAGCGGCGCGACACGAGCTTCCACTGCATTTGATTTGCATAGCGTACGCGCGCGTCCGTGAGAGTGAAAGGGGAGGGGGAGGGGGGGGGGGCAGGGCACGCGCCTCACATGCCGCGGCGTCGTGGCTTGGGAACTGAAACGCTTCTCTCTCTCTCTCTCTCTCTCTCTCTCTCTCTCTCTCTCTCTCACACACACACACACACAGACGCACACGTCGCGACGTCATTCAGGTCGCGGGCTTTTCTTGTGTAATACGCCGGCGCGGCCAACAACAACCACGGCGGCGGCGTGGCGGGGCGTCGAGCAGCGCCGAGGGGAGGAAGGGAAAGACGAGCCCGCCTGCGTTCACCCGCGGCCGCCCGCCGCCCGCACCTGGTTGGCTGCCGGAGCGGACGCTCTTCCCGCCTCTGATTGGTCCGCGTCGCGGGGCTACTATATACACAGGGGCGCGAAACCGTCCCATAAATCATCTTTTCGTTTTCGTTTTTTTTTTTTGCCTCATCGAATCTGAAACAATGAGGCTGCGCGGCGGCTGGGATCCCGCGGGCGTCCGGCCGACGCAGAGCACAGCACGGGAGCACGGGAGCACGGGAGCCGGTGCCGGTGCCTGGGGCCGGCGGCGCAGGCCTTGGCTGCCGCCGCCGCCGCCGCCGCTATCTGGTGCCCTCATCAGGCAGGGGCTGCGCCGCCGCGCCGCCGCGCCGCGCTGTCAGACTCCTTGTCCGGCCCGAACACGTGGTAATCTCCGGCTAACTAACCCTCCTCTATCCCCCCCGTGGCGTATTGCGGCAACAGCCGAGTGACAAGTGGCGGAGGCCGGCCGGGCCCACCGCGTCGGAGCCGAGTGCGCAGCGCTGCTCGCGCGCCGAAAAAGAGGTCGTGGTCCGTGGCCGTGAGGGGCAGAGGAGCCGTGCCGGTGCGTGCCGTGCCGTGTCGTGCCGTGCCGCCAGTCCGTCACCTCTCTGGAGCCACGACCCCGCTGCACCCCATCCGTCTGTGTCGCTGACGCCCGCTGACGCGACGCGGCCGCCGCGGGATGCGCTTAAGCCTGGCCGACGACGCCGCGCCGTGGGCTGTAGCAGATGCCGGCGAGGCACGGCCGATCAGCGGGCCGAGTCCGAGGAGCAGTGCTGGATCTGTCTCACTCCACCTGCCGCGAGACGCCCCATCAAGTAGTGCGAGGGAGAGAGAGAGAGAGAGAGCGCGCGAGCGACGAATGCGCTGTTCGGACTCGGACGGACATTTTTCTCTCCCTCGCACGGCGGCGCGCGTCGCGGTGGACGCCGCCGCGTAAGGACAAGTGCCGCGACAAGGGCACCGCGAGGATTTGTCTTTTTGTTTTGTCAGCGCCGAGTCGAGGCTAGGCGACGGGATGCGCCGGGGCAGCGGGGCCGGGGCGGGCTGTGCGTGCGCCTTGAGGGACAGACTAAAGCACCTCCGCGGAGGGGGAAGTCCGCGGGGACCCGGAGGAGCCGGGGCGGGGGTCGCAGAGCAACCTTGCCCGCCGTGCCATAACACTTCACCGCCCGCTTCTGGCCCCCATGAGCCCAGGCTCAGGCCGGGACCGTACATTTCCCGGATTCAGAGGGCTAGCGGGAGAGAGACAAGGCCGTATCGGCCGCCGCACAAGAAAGTCGATGCGTCACCGACGTCGATTGGGGCGTAATTCTATCGGCAGCGTTCCGTTGTCCCTTCCGTTCGCGGGGGGTCCCAGGAGTGAGGACTGCGGGGGCGGGGCGTGGCGGCGGCGGCACGGCGTGCGACGCGTGCGTTGTAGATCATTCCCGCTTCGACGCCTCCTCGGCGTGGCGCGGTGGTGGTGGTGGTGGTGGTGGTGGTGGTGGTGGTGGTGGTGGTGGCCGCTGCAGCCGCCGTCGCCGCAACTCTGAGCAGCGCCAGCGCACAGGGCCGTGGGATTGCACACGCGTCCTCCGCTCTGCTCTGCACTGCTCTGCCCGAGCTGTTGCTGTCCTTGTCCGGCCGAATAGGCTACGCGATAAAAGCGGGAGAGGGAGAGAGAGAGAGAGAAGTGTGGGGACAGCTCGCCGCTTCTGCGCGCTGTAGCCGACGCTGACGCGGGACGGGACTCGACTCGACCGCAACACACTCGAGTGCCGCCGCCTCGCGAATCCAGGAAAAGACGCCAAACCCGGCACGGCGGCGGCGGCGGGGGGGGGGGGGGGGGTGATACAGGGGCGCCGCAGCCGCCGCAAGGGCCCCGCCAGCCCGGCCCAGCGGGAGAGGCGGGGGCATGATGGGACGGCAAGCAAACGAGCGGAGGAAATGCGTCGCGCCGCCCGGCCGCCTCCGACGGCGCAGACGAGCGCGGCGGCCACCCCTTCCCAACCTAACCAAGGCCTGCCTGGGCCTGCCCGGGCCTGCCCTGCATACCGAGTGCAGCTCGTCTCGTCTCGCAACCGCCTAAGTCCGAGCGGTGCTTTCGTGGCTCTCTGCCTTTCTGTCTGTCTGTCTCTCTCTCTCTCTCTCTCTCTCTCTCTCTCTCTCTCTCTCTCTCTCATCCCGCGGCCGCACAATGCACACAATGTCCCCCCCAGGCCGCTGGGCCGCCAGGAGGCGACGGCACCTGTGTCATCTCTTCGCCGGGGTGTTGTTGGTAACTTTTAATTTTCTTTCGAGTCGTGCCATCGACGTCGAACGCACACACACACATACACACAATGCTTCACGTAATCGCCACGCGCCATAGGGAGGCGGTAGGGCCGTCACATGACAGCACGACACGTAGAGCTATGTCTCTCTCTCTCTCTCTCTCTCTCTCTCTCTCTCTCTCTCTCTCGCCTCTATGACACGGCCGCATACGCGCGACAGAGACAGAGCTACGAAAACAGCTGGCTGAGGTGCACTGCCGCCTGCCGGGTAGGCAGCCCGACCGCTCTCGTGTCGTGCGGGCTGGCCTACCCTGACATTCGCAGGCGCTAAGCGCCGTCATTTTCACAACTTCACATTCCGCCAAAAAAAAAAGAAAAAAAGGCAAGGCCGGCCCTTCTGACGGGAGGCTGGGCCGGCCTGCCCATCGGGCCGGTGACAGGCGGGACGGGGGCCTTGAGCTTCGGCAGGGCGCGGAGGTGTGCCGAGCTGTCGGCTGCAGAGGCGCACACGGTGCAGCACGCAGCCCGCCGCAGCCAGACCACGGCCACGCCCCGGCCCGCGCGATGCTGGCGCCGATACGACCCCCCCGCGGGGCCCCAGCGGGGCCCCAGCGGGGACCCAGCGGGCCCCAGCGGGGGTCCGGGCGCGCGCAAGGTGGCGAGAATCAATCCGCCGGCACCCACGTGACCCCCGCACCAAATCCCATACTTGGCGCACTGCTTCGATTAGGGCGTGGCGTTGGCCCTAGTTGAAGCCCCCCCCCCACCTCACCTCTCGGGAGAAGGCGAGAGGGTCGGGCCATTACGAAACCGTTTGCAAAACGTGTCCTAAAATAATGACAGCGTATCGTCGTGGGAGCGTGTGTGTGTGTGAGAGAGAGAGAGAAAGAGAGAGAGAGCTCACGGATCTAACCGGAGCGTCGCGGTGCGGTGTGGGTCCTAAGACAATGCCTGACCCGGCCCGGCAGGCCCGGCCCACCCCGCCGCCGCAAGCGCAAAGCCAGCGGGGCCGGCCGGGTGTTCTGTTCCCCGAGGTTCCTTCCTGCCCTGCCCTGCCCTGCCCTGCTCTGCCCTGCCCTGCTCTGGTCTGGTCTGGTCCTGCGGAGGGTCGAGAGGTCGGAGGCGCTCCGGCCGCCGCCGGCCGCCGCTCCTTCACCTGTTACGGCATTGCCGCGCGCATCGTTTCAAATCTCGCGCCGCGGCGCCCGAGAAGAGGAAACCCCGGCAAACTTGAGGTACTCGGTACCGACACTCGCAATCATAGCGGCGTGCTCCCTCTCTCTGGCAAACACCTCTCCCGATTACACTTTTGTTTTATTTTTGTGCTATTTTTTCCCCCCGCCGGTTCCTCTCTTTTTGGAGAGCCGCTGGCGTTTACTCGGACGGGAAGAGCCGCAGCTCTTAACGTCAGCTGTGTGCGCGCGCACCGCGGACTTCAATACGCCGAAGCTCTTCCCGCCGCACCCATCCGCCTCGGAGCGGCCGGCAAATCGAAGACCATTCATTGCGCGGCGCCAAAGAGAAACCCCGCGTATTTAGGAGGGGCTTCGTCCGGGCCGCGCTCCGCGCTCAGCGGCGCTGGACCCGCGCCACGACCGCACGGCCAGACGCGGCGGCGCTGGCGCGGCGGAGCCGGGCGGAGCGGCCTCCAACCAGACACGTAGACGCCGACTATTGCTTTATGGAGTTTCGTAACTGATCTCTTCCCTTTGCGGTGTCCATGCGTGTGTCCGAGCGTGTTGGTTTTCTCCCAGCTTCCTCCTCCTCCTCCGTGGGCCCGGCGGCCGACGACGGTGCCCGACGCCCCGGGCCCACCCTTCACCTCGCCAAAAGCCAAAAGCTGCCCGCCGGGAATAAAAGAACTCCCTTAACCAAGAACGGCGGTGGACATGCATGGTCCTTCGGGGTGGTTGGGGTCGGGTCACCTGCAGATTCACCCCTTCGTCCCGACTCACCCCCCGGGTGACGGTGGTTTCGGGAAGCTAGGCTAACGGACACGTGCGGCGGGCCGGTGCCGCGGGGTGCGCACGTGACCGAGGGGTTGCTCTTGGCGCCAATCTAATCTCCGCGGCCACGTCAAGCCCCCACGAAGCCGACGGGGCGACGCAGAATGGAAATTTTAGCAGCGGTGGTGGCCGGGGTGCGGGCTGGCAGCGCTGGCCGGGAGGGGAGGGGGTCGGGGGTATTAATTTCGCAGCGCCGACGTGATAACACGAAGGACGTGTGGCCGCGGCCGGCGCGGCAGGGCAGGGCAGGGCCCAGACAGCAGCATCAACACAGCAGCACGGCCGCGCCGCTCCGGGGAGGGGGTGTAACCGCGCGCACAGCCCCGGCCGGATGCGTCGTTTTTCGCGGCCGCCGTCGGGAAGGGAACAAAGCCGGGCCGGACAGCTGGCGCTGGCAGGGCGGCGGGGCCGGCGGGGCGTGGGAACCGCCGCTGACATGTGATATTAGCGGCGGCGGCCCCCGCGCCCCGCATTCATAGGCCCCAGCCCAGTTCCAGTTCTTTGACTGAGGCGAGGTGAGCGGCGGCGGCGCGGCGGCGGGCGCAGGAGGTGAAAGTGCCACGCGGGCGGCAACATCCAACATGACAGTGCTAATGTCGGCGAACTGGTCACAGTCCGCGGCCCGCGCCCGCCCTCCCCGTGTACACGGCCTGCCGGCGTAGCCCTGTCTCTGCCGCACTGGCGGGGCGCTCCACAAGAGAGCGAGAGAGAGGTCCGAGAAGACAGTGTTCGGAATAGGTCCGCTGCTGGGCCTAGGCTCGCAGCCAATCAGCGTGCAGGATGTTGTTCTGCCCCCCCCCCCCCCCCAACCTCGCTGCTGCGATGCGAGTGGAATGAGCGTGACGTCGCTGACGCTGTGCGCCACAACCCGTCATTTTGTTAGGGGCCGGAGCTCCGCGGTGGCCGCGCGCCGCCCGCGTGCCCGACCCGGCGGCCGGATGCCTTCTGGCTGGCCCTCCTGCCTGCCGGTACTGCCTGCTCAGGGCGTGTGGGACGTTCAGGAATAAAACAGCGGGTACTCAGATGTTTGGAGTTTTAATCTGATAGAATATAATACTAATGAGAGGTAGATAGGAAGGAATAGGCTTGGTAATTTCCTATCATTTTTCTTTAAAAAAGGAAGTACGGCTCGTTCACAAAAAAAAAGGGTAGATATACAAAATCTAGAAATTTAACATCAACAAAAGATAAATATGAGAAAACAAATTACAAATGACTAATTTAAAATTTCATCACATACAATACTGATCAATCATATCTTCACAAATATAGGGGATACATTTGGTTCTTGTCATTCCCTTCCTACTCAGTTGTGGCTCTAAGTCTTAAAACACTCTTACGTTTACTTGCATTCTGGTTTTTTGATTCAATAATGTTGGAACTGTTGGGATCAATTTCAGGGACATCATTCATTGACATATTGTTACAGTCATCAGCTTCTGTAGAAGCAAAGGCTGTCTCCTTTGCTTCAACTGCAACAGAAACTTGTGATTTGGGTCCATCTTGGTCAGAATCAACAGCAAGTTTCTTCTTCTCCTTCTCTACACAATCTTGAATTGTTCGCTTTCTGGCCCATGAAAACGATTTTGAGCACTCCATGCATCTTCTTTTTCCTGACGTCACTAATTTTAAGCAATTAATTGATCTAAAAGTCTCGTTATACCTACATTCCTGATACGGATTCTCATCAAACACTATGTCCTTAGCCTTCATATATAAATCTCTATTATCCGGATGTTCTAGACCAGTGCATGTATGAAAATCTCTCAACACATGCACAACAGCTAGTACCCATTCACTGAATTTTTTTACAGTGGTGTTTGTTAATCTTATCTGCGTCCCAGCTTTTGTTACAATATCACGAACAAAAAACTTGGGTAGTGGTGCACAGTGTACACTTATTTCCACATTTCCACCATAAGACACATAGACTCTACGTTGAATAGCCTTTTCTTTGCCAAATGACATAAGCATTACGGTGATTCCTTCTCCTTCCACAATGCTGAACCAGTACAAAGGAAGAGTACCAGCTAGGATATTTTGAACATTCTGAAGTAATCCATAAAATGGACACTGGAAAGAAGCGGAATAAAAATTAACACAATTAATTCTTCAGAACAATTTTTTCTAATAAGCAAAGGTCATACCTTGTTATTTGGTGCTATGTTGGAACTGGGTGCCATGATAGTAAAGGATTGTTCCTGAAGAAAAGAAAAGAAAAGACATTTGAGTGAACCAATGTTCTAACAAATATAATTGGAAATTTGAGATTTAAATGGACAGAACTCTTACCTTAGATGAATACTTTTCAGTTCTTTTGGGAAGCGCCTTTTCTTGAACAGGTTCAACTGTATTAACAACCTGGAGTACAAGGAATGTTTCATTATATTTCATGATGCAAAAGCACAATATACTTATACATATATTTCTGTCAAGGAATCCTACCTGTCCTGGGCCACCGGGGGGTATGAGAACAGATTGACCTGTTGAGGCATTTAACACTCCATTTTGAAGTGCATTCATGGGGAATGAATGAATGGGAAATGCTTTATCAGGTGCTCCACCATTGCCATTCTTTGGAACATACATAGTACACACCTGGAAGGCAGTTCAGTTCAGGATGAGATGATGATCTAAGAGCACTTAAGAAGTTAGAGCTGAAATCACTTTTGTAAGGCTCACCTTAACATCTTGGACCACAAGGACTCCTTTACAATTTGGTGGAGGTTCACCTTTGAAATTGGGAGGAAGTGGGGGAGGGAGATCTATTTTGGGCATTATGGGGCGTGGGAGGCCAGCTTTGTTTGACAGACAATCACTTTTCAAATTGATAGGAACACCAGAAATGAGTGGAGGCTTTGGGACGATTGGGCGCTGCGTCATGTTTGATGGTGGCTTTGGGAGCAGAAGGGATTGTTTCTGAGCTGGAACATGCAGTGTTTGCTTCTTTCTTCTCAGTTTTGGTTTATTGTCCCGTAGTACAATGGGAACTCTAGTGACATCTAATTGTGACGACATATTGCTGCTTTCATGTTCTTCTATGATTTCAGTCTTGATGGCATCCAATGGCACTTCAAACTTCAAAGTGTAGTCATGTTCATTACACAATTCGTCTGGTATAGCCTCCATTGCACTGCAAATGAAGACATAACGGTAGCACAATTCAGAGGTCTTACAGCACTTTTCCATAAATCTCCTGCACTATAAAGTAGAAAACTACAAAGAAAAAAACGCAATACTTACTGGTAAAAATAATTGATTCCAATTTGAAAAAAATTACGAATTAAGAGCAAAAACTGTCCAGTAATCCCAGCAGAAACGAGATTCAAAACATTGACAACTCTGTCTCTTTCGAATAAAAACAAAGCAGAATACGCTAGAGTTAAGATCCATCGCGATCAGCTGACATGACTGCACTGCAGACGCCCGCAGCCGCAGACAGGCAGGAGTCCTAGCCGCTCCCCGTCCTCACGATCGCAATCATAGCCCAATTAGGCCTTTATTTTGTCGCACACTAAAAGGAATTAACCCCCCCGCTCCTGTGACCTGTCAACGTTTTTCCTTCTGCTTGGATGACGGTGGAGTGGGAGTGCACGCTTCGGTAAGGTTAGGGGGCGGTGGCCGACGGCCACGGCGGGAGGCGGGAAATTCAAATCGGAGGCAGTGCGCTCCCACGGACGGCGGCGGCGCGGCGTTTTAGTCTTCTTGGCACTGCGGGCAGGCAAAGGCAATGAGACGCGGACGCGTAGATGCGGTCAGCAGCGAATCAGGGGCGATTAAACGGACCGGACGGCGGCGACGAGAGAAAGCCGAGCCGAGCCGGCGGCCAGCGGGACACAGATATCGCCTCCGCCGCATCGCATCACATCGGCGGCGTCGGCACCCTCAACTCGGGGAGGAAGTCAAGTCAAGTCAAGCCGGCGGAGTAAAGCCTGCCAAGCCGCTCGCAGAGACATTAATTCCCTCGTCTCGGCGGGACCGGCCGTAAATCTAAACCAGCGCGATTATTGCAAAAAAAATCAAAATTATTAATTTAGTCCAATTTTAAATATTATCTCACTCGAAATGACATGCGGTCTGTCGATCGAAGGTCGATTATACACAATTGTCTTTAATTTCGATAGTCGATTAATCGCACTCATGTCTTAAGCGGGACGCCACAAACGTGTCAGGAGTTCGCCGGGTGTCTCGTGGTTTGTGAACATGAAGAGGACCCCGGGCGGCAGGCCGCCCTCTATGAGCGCGCTCTGCATCCGCTGCCCGGCGGCCGCCTCCGGTCCGGTCGACGCAGCCCCTTTGCGTTGCATTGCGCTATCTGAGGGAATCTCTTCCGCCACGGCCGTGTCAGAGAGAGAGAGAGAGAGAGAGAGAGAGAGAGAGAGAGAGAGAGAGAGACGGAGATGGTGCGTGGCGGGACTGCCTATGCATACTGAGAGAGAGCGCGGCGTTTCTGTATCATCTCACCCGTTGGCCCGCCGGGGGCGCCGCGGGCTCCGGCCCTCCCCTTCTGCACGGCCTGCCCCTGCCGCCCCCGCGACGCGGCACGCGACGGCGGCGGCGGGGGCGTCTGATAAGGAGAGTAGCCACCGACCGCGGGGCGGCGGGGCTGCGCATCGGCACCGGTGATAGTGAGAGTGGCCGGGCGGCGGCGGGGTGGGGGCCGCGGGGCCGCGGGGCCGAGGGCCGCGGACCGGCCGCCGCTCTGGTGCCTCGCGCCGCCGGGGTCCTCAGTAGCTCCACAGCCGAGCCAGCACACGCAGCGCCCCGCCGCCGCGCTCCGGAGCCGAGCCGAGCACCGCGCCGAGCCGAGACGTGCCGAGAGCCGGAGTTACGCCCCTCGGCCAGGACCGCGACGACGCGCCCCCTGTCTGCGGCCGAGTGACCCGCCGCCCAGCCGGCCACAGGCACCAGCCCTTGGCAAGAGGCGCTCCGAGTCTTTGTGGCCTCTTTCGCGCGGGACGTGCCGGCGCTCGCAGCCGCCCCCCCGCGGGCCCCGCGGCCCCCCTTCGGGCGATTGATATTGCGTTACACCGCGAGGCGGAGGCGTCTGCTCCCTCCTGGATTACTATATTGAACTGTGAGCGCCAGATGCGGCAGCGCGGACTGCTGCCGTCGCGGCTGCGTGAGTGCGAGTGAGTGCGCGCGAGTGCGCGGGAGTGAGTGCGTGCGAGTGTGCGAGTGACAACCACCCTCCCTGCGGGTTGCGCCTCAGTGTGGATTTTTGGCTTTTACCGCCGCCCCCGCCCGGATACTTCCTGTAGGATACTGCCCGGCGACCCCCGGAGGGTGACGGGGAGGGACCCGGCAGCCACGCCCCCCAGGTGAGTGTCCTCCATGTGCGTGTGTGTGTGTGATCATGCCACGGCGGGGCGGGCGGACATCTGCATTTTACGGCCCCTCCGAACCGCCATAAGGCAAGGCCGCGAAGAAAGTTGTCACAGCGGGGCGCTAAAAGTCGCCGAGGGGAAGTGGAGAGTGGGCAGGGAGGCCGTCCGCTTGGGCCCCGCCCTTGCTGCACCTGCCGCCTTAAGTCCGCGACAGGTTCGACCCGAGTGGGGGGTCAGCGCTGGAGAATTCTCTCGGCAGGGAAGTCGATCTTCCACCCGCATTTTAGAATCCGGAACGATAAAGCAGCCGCGATTTCTCTCCTGAAATATTTCTCAGTGCACGTGAGCGGTTGCGTCGCTTGTTGACGCCGGTGCGGTGCGGTGCGGTGCGGCGCTGCCGGTGCCGCCCGAGTCCTCCGAGCACTGCTTCTCGTAGCTCTGCTCCACTCTGCTCACTCCCACATACGGGCCGTCCCGCGAGAGCGACAGAGACACAGAGCTGCCAAAGCTCACTGTTCGGACCCCACTACTGGCGGCGTACACACCGCACCGCGCCGCCCGGCGCTGCCCGGCCGGCCGGCCGGCCCGTTACAGGGGGAATGCACCCTAAAGGCGAGATGTTGAGATTCTGTCAACGCCTCCATGTTCGGCGGCGGCGCTCCGCTCCGCGTCCACTCTCACGCGGCCACACGGGCTTAAAGGGGAGCCGCGCGGCTGGCCGGCCGGCCGGGATCCAGTTGTGTTCTCACCTCGGCCGCGCCGCCTGATGTATCGGGAGCGAGGGGCTCCAAACAAGGCGCAGCGGCGCAGCGCAGGCACTCACCGGCCCGCACTCGATTTTCTGGCTGAGCCCCTCCTGGACGCAACACGCACGGGGCGGTGCCGCTGCGCCCCCGGGCCCCCGGCGGGGCCTGGCGGGGGCCTCGGGGGCGCCTCCTTCATCGCGCCGCCCGTCAGCCCAAATTATCATGTTGAGGCCCCATTTAAATCGCACGCTCCGTGGAATAGAAACCGCTTCGGATTTCCCCTGCTATGCATACGGCCGTGAAAGAGAGCAAAACGCGTCTGCGGCTGCAGCGCGGCGCCTGGGCTCAGGTTCGCGGTCTGCTTGGGGTGGGGCTCGGTCGGGGGGCCGAGAAAAGCGCAAAAGTACAAAATGTACAAAATCTTACATAGGGTGTGCGCGACTGCGAGTTCAAAACACGTGAGTGCAGTTATATTGCACGATTCGTTACACAAGGCTCAGGTATAGCGACGTAGTTTTACACAGATTACATGTGGACGTGTAAGAGTATCCGTGGAGCCCATGGGCCGGGGCCGCGTCGCCGCACTCAGCAGCGCCGCGTCCGCATCCGCCACTCGATTCCTTCATAGACGAGCGGAGCGGCCGCGGCTCGTAATTAAACGGATTCCGTTTCATATGCATATCGAGTCTGTCCGCCGGCAGCTACGGCCGCCACGGCACGGCGCCTACGCCGTGTCGAAGAAACACTTTCTCCCCGCATCGGTCCCACGCATGGATGGATAGCAACCCTTCGGAGGCGCGCGCGGTCAGCTGGGCACGTCGCGACGCCTCGCGGCACCACACACACACGCACACACACACACACACTCGCGCGCGCACACACACACACGCCTCACTTCAACCTCAGCCGCCTGTCCGACTTAAAGCCACCGATACCGATCGGAAACGGGTCGGCGGCGGCTGTCGCTCGCTAGATCAGACATCGTCATCATGAGCGTCCTGTCAACATATCGCATGACTGATTCGCCTTCCGAAAACTATCCGTCCCGCGGCGGCGCCGGCTTGAGCCGGGCCCGGCAGCTTTCCTGTGTAGCCGGCGCGGGCTCGGCCGGCCGGCCGGCCATCCCTCGTTAGGCTTTGTCTGGCATCAACATATTCATCGGGTGTCCCCGCGGGCGCTGTGTCCCCTGCCGACCTCTCCTGCCGTCCGCGTTCGTGAGGCAGTTCGTGTTTCGTTTGTCTTTTTTTTTTGTACAATTCGTTTTAATCGAATCCGGCGCCAGGAATGGGTACGCTGCTTGCGTGGCTGCGGCCGGCGCACGGAGAGCACGAAGCGCACGCAGTGCACGCACGTGTCAATGGGACACCCCTTATCCGGAGAGCATGTCCTGTCCGCGCGACGCACCTAAAAGGCGCGTCCCCCATACACCCAAGCACGCCGGCGGCAGGGGCCGGGGCGGGGTGCTTGGCCGCGTACTGCCGCGGGGGCACAGCAGTCTCATTCCGAAGACACGTTTCGTCTCTCTGTCTCTGTCGCACCGACGGGGCCACCCTTAGGGGTGCGAGAGAGACAGAGCCTTGCTGGGGGACTGTGTCGGACAGGGGGTGTGTGTGTTTCGGAGGCTGCAGCCGGGCGGCCGGTGACGTGCCGCAACGCGGCGTCCGTCGGCAGTAAACACACCCCGCGCCGCGCCGTGCCGTAATGAGCGGAGGCCGAGGTCGCCGCCGTGCCGCGCCACGCCCGGCCAGAAGAGCCCCGCTGCTGCTGCAAAAAGGATTGCCTATTCGGCGTGGGAGCCGACTAAAGCGGACCGCTGCCCCTGCTGCTGCTGCTGCTGCTGCTGCCCCCCGGCTCCCGGGGCTCGGCGGGCGCGGCATTGTCGCTGCCTCCCCGTGTGTTGCGTCAGCCCCGCAGCCCCACAGCCCCACAGCCCCATAGCCCCAGTACAGCAGACAGCACCCCGGCCCTCGGCACGCCGCGTGGCCCTACAAACAACAGCGTCACTTTGTCGGCATCGCGCGATGAAAATAAACCTTTCGAGAGGGCGACAAAAAAAATAATCACAACGTTTTAAAAATTATAAAAACGCTTCCTTCTCCTAAAATGTGTGGTGCGGTGTGGACTTGCGCTCCGAGTACTTGGTCGTCCTGGTTCAGCCGGAGTCCTCGGCCGGCCGGTCGGGGGACTTGAACGCGCGCTGCGTGCCGAGCCGTGGAGGGAAGGGGAGTCCGTCGAAGTGCATCGCATCGGCAGGGCGGCGCGCCTCCGCCTCCGCGGCCGGTGACGCACGGGGCCCCCCGCCCGCAAGGTCACGGCGACCCGTCCGAGTAAATATTTGGTTCAGTCGTGCGAAGGGGAAATGCCCGTTCCCGCAGACGGTGCTGCCCGTGGCGTGCGGCGTTGCGGGCGCGGCGGGAACCCATGGGAAGCCGCGGGACACAATGGGAACCTATATGGGAACCTATGGGAACCTATGGGAACCTATGGGAACCCCTGCGCGGCGTCACCGGCGTCACCGGGCGGCTCGTGGCCCGGGGATCCGGGTCCGTGGGGGTCCGGGCCGGGCGCCTCAACAAGGCCGGCGCACGCGACGCGGCGCCGACGCGGTGCCGACGTGCGCCGGCCACCACCATCAGCTTTACGATGGAGCCTCTCTTGTTTACTCCGCGCTCCGTCGCCGGCGCCGCCATCAACCGCGCCGCTCCCACGTGACAACAACCGAGACGCGAGCGAATTAATGAATTTAAAGAGTACCAGGCGCGCCAATAAGTGGCCGGCCGGGGCCGAACAGCGGCGCCATCAGTCTTGTTTAAAAGGCCGGCCCGCTCGCGCACCGGCTGGTAACTAGTCCGGCGGGTCCGGGGGTCCGGCGGGCAGGCGAGGACTCCGTCGTCGGTGTGACCACGTAATGCTCGTGTCCGGGGACTCCGGGGCCGCCGCTGCCGCCGCTGGCTGCCTGCCCGTGCGCACCTCTGCGCGTCACGACGGCAGCCCTGATGATCCGGAAACAGCCGATGCTGCCGATGCCCATGTCGATGGCGGCCCGCGGCCCGCGGCGGGGCGGCGGTTCGGCGCCGGCGTGCACGCGATCCCCGAACGGCACGCCTCCAAGGTCCTGCGGCCCGCGCGGAGGCGCTCACGTGAGGACGCCGACGCCGCCGCCTCTGCCTGCAGTAGTGCCACTGCGCCAACACTATCGACTCGGCGGCCTCTCTGCTGTTTCTCGCCCTTCTGGGGGAGCAGTGTGACAGCTCGAGTGTGACAGACGACGAAGAACGACGAAGGCAGTGCGCTGAACAAGGGCACGCAGGCAGGCACTGTCCACGCACCGCCGCGCGCACGCCACGCGCCGGCCGCTGCTGGGCGGCACGCGACAGCGACGACGGGGACGTGTCGCGTCGAACGAGCGTATCTTCCATCTCCGGAGCGTTGTGTGTCCAGGGCTTCGCGGGGGGCCTCGCGGGGGGGCTCTCGGTGGGGGCTCTCCAAGTCAGTGGCCGAGCAGCTCCGCCGGGCGGTGCGCTGTGCATGTGTGTGTGTGTGTGTGTGTGTGTGTGTGTGTGTGTGTGTGTGCGGCTAGGTCAGGCCGGGCAGCACAGCCGAGCGCGGCCGGTGCGGCCAGGCCCGGCCAGACGTGCTCGGGTGGAAGGTCGCGATACCCACCGCACACTTTGTGTAATCCAATTTCGGGTATTGCACAGCGCGGCGCAGCGAGAGCTGATATGGTCTCCAGGGATGGAAGTCGGCTCCGCGGCGGCGGCACGACTGGAGAAGGCCGGAGCCGCTGCCGGGCAGGCGTGCCGGGCGGGTGGCCGTCGACGCGGCCTCCGGCTCGGGGTCCACCCCCCGCGAGCGCCCTGGCACGCACAATAACCGGCGAGTTAATTCCGCAGACTCCACGGCGTTTCCCGATAGCGATGACTCCGATGACTCCCTTTCTTTCGGGTCGCGGAAGTCGGCGGCGGCCCGACGGCGGCGGACGTCGACTCTCCCAGCGCCGATGCGGCGCGATGCAAAAGCGATGCCTTTGCCGGCGCGGACAACGCGAGTTGCGTAATGGTTTCTTAATTGCTTTTCTCCGATGCACGGCTCCCCCGCCGGCAGAATTGAATCCTCCCGCCGCCGAGTCCGCGGCGGCCGGGCGGGGGCGGCGCGGCACCGCCGGCCACTGTCCACCGCGGCCGGCCGCCGGCACCGCGCGGACCCGGACCATTGTTTTGGGACGCGCGTTCTCAGCCTGAGCGTGCCGCGGGGCAGGGCCGGTCCTTCCTGCAAGGAAGAGATTTGGATGCGAGACAATTCGCGTGTTTTGACGAAACCAGTCCGCGGCGCCGGGCCGGGCCGCGCCGGGCCGCGCCGGGCTCTCTGGCGGTGCGTACCGCACGGCGCCGCGGACGGTTTCAACACCCCTGCGGCCGCGCCCGAACCCGGCTGTGAGAACCGCTGGGGCTGCGGGCTGGCTGGCTGGCTGGCTGGCCGGCACTGCCCGGCACGCACTCCTCACCTCACCACTCCCCCCGGCAGGCCGAGGCCTCGCGGCAGCGGCCCCGTAGAAGAAGACAATACGTGATGTTGTGAGGCGAGGTACCCAGTGCCCGTTCAGCGCAGTGATGTGAGCGCTGAGTGGGTATTTGAGCCCGCCGACCCCCGCTGTGAACGCGGCCGTTCAGTTTTGATGTCCGTTCGTTTGTCGTGTATTATCCGGCTTTGGCCTTGGGAGAGGGAAGACAAATGAAGACGGGGTGGCGGACCCGGAGGTGGGGAGGGGGAGGGGCCGTGTGGTGTAGCCCGGGTCGGCGGCGGCCACGGCGGCCACCAGCGGGCACGTACGCGCCGTGGACGCAGACGGCGGCGGCGGAGGTCCAGTGGACTTTCTAGGAGAGCGCGGAACAAATCGCCGCAACACGCGGAACGGTTGGTACAGCAGCGGCGCGGGAGTCTTGATTCTACACGCGCAAACCCGCCGCCGCACCACAGAATGTCGGCGGGGCGGGGCTGGAAGAGAGCTGACGGCGAGCTGACGGCGAGCTGACGGCGGCCTGCCCTCGCCGCACTACTGCCGACGTGAAAGCGCCTGGCGGTCAGGCAGCCCCGGCTGCTGCCGCGCACCCGCGTCGTGCGGGCCGGCCTACCCTGCCATTCGCAGGCGCTACGTCCGCGAAGGTTCCGGGCTGCGGGCACGGCTGAGGACCACGACGACGGCCTCCAGGGCCTCCAGCGGAGCTTGTGCCGCACGGGGCAGCCGCCGCGGCCCGGGCGCCCCGCGTGAGTCACTGCGTTGTGTGCGCTTCCTGCCGCCGCTGACGGACGGAGCCGACGGAGCGGGCCGACGTCGTCACGAGACGAGCACCAGTTTCCCGGAGAGAGGATGAGGTGGTGAGGCGTGTGGCGCGCGTCGTGTGGCGGCGTGCCGCGCCGGCCGGACTCTACGGTTTCTGGGAGAAAGCCTTTGGTCACCGTGGATGTTGCTGCGGCCTGCGGGCGGCGCCGCCGCCTCTGCCGTGTGGACCCGCGGGGCCTGCTGCCGGGCCGGCCGGGTCTGCCGGGTGCCGGGCCCGTCGGACCCGCGGGGTCTGGGATGGCCGTTCGCGGGACTGCCGGCCAATGCTGCCACCGTGACGTAACGCCGCCTTCCGCCGTGCATCCGCGAACACGATTAGTGAATGCGCACCCGCAGTCTCTGAGAAAAAGGGGAGGGAGTGAGTAGAGAGAGAGAGAGAGAGAGAGAGAGAGAGAGAGAGAGGGGGGGGGCAGAGAGGGGAGGGGGGTTAAAAGGGCGTGATTCATTCATTGGGCATCACGTGACCGGACGGCCCGGCGGCGTGCGGCGGCGGTTGCCGGTACCCACTCCAGAGGTCATGGTGTGGTGATAACGACGTGATAACACACCCGCGGCACAACGCCGGTCGCCACCGTGAGCGGTTAGTTTTAACCGCAGCAGGCAGCGCACACACGTTGTTGCTGCTGTATGACGTTCCGTTGCACAACGTTGCGTCCAAGAAGACGAGAGGGAGGGAGGGAGAGGGAGAAGGGAGCAGCGGGAAGACACGGAAGCCGAGCTATGGTGCAGCGCTGGGGGATCGCAGACCCAGTGAAAGGGAACGGCGCGGAGGGGGGGGGGGGGGGGAATGGGAATTTACCGGAATTTGTAACGCCATCAGCAATGTGTTGATGAGTGTAATTCAAGTGCACTTGGTCTGCCGGGAAATGTTGTATTGTCCCGGAGACGTCTTGCCGGGACTTCCCCGCGAATTACACGGCGAGGCCGCATCAGGCGGCGTGTGATTGGGGCGCGACTTCCTCCGGGGATCACGTGAGAGTACGTGACCCGCGGGCCCTCCGCTGCGATTCGCGAAACATCACATACGACAGCCGATACATAAAACGATTCTCTGTTCCCCGCCATAACAACAGAAGTGATTGCGTATGTACCAAATAAAGACAGCTCCGCGGACTGCTCCCGGGTACTTTATTGAATCTCGAGCCCACAAATGACACAACTCCTCTTTGGCCCGCAAATACACAGCACTGTAATAAGATAGTCGAGTAATTACAACAGAAGTACTTGTTGGCGGCCGCGCTGCGGGTGGACTCGTTTCCCAGGCGAGGCCCTCGGCGGGGCCCTCGGCGGGGCCGCCCCGGGAGTGGACGATGACGATGTGTCGCGGCGCCGCTCTTGGGAAACGCGTCGCGTGTCCCGAGCCGAGTCCGGCCGCCCCCCTTCGGGGCCTTCGGGGCCTTCGGGGCCTTCAGGGCCTTCGGGGCCTTCGGCTTCTCCATTTCGCACGGTCGTCATAATTGGTCCGGCAGGCCGGCGGCAGACCGACGGCGGCCGCCTCCGACGCCGTGCTCATGATGGTGCCCGCCTGATCGAGAGAGAGAGAGAGAGAGAGAGAGAGAGAGAGAGAGGGAGGGAGAGAGGGAGGTAGAGAGAGAAGGAGGGGGGGAGGGAGAGAGGAAGAGGGGAGGTCTTTGCTTATCGCAGCCCCTGCTGAAATAATGCTCCATAGCGATGTGGTCAGCGGGGAGGATCGCATCGGCATGCCGCCGCCGCAGAGCTCGCGGCTCCCGCAGAGACGAAGAGCGATTGAGAAATAAAAGAGGAGCTTAAACGTTTCCTCGACGTGCACCTGGCTGCGCTGCGCTGCGCTGCGCTGCGCGCCGGTCAGTGGTCAGCTAGCGGCTGATGGGCCGCGCGCTCCTCCCGTCCGCGCCGCGCCGCGCCTGCCCACGGCGGGGTAGGCAGCCCGCCGGCACCCGGGGAGAAAGCCCGCGGCAGTTTGCACTCGGCCGCCGACGCCGTGGCCGAAACGCAGCCGCCATCAACACCGCCGCCAAGGCCGGCGCCACCGGCGCGCAGGCGGGGCGGCCGCGGTCCCCAAATTGCACCCGCGGCCCGGCCGCGGGGTCCTTGGTCCCGGCGAGTGCTGGCGAAGTGCTGCGCTGAGTGCCGCCGCGTCATCGGGGAGCAGTGCCAGCGGCGCAGGCCGAGTGCGTCGGGCTGGTCAGGCGCACGCGAGCCGCCCGCCGGAGATAGAATCGCGACCCGACCCGACGCGGCCCGGCCCTGCCCGGCCCGGGGTCGCTTCCGCGTCGGCGGCCGGGCCGGGGAGGACGAGCAAAAATGAGCACCGCCGGCACACGAACCCGCGCCCGCTGGGTCCCGGGACGGGCGACCCTGACCGCGCGGCCGCCGCGCTCGTCGCGGCTTATGGTGCGTTCCATTGTGTTATTGCGAACGGCAGAACGGCAGCGGCGCGGCGGCGGCCCGCGAGAAAACGGAGCGGTATCGGGAATCGAACCTGCCGCGCTTCCCACGGCGTCGCGTCGCGTCGTCGCCCGTCACCGACACGCGGCCGCGGCGGTGGCGACGCCCGGAGGAGGCCCGGGGCCCGGCGGGGTGGCCGCAGTCGGCGCCAAGCTGTAGGCTGTAGCCGTCTCTCTTGCACTCACGGGGCGTGCCGCGGGGGGCGAGTGAGACAGAGCTATGCGGCTGCTGTGTGCTCCGCGGCCCGCTTCCTGCGGACGGCGGCGGAGGCGGCGGTGATCGCCGAGCTTTATCTCCAGATTCAGTGTCATCGGCGGGGACGGGACGGGACGGGACGGCGAGACGCCGAGTTCCCACGCCGCCCGCCGCCCACCGCCGCGCCCCGGGTAATCATACGGCTCCCGGGAATTACAACCTTTATGGCAAGCCGCCTCCGCACGGCAGCGCAGCACAGCTCAGCTACTGCTGACAAACGGTGCTCACACACACACACAATTATTAATTGAGAATCTAGACTAGAATAGGTTTCAACCCTTCATTATTCGACAACACAAATATAGAGGTGTGTTTTAAACTCCCTAGATACAAGAACGATGCGGGCTGATTCCGCTGTAAGAGACGGTATGAGAGAGGAAGGGAGGGAGGTTATTTGGTATCTATTGATAAGAAAATGGTACATAAGACTGTAAGTCTTGTGTAGTGTACATCAGCCAGATGGGAGAGAGAGAGAAAGACAGAGAGAGAGAGAGAGAGAGAGAGAGAGACGACCGAGTTGACGGTGCTCGGAATCACTATCTGCTGCTACTGCTGCTGCCGAGGCCTCCGCAACCTCTTTTGTCTTCCCGAAACGGAAGGGGGCGGTGTGGGCTCGTGTCAAGCAGCAGCAGCGGCGGCGGGGCGAGCGGGGTCAGGAGGTCGGAGCGCGGGCGGGAGCGTTCAAACAGCGCGCCTCTGCCGGCCCGCAGCCTTGGCTCCCGGCCCCCGACCTGCCCTGTCCCGGCCCGCACGGGGAAACAATACTCTTCCGGCGGCCACTCCGGTCCGCGACTGCCACTGCAGCCGCTGCAGCCGCCGCCGCCGCTTCTGCTCTGCTCTAATTTGAAGGACGCAACAACCCGTTCCTCCTCATAACTCTTCCCGCCGTCGGAAGCATCACAGCCCCGCAGCCCCGCCGGCCCGCCGGCCCTCGCAGTCGTTAGAGTGTACTTAGGGAGGAATAAAAAGCATACGCTCCGGCCATACGCGCGGCGCCGCACGGGGCGCGTGCAGCGTGGCGGGCAAAAGGGCGCGCGGGGAGGCAATGCTCTTGTAGGGCCGAGGCGGCGCCCGTTCGTCTGCGGGCCGCTTTCCTCGCAGTCCGCGCGCGAGTCCAGGAAAGGCTTTCGCAGTAGCTCTGTCTCACTCGTACCCCCCTGCGGGAGGCCCCATGCGGGTGCGACAGAGAGAGGCAGAGACAGAGCTGGGAGAGCACCGCTCGGACTCTCAGGTCTACAGCGGGCCGTTTCGGTGAGCCCGCACTTTCCTGACGAGAGTTGATTCGCCGGGCCGCGGTGGCGGCGGGGCAGGCGGCCGCCTAGCCGAGGCCCGCATCCCGCGGGCCGCGGGCCGCAGCGCGCTGTATTTGACGAATGATGCAGCGACTTTGGCCAAGACAATGCCATACGCATCAGGCGGCGGGCAGCAGGCAGGCCGCGGGGTGCCGCGGGCCGAGCACCGCCGTACTGCACTCCTTCCGTACCGCACCGCACATATATAAGCGAGACACTTTGCCTATCCCTCTCTGTCTGTCTCTCTCTCTCGCTCATTCATTTGGAGGCCGGCGGCGGTGTCACAGCGGGAGCGGCGCGGGGGGAAAGCTCCGCGCGCTCGCCGTCGTACACCACACCGCCACTTGCTTTTCACGGACAAAGGCGTATTGGTCGTCAGAGGATGTGTGATGTGTACGCCGGGTCTTGGGGCCCGGGGCTCTGGGCCCGCAGAGGAGGGGGGGGGGCAGGCACCGCCAGGCACCCATGAATCATGCAAACAGACAAACGCACACACAGGCACGTGCAAAAACACACTCGCACTCTCGTGAGGGCACACATAACACACACACACACGCACACACTCACAAACTCACACACACACACACACACACATGGAGGTGAATGGGGAAGGGCCGGCATACATAGTGGGTAATCTGGCCAGCCGTATAGCCGTGCCGCCCCGCCCGCCCCATAGGACCGCACCGCGCGCGGCGAACGCCAGAGATTCCATCGAAGCGACCGCCGCGTCTTGACTTGCATCTCTGAGCCCGCACCATCCTTCTTCTCTCTCTCTCTCTCTCTCTCTCTCTCTCTCTCTCTCTCTCTGTGTCTCTCTCTCCTCTCTCTCGCACACACACACACACATACACACACTACGCGCGCGTGAAAGCGCGCGCTTCGTTTTATGAGCTCCATTGACCATTCCTTTTAACGTCTCGTGAACATTTTAAAACACTTTGAGGCCCCGGAAAGAGCTGTGGAAGGGAGCGCGAGCGCCTCAAGCCATATACTCCTCACGCCGTCCTCCCTCATGGGGTCCATTAATTATTACATTTTTAATTACATCCGTATTGTTTTGGTCAGAAAACGTGTTGAAGAGGAAGATTTTTGGCTCGGAGCATATAAAGGGAACGTTCTTAAATCATACGGTATTCGTGACCGATTTTCGGCTTCTTTTTGGCAATCTCTCCTTCTGCTGCTGCAACGGCCGCCGCGAGTTGTAAATACAATTAGACACGGTATGAGCGGGCGGGGCGGGCGTGGGGCGGTCCGTGCGTGAGCGGCCCCCGTCATACGTAGTGCTGCTGGGCCGCTCGTTACTGGCAGGGCAGCGCTCCGCTTAAGGTGCTTAAGGTGCTTAAGGTGCTTGGGAGCGCGGCCGTCCGCGCCCGCCAATCTGAATGTGAATGAGATGCAATATCGGCCGCTTCGGAATGCCGCGAACGAACGCCGCCCCGCCCGCCGCCCCCGCCGCCCCACGCGGCCCCCGCCCGCAGCCGGCTCAGCAGCCGAGCTGCCGCCGCGGAGAGCTATCGGGCGTCGAGTGATTCGTGACGGTGCGAAGTGGAGCAAAGTGGTGCAGGGCAGCACCGAGCGGGACACGCAGAAAATCACACTTACACACACACACACACACACACACACACACACACGGGGGAGGAAAATCGTGAAAGTCGCAAAAAAAAGTGGTCGCCAGGGGCAAAAAAAGTTCTTCCTTTTTATCCTTTTACATAAATGTCAGAGTTGTTCTCTAACAACAACGCACTTAATTAACTCATGCCGGTGCCGCGTGACTGTCAGCACTCTCACTCAAGTAAAGTACGAAGATCAAGAAAATGACGAGCAATAATTTTTAGTCATTTTTTTTATGGTGGGTCGATTCGAAAAATTTTAGTAGTCGATTGGGTTTGATTTTTTTTTAGCGTGTCACTCTCACTGGGCCCGTTGCTCGCAGCTACAGTACAGTCGTCTCGGTGCAGCCCCCCCCCCCCCCTCCTCCCCTCCTCCTCCCCTCCTCCAGGCACCGCGGCCGCTCTTATTTGTGAAACGGACAGTCCATTTTCCCATGGGAAAAGAAGGATTTCCTCTTAATGTGTTCCTTTCAGAAAGTTGGCGTGCGTTGCTGCAGCGCCGGGCCCGTGTCGTCCTGGGGCTGGGCATTGTGGTCCTGCGGCATGTTACACGATACTGGTTTCGCTGCTGCTACCGCCGCCGCTGCTGCTGCCGCCGCCGCCGCCGCTACCGCCGCCGCTTTGGTATGAAATGCTGCCACGCATTATGGCCGAGGGTTTTGTGGTGTCGATTATGACGTCACGCCGAACCGCGTCATATTCGCATATTATTTGCCATTGTTAAAGCCATAATGAGCGCCATAATCAGCTGTGCTGTTAATTTTCCCCGCCGCATGCAGTAGGCGCAGGTTCAGTATTCGATAACCCACACGCCGCGCGCAGCAGTTTGAAATGTGCGCCGAAACGTCACGACGGGAAAATACGGTTCCCCCTTCTGACATTTCGAGGGTACGGCTGTGTTCGGCGCATTCCTGGGAAGTCCCGCATTCAAATACCGACCTGTGGGGTATCATTTCACCTGTGCGATTCCCCGCGGCCCGCGTTGCTGGTACATAAAACTGCACTGCAGGGAGGGAGGGAGGGAGGGAGGGAGGGAGGGAGGAGAGAGAGAGAGAGAGAGAGGGAGAGAGGGAGAGAGGGAGGCGGGAGACCCGCTGGCCGCGACTCCATTGTGCCTCGCGAGTCCTGCCGCTTGCTCGCCCGGCACGCCGCGTGTTTTCCCACTTACCTAGTTAGAAGCCCGCGGCAGGAATTCTGTATGATCAATCCGTCTGTCCGACGGGCCACGTGACCCCAAGGGCACTCGCTGCGAAAGGTAATTAAAAGCCCCTGTTGGGGTGGGGCGGGCGGGGCTGGAGAATGCCGTTTCATTCGGACGACACTCGCACGAGTAATGGCTCCGCAGCGAGTTGTGGCGCCACCAAAGCAAACACGGCGGGATCGCCTCGCCGGCTACCGGTCGGTCGGTGCGGCGGCCTCCAGCGGCCCCAGCGGCTCCAGGGGCTCCAGCGGCCCCAGCGGCTCCAGCGGCCCCAGCGGCCCCAGCGGCTCCAGCGGCTCCAGCGGCTCCAGCGGCTCCGGCTGCTGTCAGACCCCGCTCGCCTCGCGGGGTCAATTGCTTCATGTCGGGATAAACACATACAAAGTCGGCCATCGGGATTTTTTAATTTTTTTTAAAGTTGTATTTCCCCTCCCTGTCCCTGCTCTCTCCACTAAAATTTTCCCCGATATAGAATTGATCGTGAGGCTTCTGTGACGCTGTGCGGTCCGATCGGCCGGCCGTGGGGACCCGGGCGGGGTGGGCCTGGCCGGCTAGCTGACGGACTCCGCACAATGCAATGGGCTCGGAGAGCCGCCGGGTCCGCTGCCGGGCCTCGTTATTCGTGAGATTGGTCTCGTCACGTCGCGGCAGTTCTCCCCGCGGGCTCCAGCGGCTCCAGCGGCTCCAGCGGCTCCAGGCTCCCCCCAAGGCCCCGGGGATCGGCACCACTTCTGGGCGCCGCGCATCACGTATCCCTGCGGACGGCGTGGAGGCCGGGCCGCGCGGCGCAGCCGGCCCCAAAACCGCCGCCGGCAGCACAGAGCGGCGCGGCGCGGCCCCGCGGGGCCCGAGGCCTCCGCCACAGCTTAATCCGGCCGCACTTCCGAATAAGAGGCGAGGCGAGGCCGGCGGCCGGCGGCGGTGCGACGCCGCTCATTGGGGGCGAATAATGAATCCCACATAGGTAAACTGTGGGCTGTGCCCTGGCTGTATATACACGGCCCCGCACGCGGCGGCCGGCACGACGCCTGCGAGCGCCGGGGTAGGCCAGCCCGCGCGGCGCGCACGGCGCCCGCAGCAGCCTACCCGGCGGGAGCGGTCCGTCTCGCTGGCGGCGGCGGCATCGTCTCTGGACTCGCCCCGTCTGATGTCGGCCGCCACAACAAGCGGGCTGTGCTTCCGATATGTAGGCCGCCCCTGGCCGCGCGCCGCCGCGCCTTGCCGTGCGCGTGCTTAACCTGGATATTTTATTTCGCGAAAGTATAGGCCGCGCGTGCATAGTAAAAAAAGAAAAGAAGAACAAGTAAAAAAGAAACAGTCACAAAAACAAGAGACGACCAGCGAACAATGTCCCACGACGAAGGAGCTTCGCAGCGCGCACCGTATAGGTGGCGTGCTACCCGCGGGGCCACCAAGGGGCTACGTGGGACTACGCGGTGCTACACGGACTACACGGGACTACACGGGGCAGCGCTCCACGCAGAAAGTGGGCAGCCGACGCGATGAAAAGAATGCCGTCGTCCTGCTGTGACAAAACCCGTCCGCCGAGCGATCCGTAACAGCAGCGGGGCAGCGAGCGGGAGGGGCAGCGCGGCGGCTCACGAGGGGTGCGCACCGAGGGTGTGAAAATCGGTCTCATACTGTGAATTTTAAATTGGAAAAAAATAAAAAGATAAAAAATAAAACTTATGATTTGTAAAGAAGTACGTGATGCATGCATAGCCCCCCGTGCACCCAGTTTTCTAGCCGGCCGCGGCGGCCTAGTACGGTATACAGACAGATCGTGGGGGAAGAGGAGTGAACAAACAGGATTAAGGTAAAAGGAAAAGTGGGCGAGCGGTCGGGGAAGAGAGTGTGAGAGAGATGAATGATCCCCGGCTAACAAGCAGTGCGCCCTGGGGGCCCTGCGGGGGGGGGGGGGGGGTGCAGGTGACAAGGACAAGGATTTCGTTCCCCATTCCCAGCAGGACACGTCCCTGTCGGCCCTGACCGTCGCCGCCGGCCGCCTCCCGGTCACCTGACCACAACGGTACAGCGGCCTGACGGGTGCCCGACGGCGCCCACAGGTGCCGTGGTGCGCTAGTGTGTGTGTGTGTGTGTGTGTGTGTGTGTGAGGGGGTGGGGGTGTGGCCGGTGCTGACATTCTGACGATCCCGACCGTTCCCGACGCCCCGCGGGGTTCAAGTCCCGGCCGCGACCCGCGGGCATCATCTCTGTCCCTGCGGCGCTGACCTGGCGCACGGCGCCGGCGGGTGGGGCAGGGCTCCGGTACCCCGGCCCCGCAACGCACCGCACGGCACGCACGCACGCACGCACGCACGGCACGCAGCGTCATCGCGCGGCACGGCACGCATGGCGGCACGGCATGAATGTCAGGGACCCCGTGATATTATGAAGAGAACAAGAGGAGGCAATCCGAGAGCGGGGGCCATTAGTGCCGTGCCGGGCAGGCAGGCAGGCAGCCGTGCCGGACAGGCAGGCAGGCAGCAGGGCCCCTTGGAGGCGCGCCTAATCAGTCCCGCACATGACGCATCGGCCCCGCGCTGCGGACTGACGCGGCAGAAGTCCGGCACACGCCTGGAGCAGATCGGCGCCCGAATGAGAGGCTCATAGCAGGGGGAAAAGGGGCCGGCGGGGAGGCCGCGGCGCGGCGAGCGGACAGGACCTCGTAACTCCTGAGCCGCGGGATGCGCCGGGCCGCCGCCGCTGGCCGCGTCCAGACCGCAACGCCGGCCGCCTCAGGACGGCGGCCGCGCGGAATGCAGGCGCCGCCGGGGCCGCTGTGTTGTACGCGGCGCCGCCGTGCACTTCCGCGGTACGTGAGGGGCGGCGGATCGTTTTGAAGGTGACTGTACCGACCGCCGGCAGCCGTGAGCCGCGAGCCCGCTGCCGAGTGATTAGCTGGCCCCGCGGAGCAGCCCGAGTACCGAGCACCCCGAGCACTGAGCATCTAACGCCCCAAAAGATCTAAACGAATTTTATTTTCTAAAAAAAATAGGATTTTTTTAGGTGTTCCTATTTTTTTGACCACCTCACACTGGCTTCCTACGTCCACCACCGCACCAGTTGGGGACTCAACGCGCTCTCTTTCTGCACGCAGAGCGCGTAACTGAGCGCGCGGCCCCGCTTCACCTTGTGCGCGCCCCGCTTGGGGAGCAAGCACACCGGGTGTACTACAATGAAGCGGCGTCGTCCACGTCCCAGCGGCCTCGCGTCCCGCACTTAATATCGATCAGCCCGAGCGATGATCACACACATGCAGCGCGGCCTGCAGCGGCCCGGCCCGGCCGGCCCGGCGCGGTGCGGTCCGCAGGCCCGGCCCCTCTAATCATCGGTGGCATTGTCCCGTCGCGTCCCGCGGCCGTCCCGGCGGCCCCGGCAGTCCCCGGCGTCGCCGGTGATCCTGCCCGGCCTGCCAGGCCCCGCGGACCCGCGCTCGGCTGCTCGGCTCGGCCGGCCGCTCCAAGATGGCGAGATTACCCAGGCGGAGACCGGGAGCCTTATTGTTTGATTGCCCCCGGAGGCGGCTGCGGAGGCCCGGCGGCCCGGCGGGGACGACGCCCGCAGGGGACGAAGCAATCGTCGCTTCCGTCACGTTCCTGGCGTTCCAGGGCGAGCAGAAACACGGTCGGGCGTGTGGTGTATTGGGAGGCGGCCGCCCGCCCCGGCGGCTCTGGCTGTCTGTTGGGGGGCGGCCCCGGAGGCTGCCGCCCGGCCGGGCCCCCGGGGGGGCTCGCCTTGCAGTGCGGTCAGCGGCCACCGCCGTCCGCGTTTCGTCTCGAGTTCCTCGCGCGGTGCGGTGATGATTACGATGCGAATCCTTGGGGACGGCGGCGTGGCCGGGGGGCGGGGGCCGCGCCGTGACCTCCCCGATGAACAGAGGAAGCGCCCGGCCGCGCGCAAGAGGAAGCAGCGAAGTAAATGCCGCCACCTCGGCCTTTACGGCGACGACGGCGCGGTACACAGTGCTGCGCGGCCGTGCCATCCGAGGGCGCCTGCCGATGCGAGGGTAGGCCGGCCCGCGCGACACGCGTGCGCGCCGGAGCAGGGGCTGCCTACCCGGCAGGCGCTACAGCGGGGCGGTGCCGGCGGCGGCGGCCCGGCAGGCGGCCGCTCCCAGCCGCGCCCAGCCCAGACGACATTGCGTATCGCCCCCGAGCCTCCCTGTGGCGGGCGCATGTCCCGTGCGTGCCCCGGCCCTGCCCTGCGTACGTGTGACTTTCCCAGGAGTATTCGTATTCACATGTTTTCGCTCTTGGTGTCAGCCGTTGGCCGTCCAGGCCAGGCCGGCGCGCCGAGCCCGGCGGATACTGTTGCGAATAAGCTGCGGGGTAAGGCGAGAGGACTAGGCGCCGGCCGCCGAGGCACCGGCCCAGGTCAAGGGGAGGCACTCACACACGCACACACACAACACGCGCACACACACACTCACACACGCGCACGCACTGCTGCCCAAACTAACACCACCTCACCTCCCTGTCGCTGCACTCCACACGCAACTAATCAACCGAGACCGTTTTTTATATGGCAGTGCCAATGTGGTGCAAGTGACACAGTAACGGCGTGTTGCATGTGCATCACCAACAACTGCACACCGTAAAAAAAAATTAAAGCGAAATCTTTTATTTATTTATTTTTTTGGGTGGGAGAGTGTAGAGTGCACAAGGGTACTCGCACGGTGCACGCACGGGAGCGGCAGCAGGTAGGTCCGCGCTGCCGGGTCTTGAGCTGCTCCGCGGGTTGTGGCCCATTTTCGTTGTCACCGCTTGCCGCATATTTGATGGCCGCGCGCCCTCCGCTGCTGCTGCTGCTGCCGCCGCTGCTGCTGTTGTGCAATGCAGACGACGCGCGCGACGCGTCCTGCTGTTCTGCGGCCGGAGTTATAGAAAACAGCACCCCCCCCCCCCCTCCGCACCTCTCCTGTGCACGTCACGTGACCTCCGTGCACTTAAGCTGCCACCACCGCCTTCTTCTTCTTCTTCTTCTGGGCGCCTTTCGTCTCCTTTTCTTCTTCTCCCCGCGCGAAAAAGCGTTAAAAATGAGCGGCGCCCGGCGACACGACAAGCTGATGGCTGCACGCAGGGCGCCGCGGCAGTTATGCCGCCCATCAGGGGGAGCCGAGGGGGGCTTTTGTCCCTGCGCAGCCAGCGCAGCCGCCCGGCACGGACGAAGCGGCACACACGCACACACACACACACACACACACACTCACACGACTTCCCCCCCCCCCCCCCCCGCAGAGCGCGCGGTTGCTCCTCTCTATTCGCACCTCCCGCAAGCGTCATTCGGACCCCCTCTACTACTTCTTCTTGTTACACTCGCATAGCGCCAGCAGGAGGCGGTCGATTGCAGAGGGAGAGAGAAAGAGACAGACAGAGAGAGAGAGAGAGAGAGAGAGAGAGAGAGAGAGAGAGAGAGAGAGAGAGAGGGGGGGGGGCGGGGCGGTCACAGCGTTCCGCCACTGGGCGGGGCGAGCCATTCGGACGGCCGCAGTCTGCGGCTACGAGGCCCACGTAGTAGTGGAGTGGCGACTCATCCAGAAACCTGTCTCCCCCGGCCCTCCCGTGTCGTGCCGTGCCCTGCCGTGCCGTGCCGTGCTACTACCACTTTCTTCCTGCGGACCCACCTTCCTTCCTTTTTTCCCCCTTTCATTCTCTGTCCGCTCGGCGCGGTGCGGCCCCGGTGTGTCCCGGCCAAGAGAGTCCCGCGGCGCTCAGAGAGAGAGAGAGAGAGAGAGAGAGAGAGAGAGAGAAGCAGGGGATTTGGGAACGCGCACACATGCGGACGCGATTATTTACATTTTTTGTATGGTCGTTAATTTCTTGCAGAAAAATATGTTTAGCCTCCGCAACGAATTTATTTATTTATTTTTGTTTCGTCGGTGCAACGACCACCAGAATAAAATTTCGTGTCTGCCCCAAAACCAACGACAAAACTCATATTGTGCCAACTGAACCTTTATTTTTTCACCTCGTTCGAAGTTTATGGAAAACAAACACACACACACACACACACACACACACACACACACACAGCAGCCTGCATTAATACGGACTGTAATGAGGCCTGCCGCTGCTGGCATGTCCATACCGCACCTCGCTCGCTGACTGCGCGACTTACGCGCGCCGCGGCCCCCAGAACCTGTTTGTTGTCGGGGCGGCGGCGGTGCCCGCTGCCCGTGGGGCTGTTGCTCCTCCCCTGTGCCTGCCGTGCAGGGCCGCCGTGGCCGTGTCCCACCGTCAATCTTTAAATAAAGCCGCGTGCGTGCGAGCTGCGGTGTGCTGGCTTATTGGCAGGCTGCTTCGGAGGACAGGGACGCGTCCGGACGCCGCCGCCGTCGCCGCCCGCGCCACTTTTGGCTGGTGCTGTACGCTATGGTCTCTTGGTCGGTCACACACAGGACGCGCGGGGCGCCCCGCCGCTGCTGTTGCTGCTGCCGTCGCGTGGCGTTCGCGTGGCGCGGCTCGCCATGACGGCAGCACGCTTCCCACGTCACGACATTCCACAGCGTCGGCGGCGGCGGCCGTCGGGGAGGATGGGATAACGGAAAGTGGAGTGGAAGCGGGCAACGTCTGCATAACTAGGGGACATATGTCAGACTCCCGGCGTAATATACGGAGTCACCAGCCGAGTCCTCTGTTGTACAGAGAGAGAGAGAGAGAGAGAGAGAGAGAGAGAGAGGGGGGGGGGAGGGGGGGGGGAGAGACGAGGAGAAAGAAAGAGAGAGAGATACACTAGACAGAGAGAAAACTTTCCTCTTCGCTGTTACAAGAAGCCGATTGGATGCAAACCAGCGTACAGCAAATCCCGGCGTCCATGGCCAAACGCCAGTGCGGTGCCCCTGACTGCCGCTGCTGCCGCTATGCCGCTGCTGCCGCTGCTGCCCGCTCATGAGCCGTGTGCACCTGCACACACACACGCACACACACACACACACGCACACACACACATGCTCGCCGCCCTGTCTGCCGGGACGCGCCCTCCATTGTGAGCCCGGGCGTGGTGCCCCCGCCCGCCCCTCCCTTTCTCGCCCCCTCCCCCGCTCTCTCTCTCCCTCCCTCCCTCCCTCTCTCTCTCTCTCTCTCTCTCCCCCGGCGGATAGCATACAAGGTGCGGCGCTTGGCATGCGTTGACGCGTTGTTATTGTTTTCGCTGTTGTTGTTGTTGTTGCTGTATTCTATATGCAGGAGACTTGAATGCAAGGACGGCATGAAAGAGCCGGGCCGCCGCCGGCGCGTCTGTGACCGGCAGAATCCCCTCCCTCCTCCCCTCGGCGGCCTCACATGTTTTGCCGTCGAGGAGTGTGTTTCTGAGGGGGGCGGCGTTTGTGAACCGATGCGTAAACATATAGCTGTGATACTCGGCAAAAATAATTTCCGTCCCGAAAAAGAAAAACAAAAACTGCTTAACGGTAATTGACTTCCCCCGCGGCGGCCGATAAGTTTAATGCCGATTTATGCCGATGTTATTTCACAATGTTCGCCGCCGCCGCGGCCATTTTGAATGCGAAACGAGGCGGCGGCTGCGTACATACTTTGCTTGTCGGACGGAGAGTACGGAGTGTGTGTGTGCGTGTGTGCGTGCGTGTGTGCGTGCGTGTCCCGGCGCCGCGCGGCACGCAGCCCGACTTAATCTGTGTCATAACACGGCTCGATACCATTAGCGGCTGCCGCTGCTGCTACCGCTGCTACCGCCGCTACCGCACGCGGCGCGCACTGTGTGTCGGATGATGATGTTCGCCGCCGCCGCGGTGGTAGCGGTGGTAGCGGCGGTCCGATCACGTTCCGACACCCGAGCCGGGCCGGACGGGAGCCGAGCTGGAGCCGAGCTGGAGCCGCTGGAGCCGAGCTGCTGTAGGCGGTGAGGCGCTGCATGGCCTGGCCCGGCGTAGTCGCGCGGACCCCCCTCCGCCGTCGGGCAGGGTCAGGGACGACGACGACCTGCAGGCACCGCAGCAGCAGGGGCCGCCACGGCCCGGGTCAGGGGAGGTCCGTCAGCCGTCAGCCGTCAACCCGCTGGCCGCTGCTGGACCTGTCCGCCTGTCTGTGAGCAGCATCTCTGCTCTGCTCCGCGGCCCGGGCCCGGCACGAAACGGGGCAGCGGCGCCAAACCAGCCAAACGGGACCGTCACAGAGCGATCCGATACCGCAAACAGTGTGGGCGGACAAGGGGCACCGGGGCCACCATATCTCTCTGTCTGCCTCTCTCCCCCCCTCTCTCCCTCCCACTCCATCGACATATCCACCTATCTACGTCTCTGAACAGCCTTGCCTTGCCTTGCCGTGCCCAGGCTGTTATTCTTCAACAACCCCCCCGGCCGGCCCCGGCACGGCGGGGCTCGCCAGGTCCACGCCGTGGTTCCCAGCTCGCCGCACACGCAGCCAGACTACGCAGCCAAACGCGCAGGCGGTGCAGCGGCGGCGCGCGCTCTGACAGGGAATTTACAATTCAATACCCATTCCCCCATACTGCCCCCCCCCCCCCCCCCCCCGACACGCACCCCGCTGGAGTGCGTGTCTCCCGGGCGGCGGCGGCCGGCGGCCGGCGGCAGGCGGCAGGCGCGGTGCTAATGCAGAGGGATTTGGCACGGCGGCCGCTCGAGTGGAGTGCGGAGACGAGGGTGACAAAATGAATAAGTAGCCGCGCCGAATGCAAACAAACCGTGACGCCCCCACCCCCTCCTTCTGTATCGCCCCCCTCTCTCTCCCTCTCTCTCTCTCTCTCTCTGTCTAAAACTCTTTCTATCTCTCTCGTTCCCACGCGTCGTTGCCTCGCCTCGCTTGCGGCGCGAAGACAGAACGCAGCGGCGGCGGCGGCTGCGGCGGTGCGGCGGGGTTTCTAACGTTTGGAACACAAACGCAGCTCCGGCGCCGCGCCGCGCCGATGGGGCGCCGTGTGGCAACGTGACGGCGAACGGTCCGGCGCTGTGGCAACAATGAGGAGACTGCGTAAAATGAAATGGGGAAAGACGGGGAAAAAATCACGGGGAGGGAGAGAGAGGGTGGAAAGTTGTACACACACACACACACACACACACACACTCGGAAAACGGGGAGAAAAGGCATGCGGAGAGCGAAATAAGGAAAAAAGTGTTGGTGCGGGACTGTTTGTGACGGCTGCCGTGTGTGCCTCGTGTTGCAGGCTGATGCGCTAGAGCCGCCGCCATGCTGTGGCAGGGGCGGGCGCCGAGGGCGCCGCGGGCCCAGCGGGGGTCCCCAGCAGGCGCTGCCGGCGCTGCAGGCCGCCCTCGCCTGCCTGCTGGCCCTGCTGATCTGCCTGCTGGCCACGGACGCAGAGCCCCTCGGCATCAGCCACCTGGACCTGGAGGGCGCCAACGCGTGAGTATATTAAATACCAAACTGCAGGGAACCCCCGTGTCAAGAATCCACCCTGGAATACTTCAGTATTTTGTCAAAAAAAAAATTATCTATGTTTCATAACGATAGAATTTTTTTTGGCGTACTTTGAATTTTAAATTGAGAGTGCCATAAAAAAAAACCTCGGGGAATATCTAGAGGGCGTACCAAGAATACTAAAGTTGCACGCCTTTGTTTCCTACTTTGCATTCGAGTTTTGTTTCTTGTTAATCTGGCACCGTTTGTCACTTGTTCCTACAAGCGTTAACATAAATGATATCGATGCTCATGGAACAAGCGGTCCCGTCTAGGACCGGTCACACGTCGTTGCCAAACGTAACAAACAGTGGTGCCTATAAGGCATCATTAACACAAAAAAAATTATTAATAACGATGAAACTTTTCGTTGCTCTATAAATTGAACGTCCGAAAAAGTGGGCCCGTCGCGCGGCGGCAAGCCTATAGACAAGCTCATTGGTTCTCGACGGCGGAGCTCGGCCCGGCCCCCACCGCATAGCAGCGCCGCTGCCGCTTTTGCCACACAGATATAATTAATAGGGAAGGGCAAAAAAAAACTCATCTCTCTCTGTGGCGTCGTTTCCATCAGCGCGAGCCGCCGCACCTGCAGGTCTGCCCTGTGACGTTTACGACCGCGATGGCGATCGCCGGCAGTGACGCCGCGGCCGTAAACATGGCCACGTTTCAATTACCCGCGCCGCACCGATTTCTCATACACACCCGGCCCGCGGGGCGTCCGCTCCTCCCCACACCGCTGGGGTAGGCTGGGTGCGCTGTCAGGTGGCCGTCGGCGGCGGGAGTGTGTTTACAGCCTCCACCCGCTATCCGCAGGACGCGCGCGGCGACGCCAGGCGGCGGCCCTGCTCCCCATGTCCTGCCCGCACGCAGATCCCAGAGGTGTGCGGTGGGCGTGTGGACGGTCCCGTGCGGCCCGCACTACTTGATGACGCTCTGATGACGCTCACGATGATGATGGCTTCGTTAGTGCGAGCGGAGCACAGCCCTCTGGCCGGGCCTGTGCCGCCGCAGCCGCCGCAGCCGCCGCGCCCGCAGGCACCCACAGCCCGCCTCTCCTAACAAGTTCACTTTTCACTTTCCACCGAGCGGACACCTTTGCAACCTGTTAATGGGAGCCCCCGCTGCCCCGCTGCCCCGCGGCCCCGCGGCCCCGCGGCGTGTGCGCTGACACGGGCCTGCCTGGCCTGTCGATGGACTTGTACATTGTTCGCGTCCCGCGCTTTCTTCTCTCTCACTTCTTCCTCTTCTTCTCGTGTTTGGCCCCCCCAGCATTGCCGCGGTGTGGTTGCCGTGGCCGGCCGCGGCGGGGTTCATCTCGGATCAGCATCAGGACTACGAGCTCGTCGTTGTTGCTCACCGAAAAGCGGAGTGCCGAGGTTTCGTCACCGTGTGTTCGGCCGGCCGGACCCCGCGGAGCCGCTCATTGACGGCGAAGGCCTGGAGTGGCCGCGGGCAGCGGGGCCCAGCGCGTGCTGGCCGGCCGCAGCGGCGCAGCGGGGGGTCCTAAATCATGATTTGGTCCTCACAGACAGACTGGCCGGCCCGGACATGTGCATGGCGTTGCTCAAGCCGAATGAATGATACATTTGGGAGGCGCTCGCTTCTTCACAGGGCCGGCCGTGCGGGCTCGGCACGGCACGATACACACAGACACACACATAAGGAGAGGGATGTGTGTGAGTGTGAGTGTGTGTGAGGGAGAGAGACAGAGCGCTGGGAAGACAGGAGAGGTAAAGGCCACTGAGAGTGAGTTTCGTCCGCAGTCCGGCCCCAGATCAGTGATCAAGGGCGCCCGCCGCTGGGGCCATAGGCAGGCCCGCCACACGGCGCTGCCCGGCGGGCATGCCTACCCCGCAGGCGGCCCGCGCACAGAATACCCACAGCCACGTCCGCACGCTGCAGAGGAGCGGAGGAGGCCGGGACTGCCGGCCCAGCCGATTGCGATCACTGCACTACTACTCTGCTTTCGCGTTTTCTGTCTCTCTCGCGCCCTTATACACGGCATACCCGCGCCCCGTGCGTGCGACAGAGACAGAGCAGTGTTCGAAATCAGCCCCCGCCGCGAGGCGCAAAGAAACGTCGTCGCCGTATCGCGCGACAACATCGCAATCCGAATCTGAATGCCCGACCAATTTGCACCACACGACTCCAGAGGACGCGCCGGCATGAAGAGGCGGAGGGCGGGAGGGAGGGAGGGGGGGAGGAGGGGGAGGGGGAGGGGGAGGGGGAGGGCTTCGGACGCGGCACCTCGTCGCGGCCCACCACGTCACGACGCGACGCCGCGCAGTACAATGCATAAACTGGGATGAGGCAATCGGGCAGACCGTTTCATTTCGGAGGCGCCCCCCCCCCCCCCAACAGCCGCACTTGCGTCCTGCTCAACCAAATCGACTCTGTTTTTTTCTCGGCCGGATTACCAACGCCCAGCACCGCGCGGTCGGTGGCCGCCAGCATCTGCTGGGATGGACCGCCACCGCCCTCCCCCGCCCCCGCCGACCTTGCTACGGAGGATTATTTCCATAGAGCCCCCCCCCCCCCCCCCCCCCCCCCCGCTGTGAAGCTGACTTTGGGCCGGCGGCTGGGTCGGCTGGGCTGCACGTCTATGTCTGCGGGGAGAGATGATCACGCCATCAGCTTCCTGTCATACTTCGGGGAGACATCGGCGCGGGTTTCGAAACTCTGCGGGGGGTCGGCTTGGCTGCTGCTCATGCTGCTAGCCAGGCGGGTCATGTGCCTTCAACACGTTCTACTCTTGTGCACCTCCCCCCCCCCACCTCTCTCAATCTGACTTACACGTCTCATTCATTTCTTTCAAGCAATAGTGCGAGTGCGAGACAAACGTAGAAGAGGAAGAGGAGGGAGAATTAGAGAAAGACACTCGGCGGGTCCCCGGCCGGCAGGCATTTGCATATCAGACCGGGCGCGCCATTACGGTACGCGGTATCGCACGGCACTTGGCTCGACTTATCCATCCGACGCGCTCATTGGCGTTATTGCCGTGCTTGCGGTCTGTGGCCCCCACACACGCCCCCCCCCCCTCCCCACACACACACACACACACACACTGACAACCGCATACCCGCTCAGACACGCTTGGTTAACGCAAAAGGCACATTACGTTTTCGCGTTCGGTGTTGACACAGCCGTCAGTCGAGGGACCACGATGGCTCCGGCGGTGCTTGAAGGGGCGGACAGTACAGGCCTGCGGCCACCGACCGTCCCCGCGCTCCGCCTTTCTTCCCGTCGCCCCCGTTATCCTGTCCGACTGCCCTCCTCGCGGCCTCGCCTCACGCAGCTCAGACAGACGGCGGTCGGGATTTATTTGAGCGGAGAGGAAAGTGCTTTAAATTTGGATTCCTGGCGCGTATATCTCGGGGCCGGCCGGTCGGCAGCGCGCAGCCGCCGCCGCCGGCAGGTGAGCGGCCGCGCGAGCTCCCGGCCGCAGCCCCCCCCCCCCCCCTCTCACCCCGCCACGCCCACTCTGGGTTTGCTCGGCCCGACGTTCCGCTTATGATGTTGTCGCTGCGCTGCTGGCCGCCGGGGCCTCTGCCGTCCTGCACGGCGGCTGCCTTTGTGGCGGCCGGGGCGCGCGGCGCGGCGGGGAGGCTCCCCCGGGTCCCCACCGGCCGCCCCCGCCGCCCCCCGCCGCGCACCGCCGCCCGATTGTCGCCCCTGTTGCAACCTCCCTGACGACGTACCGTCCCGGCCCGGCGCAGCAGGCGGCGGCGGCGGCGGAGCAAATCGGTCCGAATCGGCGCATCCTCTTCTTGTCTGGCCGTCCGCCCGGCCCGGCCGGCTCGGCCCCGCCGCCGGCAAAAGGTCGGAGGTCCCGCCGAAGGGTCGCCGAAGGCCGCGTACTCATCCGCGAGCGGGCGGGGCCGGCGGCGGGGCCGGCGGCGGCCAACATGTGTGACGGGAGGGGCCGGAGGCCGGAGGGGCGCGACTCGAGACCGAGCCAGGAGGATTGGGTCACGGCGGCCCCGGCAGGGCAGCCGCGCCGGGCCGTCCTCGCCGACAGGGCGGGGACGTGCTGCCCGGCAGCGCTGGCAGCGGCGCCCAGGCTCGCCTCCTGCCCTCCCCGAGTGCACTTCGTTTTCGACAGGTTCGTCCTCGCCCGCTTTACCGCCGCCTCGCCGGACGGCCACGGCGCGGCCACGGCACGGCCACGGCACGGCCACGGCACGGCCACGGCACGGCCACGGGCGCTACACGGCCGCAGGCAGGCCGCGGCCCCGCGGCGGGTCCCGCTGGGCGCTGCTGGCTGGATAGTTAAGGACCAAGTAATTATGCCAAACGGATGCGAGGAAAGTTGTGTGGCGCGGAATCCGGTGCACCGCGCGCCTGGCGGCCGGGAGCCAGCAGCGGCCGAGGGCGCCGCTCGTGACCTTAGCCGGCTCTGGAGGCGTTGCTCCCGCCCGCCGTCAGCCCCCCCCCCCCCCATGCACAATGTGCTCGGCACTTATCGCGGAGCGGCCAGGCGCAGCCTTCCGCCCGTATCCGCAGCCTCAGCCAGGCCCCCGACCCGGCGGCTGTGCCCGGCAGAGCGTGCCAAGCGTGGCGCCGCGTGGCGCGGCGTGCCGCCGGGAGGGAGGGCCGGCCCGCGACGCGCCCGCGCGCGCACGCCGCCGCCTGCCTACCCACCGGGCGCCACACGCCTGACGAGACGACGCTCTCTTTCCCTCACTACTCATTCCCCCGGGGGCTCGTATGTCTGTCTCTCTCTGTCTCTCTCTGTCTCACTCTGTATCTCTCTGTCTCTCTCCCTCTCGGCAGTAAGGCCCGCACGTGGTTTGTGCCCGGGATGACGATGACGGCGGACTTTCTGGTGGCGGTCCGACTGACTGCGACGACGCGGCTCGTTACGCAAACACTCTGCGTGTGTGTTGGTGTGCGTGTGTGTGTGCGTGTGTGTGTGTGTGTGTGCGGGTGTGCGTGTGGTAACAATGTGGCGCGAGGACACTAATGCGGCCGTTAGAATGCGTGTACGCGTGTGTGCGTGGGAGAGTGCGCGAGCGAGAGGGGTGTATATATATAGAGTGAGAGGGAGAGAGGCATCATCGGAGCCCGTGCGCCGCCGCCGCCGCTGCCGCCGTGCTCCCTATATAAATGAGCGATACGCCCCGCGCCGCCGTGACTCGGACCGCGGAGGGAGGGGGGGGGGGGGGGAGGGGGGGAGAGAGAGAGAGAGAGAGAGAGAGAGAGAGAGAGAGAGAGAGAGTTGTCAGGTACAACCACCCGCTGGCACGGCACCCGCTGCTGCGTGCGTCTGTCTGTCTCTCTCTCTCCTCTCCCACGCCCAGCCGCGGCGACGTCCTTGAGAGGAGAGGGTCGTGGCGTGCCCCTCATTGACGGGCGAGCACCTCATGCGCGCGCGCGGCGCGGCGCGGCTCGGCTCGGCGGGCCCCGCCACGCCTGCCACGCCCCCCGCAGCCTCGGGGCGCCGGTGCCGCCGGGGCCGCGGTGCGGAGACAGGTTGGTCAGGTGCGTGCCCCGGCCGAGCGGCCGCACCTCCGCGCACCTCCGCTCTGCTCGGATGTGGTGTGCTGCTGTGCTCCAGACTACGCTCTTCTTGTCCGTTTGCAATAGTTTTCCAGGGCGTTATGACTTGAGCTCCTCGGTGGGTGATTTGTCTTAACACGATGAGTGTCCACCTGTAGTGGGCCTGGCCTCGCTGGGTGCTGCTGCTGGTGCCGCGGGCCGTCACCATCACTGGCTGGCTAACTGACTGACTGGCTGGCTGGCTGGCTGACTGGGCTGCGGGACGGGCGCCGCGGGACGGCCGCGCACACTGCGGCCGCTACTCACTCGCATGCGAACTATGCGAGTCGGTGGCAGCGCGGGTGACGCAAGGCGCGCCGGCCAGACAGACATGGCAGCCTGGCAGCCAGGCAGCCAGGCAGCCAAGCAGCCCCGCCGCGGCCGCGGCTGCTGCATCGGGCACGCTGAGCGCGAGCGTGCGTATAAGCGGCGTGGTCTGCGCGGCCCCCGCGGCCCCCGCGGCCCCCAGCCGCCGCTGAGCATCGCAGGCGATCGCAGGCCGTCCCCGGCTCGGACGGAGAGCTTCTGATGTTCCCAGGGACCCGCAGGGAGTCCCTGGCAGGGACCGCGCCGCCGTTACGTCCCCGCCCTCCCCGGTCGTCACACCACAGCAGGCCAGCCCGCCTCACTCTGTTGTGCCGCGCCTCACCCCTCATAGGCCGCCCCTGGATCCGCCCCCTAGGGGGCCTATCGCCACGGGACTGGACCGCCGCTGGGGCTGCCGGGCTGCTGCCGGGGTCGCGCGGAGCCCTCTCGGGTCGGCCTCGTGTCACAATGCAGCCGCAGCAGCCGCCGCGCCCCCCGCCGAAGCGTTTCTGATTGGTCGCATGCGCTCGCACGGCGCACGCACGGGGCACGCACGCGGCACGCGCGCGGCATACCTGGCCGAGTGGTTGTTGCACTAACCGGTCCCGCCCGGTTGTGGTTACCTGGCACGCCGGGCGAGCGCATTGAACCGTCTTTACCTTTTTTAATTAACGGGCCCCAGAGATATATAGAGCGCCATGGCCGCTCAAAAAGTGCTGGCCGGCCGGGTCGCGTTCGTGCTGCAGAACCCCTTTTTTGTGAACGTTTTTTTCCCCTTTTGCCCCTCTCCTCCTTTTTTTTTTTTTTTGTCGAAACGGCCCGCACAGCCAGATAAAAGGTTTGATTTCTGACCAGCTGCCCCCGACAGCGGGCTAATGATGTTTATGCGTCGGAAGCGGGGGGGGGGGGGGGGGATGGTGCGGGGATCTCCGCGCCGATACCGCAGCGGTGCACTGCAGAGTGCGGCTCTGCCCGCGCCTCCTCCTCCTCCTCCCTCTATTTCATTTTCCTTTCGATTTCGGTGAAAGTCCCTATTCGGTTCGCTCAGGAACACAGCACACTCGCACGTTTATATGGCCGCGCGGGATGAGAGATGACCCGGCCGGTGCGGACGGGTCACGCGGTCCGGCCGGAGAGGCGCCACAAGGTGCCACAGGCGCCGCACAGGCGCCTTCATTGCTCTTAAATGCACTTTTTCATTGCATCTAGAGGCGAGGACTTGAAAGAAAAAATGACTGACAATTTTTTTTGTTAGCGTGTGGATTTGCGGTGTAGTATTTCTGCGGAAACTGACCTCGCGAGGCCCCCCGGGGGGCGTGCCGGTGTCGGCTGGGCTGGTCCGGTGCCGCGATGGCATCAAGTGGCGTGTAATGGGGATAATATAAATAACGGCGGGGGATGGCGCGCGAGGTCCGCGGGGCCGAGCTCGGAGCCGATACCATCGTCACCGCCTCCTCCTTCTCCTCCTCCTCCATCGAGTTCCTTCCCGTCTGCCCCCGCCGCCTCCACCGCCCCCTCCGAACTCTTACTGCTTTCACTCGCGCAAGGAAGAAGAAGGCTCCGCCTGCACTGCACACACATACTCCAACTGCTACGTGAGAGAGACAGACAGACGGACAGAACAGACGGACAGAAAAAGACGGAGAGATACAGACAGACATACCGGGGGGCGGAGTAGGTGGGGGATAATTCTTGGACACACACACACACACAGTCAGCGTCGGGTTTTTAATTTTTTGATCGCCGACGTAATGGCCTGTGATGTAAGGGTTTTTGCATCGTGTGGGCCTCACGCACATCGCTCTCTCTCTCTCTCTCTCTCTCTCTCTCTCTCTCTCTCTCTCTCTCTCTCTCTATCTCTCTCTGTCTCTCTCACACACACTTGCGTCGGATGAAAGCGACAAACTAATTAACAGAGCCTGCATATGGTCGTCAGCCAATGCTTGCACTGAGGGCCCCGCTCGTCTCCCCGCCCCGCACGCAGCCCGTGTGCTGCAGCGCGCCGCGGATGCCGTAAATTAATTAACAGGTGCGGCCGGCCTCCCGGTGCCCTGACCCCTCTCAGCGGCCGCCGCGCTCCGCCCACCCGCGGCCCCGGTGTTGTGACGAGAGGCGACACAGTGGGATGGCACGGCACCGGGCGGCGCGGGGCGCGGCCGCGGGGCCAGAGTTCGCCTCCTTTGCACAAGTTTGTTTAGGGGTCCCTATTGGTGGCGGAGAAAGCGTTGGCGGCGACGTATTGTCTGCGACGCCCATGCCGCGGGCCTCGCATGGCGGGGACCCCCGGGGACCCCGGGGACCTCGAGGACCCCGTCGTCAGGTGTGACGTCACACAGGGCCTCCACCGGCTGCTCCGGGCTCGGCGGGAGGAACGCGGGTTGAGCAAGGCGTTAGCGATTAGCTGGAGGATGCCCGGGCGTTGTTATGGCATGCGCGGGGGGGAACAAATGAGCTCAGTCAACTTATGTTTCGGTAGGTGTTCAGAACGACTAATTTTAAGTTTCCGCAACCAAATTTGTTTCCAATCGCATGGCGGCACCCCCACTCATTTAGTCCACTGACATTTTATTTCCATTATCTTTTTTTACTGTCATTTTATTTCGCTTCGGCTCCGTTCGAGGAACTAACTTCCCTCGCCGCCGCGGGCGGAGTGCCGGCGGCGGACTGTGAGATGGGCGTGGCTAGGCGTGGCTGGGCGTGGCTGGGCGTGGCCAGGCGTCGTGGGGGCGGCGCGGGGCCTCGGCGGAGGTGTCAGCGGCTGCGCCTGGCATTAGGGTAGGCGCGGAGGAGGCCAGTCAGTCCGCTTTACGGGCCGGAACGGTGACGATCGGACGGGCGGCGGCCGGCTGTCGGATCGGCGGCAGCGGACGACGAAAGTGTCAGCGGACGGGGATGGGCTGCTCGGCGGACGCCAGGACTCAAGTGGCCCGGCCCGATCGCAAAAGTCCGCGTTCCTGAACCGGAAACGAAAAACGAAATTCGCTACCCGTTTGCGACGAGCGCAGTGCTCTTCGCCGCCTCGCCGCCGCCGAGAGCATCGCCAACGGCGGTATCAAGAACTCGCGGGTGCGGCAGGCGCGGGGCGGGGCGGAGGTGAGGGGGCCGGAGGAACGGGGGCCGCGCCGGGCGCGCGTCTCGTCTCCTCTGGACGCTTTTTTTCTCGTCTCACTTTCCCTCCCCGCCGAGCGCTGTCGCCATCGTGCGGCGCGGTGACGGACACGGCCGGGACGGGACGCGCGGACGGCTGCGGATCGAACCGACGCGACAGACAGCTCGTCCGCGCGGCGGTGCGGGAGGTGGGGGGGGGGGGGGGGGCTGGAGATGTCCCTGGTGTTCCAGCGCCGCAGGCCACCCGCTCTCCTTCCCGCCGGGGCGTCTGATTAACGAGATTCCGGCGACACCTCTGTGGCGATGGCCCGACCGCAGCGGCGACCGCGAGATAGTCACCGCCACGGGCCCCCCACATCACATCACACCGCAGTCCCCCCCCCCCCCCCCACACACACACACACACATCTGCGATCGAATACTGTACACTTGGCTGTGGCCGTCGCCGTGTGCCATGCCGGGGAGCGCCTGCGGGGTCCGGGGTAGGCCGGCCCGCACGACACGGGCGTCACCCGAGCCGGCGCGGTGCCTACCCGGCAGGCGTGGTGCCTACCCGGCAGGCGTGGTGCCTACCCGGCAGGCGTGGTGCCTACCCGGCAGGCGTGGTGCCTACCCGGCAGGCGTGGTGCCTACCCGGCAGGCGTGGTGCCTACCCGGCAGGCGTGGTGCCTACCCGGCAGGCGTGGTGCCTACCCGGCAGGCGTGGTGCCTACCCGGCAGGCGTGGTGCCTACCCGGCAGGCGCTCGCGCTCCGCCTCTCGGACAGCGCGGCGCGGGCCGCAGTGCGAGGAGGAGCCGCGGCTGCCGGGCGCGGGGTGGTTGTGATTGTGTGATTGGCTGGGTGTTCGAGTGCCCCCCACCCCCACCCCCACCCCCCGCTGCCACGCCCCCCGGGGCCGGGCGGCAAGGAGGCCCGGTAAACGCTCCCATGGCCGTTCTCACGCCGGGGAGAAAGGACCTGCGAGCGACTCAAAGGAGCCGCCGGTTATCACCTCGGCGAGAGGCGCGCCCCGAGGACGACTGTGGCGACTGGGGCTGATCGATTGACAAGGTGCGAACCCTCAGATCGATGCAAAACTTCGATGGTTGGCAGACCTTGATTTGTCGGAAGGCCCCGGTAAATCATTTTTAAACCAAAAACCCAAACCCTCCCCGCGTAAGAGGCGCGCGCTCCGCGGGGGGTCGCGCCGGGTGCCGAGTTACTGTCTTCCTCAATTGCGTTCCACTCGCCCGGCGTCGGCCAACAACAGCGCCCGCGGCGGCGGTCCGCGGAGCTGTAAACGCGCTATTAAATAACCCCTCCCCCCCCCCCCCCCCCTCTCTCTCTCTCTCTCTCTCACTGCTGCTGCTGCTGCTGCTCCCTTCCGCGCCGCGGACAGGTCCGCCGAAACGCATCGGGAGCCGTCGACTACAAACTAGATCAACGGGCTCATAATGACCGCGGCGGCGCGGCGTCCAGGTTTACAGCCCTGTCCGGTCCGGCCGGCTTGTGCAACGCCTCGACGGCGGGTTGTCGCCCGGTGCAGCCCGGTGCAGCCCCCGGCCGACGGCCCCGACGGCCCCGACTCATGTACTCTCTGCTCTTGCCCTCCCCGCTGCAGGCCCTGCAACGGCTCGTCCTGCGAGGCCCCCCAGGGCCGCGGGCGCGTCGACGACCTGGACTGGCGGGACCGCAACTGCCTGTGCGACGCCCTGTGCGCTCAGTACGGCGACTGCTGCCACGACTCGCCGCACTACGTGGCCGCCCAGCAGCGGCGCTCGTCCGCCGTCTTCAGCTGCGTCGACCTGCGCCAGTTCGGCGGCATCTACATGAAGGCCTCGTGCCCGCCCAGCTGGGAGGACGCGGCCGTGCGCCGCCGCTGCGAGGTAACGCGTCCACAAGATCCGCGGAGACATCCTGAGTGCCGGGCAGACGGGCGGTGCTCGCACCAGCACGAGTGTGGTCCGAGCACGCGGATGTGAACGTCGGCACCGTTGCAGGAGACGGAGACCCAGGCGGACCCGCTGGGCAGCATGCCCGTGACGTCCCACGCCTCGGGCTACACTTACCGCAACGCGTACTGCGCCCTGTGCCACGGCGACATGGACGACTTCCCGAGCACCGAGGGGCCGGGCGCGGGGCCGCGCCGCGTCCAGGTGTGGAAGCCCCGCCTCGAGTGCCCGGGCGTCCACCAGTTCCCCGGGTGAGTGCCACCGCGGTGCGAACTTCCTGATTTTCTCGATTGTTTGATTTTTATTGACTTTTTTATTTTTATTGACTTTTTTTAAATTTTTTTACAAGGGGTTGATTATTTTGACCTTTCTTTATTTTTCCTCACTGTTTGTGATTCTTTCCTCACTGCACACCGTTTTTTTTTTTATTGGAGTGAAGGCCCCCCGGGCCGCCCCTGTCCGTGTCTGACCGCCACGCTCTGCTCCCAGGGACTACGGCCGGGCGCTGGAGTGGAACGCCGACCTCAAGTCGTGGGTGCTGGTCACCCCCATCCGCACGCACCGCGCCAGCAGCGCCGCGCGCTCCGCCGCGACGCCGGGCGCCGGCCGGTCGCTGAGGTCCACGTCGACGACGGCGCCCTCGGTGGTGACGATCCCGCTGTACGGCCACCCCGCGGCCCACGGCAACGCCACGCACGTCTTCCACCCCTGCCGCGTGGACCCCGTCATGCCCAACACGACCCAGCACCTGGTGCGGCGCTGCGAGCCCGACGCGGTGCGCGCCTGCGCGCCCAACTGGACCAACCAGGAGGTGAGAGAGGGTGATGTGATGGCGCGCTGGGGGCAGCGGGGGCAGCGGGGGCAGCGGGGGCAGCGGGGCCGGAGGGTGCGGGTGCAACGAGATGGCTATCGACGCGGCGGGGCACGGCACGGCACGCCGCGACACGCCGCGACACGCCGCGACACGCCTCGGCCTCGCGAGACCTGTTCTCATAATTACCGTTATGACAGCGTGATTGTACGCGCCATTGCCATTGCGCGTCGCCGCTGCGCTGCGGTGCTGTGCGCTGTGCCGGTGTTGTCGGGCCGAGAGACCGCTGCCGGACCGGCCCCCGCGCCCTCACCGCCCTCACCGCCAGCGCCCCGCACCCCCTCTGCGTACAGTCCTTGGGACCTCTGCGCAACCTTTCGTGGCAACTTCTCGAGTCTTCCCGGTCGGAAATACCCGGCTGCGGTGCCCCTCCCCTCATGGTACCGCCTTCCGGGCCCGGCGGTGTCCTTCGTGCCCTCTTCTCCGCTCCCGGCGGGTGCTGCGCCGTTCTCACAAACACTCTCCCCTCTCTCCCCTCGCAGATGCGGTCGCGGTGCGAGGCGTACACGGCCTTCGTGTACCTGGACAAGACGCCGTACCGCAACGTGCACTGCGCCATCTGCAACAACATCGCGCTGCAGTACGTCAAGTGCTGGAAGACGCCGACGCGCTCCTTCAGCTCCAAGGAGTTCAGCCCCGCCGCCTTCTACGTGCTGTTCGACCTGACCGGCAGCGGCAGCGTGGGCATGGTATGTGGGGGAGGGGCGGCTGCGTGACCCTGTGACCCCGTGACCCCGCCGTGAGGCTCATGTGTGTGTGTTGTACCCGGCGCAGACGCGGATCTGCCCGAGCACGCAGCTCTACGACCCGTTCTTCCGCACGTGCCGCGCCGTCGTGTGCCCCCTGTCCGGGGAGGGCTCCACGACGGGGGAGTGCGTCAACGGAACGCGCCCCTCCGTCATCCAACCCCTGGAGCCCGCGGTGGACGACGCCGATGTTGTCATCAGGCCGTTGCCGGCCTCGACCACGGAGCGCGACGGCGGCAGCCAACAGGACCACGTCGGCGGCGACGACCTGAGCCCGCGCCGCCCCACCGAGGACTCGGGCCACTCGGCGTCCAGGGCCGAGCAGTTCGCCCGCTGCCCCAAGTTCCTGCTGAATCCGTTCGAGTTCGAGCTGGCCGCCGACAACCGCAGCGCCGTCGTGGTCGCCTACAACAGGACGTTCCTCCAGGACGAGTTCCAGGTGACGCCCGACGGCCGGCTTGCCATCTGCGTCTACGCCAGCGGGGTCGAGTTCGTCGACAAGTTCGGCCCGTACATGGGGTGAGTCCCGCTGGCCGCGCTGGAGAGCTCGCCTCCCCTTATCTATCGTCGTGCTAACGGGCCTTGTCCCCACCCTGCCTGTCTGTCCCGCAGGTACGTCACGCTGGTCGGGCTCGGGGTGTCGGTGGTGTTCCTGCTGCTGCACCTGCTCGCCTTCGCGCTGGTCCCCGAGCTGCGCAACCTGTCCGGCAAGAACCTGGCCTCGCTGTGCCTCTCCCTGCTCGTCGCGTACCTCGGCTTCATCGCCAGCCAGCTCATCAGCAAGGAGGACGGACGGGCGTGCCTCGTGGCCGCCGTGCTCACCTACTACAGGTGCGTGGCTGCAGTGCAGTGGCGGTGTTGGTGCTGGCGCCTGTCCCCGCAGGGGGGCGTGGAGGCGGGGGTAGGCGCCAGCATTACACCTGTGCCAGCTTTGTGGTGTGTTCGGGCTGCGTCTGCTTCCTCTCGGCTGCACTCACCGACACTGTCTCGCTGACGCGCCCCTCGGCCCCCCGCAGCTTCCTCGCCTCCTTCTCCTGGATGCTCACCATGGCGCTGGACATCTGGCGCACCCTCTGCCGCGCCACGAGCGAGCTGCGCGTCTCCGGCGGGAAGCAGTGGCGCAAGTTCGTGCTGTACTCGGTGTGGACCTGGCTCATGCCCGCCGCCATCGTGTGCGCCGCCCTCCTCACGGACGCCGCCGCGCCGGGCAGCGTCGACGACAGCCTCCGGCCCGGGTACGTCCTCCCCAGACCTGGCTGGTCCTGCCCTGGCCCCACCGGCCCCTCCCCAGGCTGCCGCGCTACACGGACCCGTCCCGGTTCCCGCTCGGTTCCAGGTTCGGCCTGCACGCGTGCTGGTTCGCGCACCGCAAGGCCCTGCTCGTGTTCTTCGCCGCGCCGCTGGGCGTCATCATGCTGCTGAACGTGCTGCTGTTCGCGTCTTCGGCGCTCATGATCGTACGCACGGCCAGCGCCTCGCGCTACACCCCGCCGCCCGGCGGCAGCTCCGGCACGCGGAGGGACTTCCGGCTCTACATCCGGCTGGCCCTCGTCATGGGGCTCACCTGGGTCGTGGGCCTCATCGCCGGCATCCTGGACATCGAGGCCCTCTGGTAGGAGGCGGAGCGGAGGTTTGGGATCCCTCCCCTCACCCCGCCCGCTAACGCCCGTTCTCTCCCGCCCGGTGTTTCAGGTACGCCTTCGTGGCGCTCAACACGCTGCAAGGCCTGTTCATATTCCTGGCCTTCACGTGCAACGAGAAGGTGGTGCGCGGCCTCGGGGAGGCGCTGCCGTGCGCGTGCGTGACGGTGCTGTGCGGCGCGGTGGGCCGCGCCAAGCGGGGGCTCACGGGCGGCAGCGGCGACAAGTCCGGCATCCGCCCGCCCAGCTTCTCCTGGTCCGGCTCGGGCGGCTCCGGCTCCGCCTCCAACGACTCGACCCACAAGAGTGCACTCGAGTCCTCGTCGGAGTCGTCCAGCCCGAGCCACCACGGCGTGCCGGCCAGCAACGGCCACCACAACGGCCACGGCCACAACGGCCACGGTCTCAACGGCCACGGCCACAACGGCCACGGCCACAACGGCCACGGCCACAACGGCCATGGTCACAGCGGCCACGCCCACAACGGCCACGGCGTCAGTGGACACAGTTCGGTCCGGCACCCCGGCCACCGGCACCACCACGCCACGTCCGACACCCTCTACTAGGTGTAGGGTCCCGCCGGCCCCACCCTCGCCGTGGCGGGCACAAGGCGTCCCGCGCCGAGCAGTCTTCTCTTCTCGGCCTCCTCGGGCAATACGAATCTCAGGACAATGATGACGTGTATTGGGTAGGGCGTACCGGAGGGCGGGGCCCCCTCTCTCTCACTGACTCTGCCCCTCCCCCTCCCTCCCCTCTCCTAGGGACTTCCCTCCCCTCCCATGGCGGCTGTCCGCACGCCCACACAGAGGAGTCCTGCGCTCTGCTCTCGCAGACGTATGCGTGTGCTTGGCGTGCTCCATGTCGCCCCCACTTGAGTCCTGGTCCGGGCCGGCGCTCCCTGCGGCTGATGGAGCGCCGCAGTTCCGGATTCGCAGGGTCGCTCGCCTCTCTACGTGCCCCAGTGGCGCTGACGTCGACAGCCAGCCCAAGCCCCGGCCCGTCTGTGATGGTGTCGACAGTCGACAGAAGTCGGTAATCACACCAAGGAACCGAACCGACTTTTTGTGGACGAATGAAGCCAGCGCTCTCTAATAGTGTTTCCAGTCAGGTGACTCGTCTCTCATCGCAGCTGTGGATTTGCTGCATGTGGTGTAAAGGAGGTGCTGATCTGCTCAAATGTCTGTAGATATGTATTTGCGCATTTTATTAATCGATGTTTATAGTTACTTGTTAGTTAATGTATCCCTTTTTGTTTAATTATTTTCCATAGAAAAAAGAACCAGTTTTAATTGAATGTAAACATTTGACAAAGGAAGCATCATGATGCAAGATTTTCATCTTTCCAGCATCTGCTCTTGTGAATTTACGTCCATGTATATTATTGTGTTCAAAATTTATGGTGTTGTTAGGATTGATGCTTCCTCCTTGAATGATCTGTCTCACACTAAAGTAGTGTAAATTTATGTTAAGTAAATTTCAGGTAAGGGAGGAGTAAAGAGAAGTATAGTGTAGAATTCATCTTTATTTTTTTACATTCAAAATGTAATAATTACAAATCTGGTGTTCAGAAGCTGTGCCATGAAAAAAAATATCTTTCTATCACATGTACTTTGAAAACATTGTTGCTACCTACTTACTAAGACCTCATCATCAGTTAACAAATATAATCATGGCCATAGTTCAAAAACTTAGCCACTTGTTGATTGGACCTCAAACCCCTCCAAACCCTTTTCAAGCATCTGAAGTTAACAGACTTGATGACGGGTTTCACTAGCGGAGACAGCAAAATGCACCCAACGTATGTTAGGACACCAATGAACCACAAGGGGAACCAATTACAAAAGGTCCCCTTACACAAAATATTAGGACAGACATCAAAGTATTTGTTTGGTCTTGTAAGAATTGAATCAAAATAAACAGCAAATATCAAAGTAGCTCCACAAATAAATACAGATGAACAAAGCAGAGAAGTTGATACAACAATTAGCACCAAATTCAGTTTCACAAAGCAATTAATTAAAACTAAATTAAAAAATAGAAAAGAAACATAAGGGACATATGGTATCACAGCTGAAAATGAAGGATCCGTAACAAGGTTACACGATAAACATTATTTATATAATGAAATATAACATAGTTTTGGATGCAAAGAAAAATCCCTACACTGAAATAACATACACTATATACACCAGGCAAGATGCAAATGATGACTTTCCCACTAATATATTGGATCAGCAAATCTTATCGCGGTACACCTTCTATTGCCTGAAGGGAAAAAGAGCCCAAAACAATGGTTAAACTTTTTGCAATAGAAAAAGGAAAAGAACTTTCAGTTGGTGGGAATTACCTTATTAAGACGGTCAATAAAGTCTAAGGCATGTGGTAGAAGAGGTCGCACACTGTTTATTTCCATGGTTGTCAAGTAATCCAAACGAGCGTGAGTTCCACCACTTTTAATAAATGTATCAACTGATGACCTGAGTTTTGAGATTCGTAAATCCCACAGATCCTGCAATATGTTGAAATTTAGGTATTTCTGGGTTATAGAAGTTTGCAAAGCCATGAACTGCTTACAAACCTTCACAGCCATACGAATTTCTTCAACTCTTGGAATGTCATCATGCACAGCAGACAGCAAGAGCTGAGCGACAACCATATAATGCTCACTTGGCATTTTGGTGAAAAATCTGAAAAAATAAAAGGAGCAGACTAAGAAACAAAGGACCATACAGACAACCACCAACGCGCGAGAGACTAACTTACGGATGCGCTTTCTCTTCTTCCTTCAAAGCTTCCAATTTTTCAACGTCGAGCCAATCGGGCGCTAGTATCCGACACTTCTGCCTTTGCCTTAGGTTAAGTGCCATCCAGATTGGTACGTTGACCGGGAGTCCCGCACGAAATGGACCTACATCTCCACAGATCAGATGAATTACGTTGTTGTTGAAATTGGGCACTATACTAACTAGTTCCTTTTCGGCGATAAATTCAACTTCGCTAGGATCCATAGCTAAGTAGCGCCCGCTGCTCCGGAACTGTCCAGTCTTCTCGTACTTGATTGAAACAGCAACAAGTTTTCCGCGCCTAAATCAGCCACGGCAGTACCAACATGATCAGACAAAAAAAAAAAAAAAACAGTCCAATCCAGAAAAATGTTTTGTTAGAAAATGACTAATTACTGTTCAGAGCTCACAAATATTTATTGACAAACACATTTCAGGCCGGAATTGAGAAAATAAAATGCTAACACTGCCAAATTACTTAACCTAACTTGACTGCACAGGCGTGAGAGCATCTGGTGCGGGCGGGCTTTTGAAAATGCCCACAGGCGGCCGGCCTCGAGGCACGAGAAGACGAGAAGGGGAAAGCATTGAGAGGAGGGAGGAAAAGGAAAATAATTCTTGTTTCGGCACACATTTCAGTGTAAACCCAACAAAGGCCAATATATTAAAAATAATAGATGACAAAAAATAAGTAAACAAAATACAATCAATTTTTTTTAAAAGGAGATTAAGTTTGTTCAAAACGTCATATCTGTATCATGGGGCACAGAAGAGAATTCCTCAGCATACATTCCATGCCATGATCTGTGGCTGATAATAGGGAAACCTGAAACTGCACCACATACAGACATGACAAGATTTTTGAGGCGCTTACAGATCAGGTCACTGTCTCCCTGGAAAATAAATCGAACAAATTGTATGTGACCATTGCAAATACCAGAAATAATGAGACGACTTCAGGAATAATTCAAAGAAGTAATTACCTCAATGTCACCCCAAAGCACATGAAGTTGATATTTGTGTTTAAGATGAAGCACTTTAGGCATCAATGAGCCAGGTACCTTGGAATTATCACAAATCAAACATATCCTGTCCAAGAGCAACGCTCGATCCAGTTTCTGAATACTCAATTCGATCTGCAACAATAAGAAACCAAAAGATTGCACACTGAGACAGGATTCATGAGAGAAATTCACAGCTCAAGGAGTTCATTGCCATACCTCAGTTAGTGCCTCAAAACGTTTTTTATCAACACAAAACACCGCAAAGTCTGTTTCTGGGGGTTCCTTCACGTTCAACGCTTGAGAAATTTGTTCACAAGTGTTTACTACGATGCCAGGACCATCTGTGTCATCTCTGCTAATACCCTCTGATATATTCTTCAGGTGCGAGGTATTGTGTGACACGACCTTAAACACAAAATAATAATACAAATGAAACAGGTAAAAATTGAGGAGGTTAGTGCTGGACACATCAGGTGTTAATGTTTTCCGGGGATCGTGGCAAATGCGGAAGATGAGCGATTGCTTAGTATCCCTAATCTCACTTCAGTACGGTGTAGCAGACAAGTATTTACCAAAATAGATAGGGAAGGATTGGGAGATTGACAGAAGGACACGAAGCCCGCCCGGCGCGCCATTATTTGTTTACATGTGCCACTACTGCCACCTGAACGGGGCGAGAGAGAGAGAGAGAGAGAGGTATTTTTTTTTATAGAAACCGGAACAGGTACTAAATTTATCTACTCAAGATTCTCAGCTTTAGCTGTTTATTTTTATCTTCTTTTGAAACACTTCCTCTAATATGTTCCATTCCATCATACCAGCCCTTCAATGTTGGTAAACAACAACACCGCGAAACGTACACTGACTTAAACCAACAAACCTGGTTGACATGGTAACATGCAAAGTATTTTCGAGTGTTCGATAGACGTTTAGCTTTCACTTTTAAATAAACTTTTTAAAAAAAGGAAGAAGTTATGGCAGGTTTATCATCTTCATTGAAATACCCTCTGAAATTTCCAGGTGTGTGGATAACAATTTAGCTCCTCCTCTTATAGGCTCAAACCATCTTGTTTCTGCAGGTTGTTAAACTAATTATAAAAATGAGGTTAATTCATGCCTAATGTCTTTTTGCTTCGTTGCAGTCATGCCTGATCGACTTGACAGCCTCCAAATAATTCCTCCACCCCCATCTCGGTTTTCCTTACGTGAATGGTACTTGAACAATACAAGCCATTATCGAGCAGCTGATGACCAGCAACAATTAGCTGACGGTATATTGGAGGAGGGAAGTCGTATGAGAGATGAGACCAAGGAAGTAGTAAAAACAAACAAAGATGAAGTAGACCATCGCATCGAAGAAAAGTTAAAAAATTTGCAATATCGGCAGCATGAGTTAAATAAACAACGGAAGCATTTGTGTGTTGAAATAGACGCTTTGGACACATACATGGATAGGATGTATGATTGCTTGGATCATCTCCGTAAAAAACTGGTTGAAAACTGCCAAAAGTGTATAAGCCTCAGGTGAGGAGTTTTTGAACCGTTTTCCTGTATCTAACATGTATCTCTTTTTAAAACGTAGACTGTTTCCTTCACAACAATATTGTTAACAGAGAAGGACGATTAGGCATTGACCTTGTCTTTGATGATGTGGATCGAGAACTATCCAAAGAATTCGAGCAGCTGAAGGGTGTTGAAGCTATGCTGACTCGAATGCAGGAACAAACCAAAGAGCAGCTTCGACTGTTGAGGTCAAGTCGGCACCTTGTTGATAGAGAACTTTATGATCTGGACGCAGCAATCAAGATAGATGAATTGAATAGAGACCTCAGAGAGACAAGTTTGAATCTCAGCATTTATCAAGGCCACAATCTCAATTCATCGTAAGGGCCTCCCCATGTATCCTGCTTTAGGTGGCTAATTGGCAGATTTGAGCAGTTCTTTCAATGTCTGTTTTTATTTTTCATTTCAACAGAGATTTAGTCCAAGCAGAGACGGACTTGTATTCCCAAATGAACATGGAGCAAAGTGCAAAGCGAGTCAATGATGCACGTATGCTAAAATCTTACATTGACACATTGCTAACTCAGTTATATGAAGACAGCTGTCAGCAGGGCAATGCTGTAAATGAATCATTCCGACGACGTATTGATGAGATGAAGGAAGCCAAAACAAAATTGGAACAGCGCCATCATGAGGTATATTTGAATCATTTAAAGAATTTGACTGTAGCAGCTGGATTATGAACTAAACACTTGAATATTTGCAGACTGCTAGACAAGCAAATGAGATGACTCGTAATATTACAGAATTGCAGAAAGCAATACAAGAAAAAGAGGGTTTCATGGCTTTGGCTCATACACGTCTTGGAAACCGTGCACAGCGCTTAAGAATGGAGCTCTGCAGGTATAATTCTTTTTAAGGTACCTTTTCAAGGTAAGTGAAAATCATATGATAAAAATAGGACTAATACAATCTTCAATTGCTGCAGGGATGATGTTGAGATGAGTCTGATATCTGAAGTGATGCAAATACAAACTGCAGTGTCTGAGCTGCAGAATCAACTAGCCCAAGTAAGTGTAATGGCCTAACATTTCTCTTTTCTACACATTTAACAGTCAAATTAGCAAAAGAACAATGCTTTTAGGCCGAGGCATCATTGCGGTACCTACTGAAGATGCAAATCCAACTTGAGGAAGATATAAATGTCAAAACAAACTCCTTAAAAATTGATGAAGTTGAATGCCTAACTGTTAGGGATGCAATGGATTACCACAAGTACTGAGTGTTGCACACATGGTTCCAAAACATATAAAGGTACTGTGGAGCACATAAAAAGCAAATGATTTAATTGGGTAACATGGTTAGCCAGTGTCATATTCTAGAGGGACACCATGTAAAAGACAGCTGCAAAACATTTTAAACATTACCCAATAAAGCTTGGAATATGTTAAAATCTGTCAGGATGAAAACATTATCCTGAGCTCTTGAGTATGGTCAATGTTACACAGTCACTCAACACTATCTATAACATATAAATTAATTGATTAAAATGTAAACAATTTTCTTAAAACTGGGGCTAACATCACAGAATTACTGGCTAAGACAAGAAGGAAGTCACGGTGGGCGGAAGTATGCCAAATGCCTCACTAGGGTAGGGCTATTATTTTAATTAGTTATGAGTAAATGCAAATAAACCTGCAAATGATTGCTATTAGCTGATCACTTAGCTTACATTGCTGCCACAAACCTACTTAGCTAATAAAACAAACATGGAGCACATTATTCAGTAAGTAGATATTTTGCGGTTACACTGTATTTGTACAACAGCTACACTTCTCATGAAAGGGCAATAATTTTTAAAAATGTGTTAAGACACTCATGACACTAGGTCCGGCCCTCAATCCTGGCCTCTTTATGTCGAGGGTTGGCCGGGATGACCTTTGTATTCAAACGCGTTCTCAATCTCAGCTGGTTGACCTAGGAGTGAGGTAGGCCTTGACAGCTGGCTAATGTGATCAGACACCCACAACAACTAGGCAGGGAACAATTTCCTTCCAATTTCAAATTTCTATCCTAGAAAATGTATTTATCATAATGGTAAAATTAGATCACTGGGAATCAATCTTGAAAAATACAGGTTTCCAAACCAGTATTTTCATTGAAGAGCATAAAACTGTTGGCACACAGCAGGATCATCAGGATACTCAGCCAACTTCATACAATTAGGTACGTAATATCCATTTTGATAAGATTCAAAGTAGCGCCCAAGGTCTGGGTGTTTATTGAGCACATTAAATGCGTCATTTGCGTTTAAAGGCTCCAAATTTTCTGAAAAATAAAGACATTGCAAATTTTGTTTTGGATGTGCCAGAGAAGTTGTCTGCAATAACCCTAAGAATTATTGTTACCTTGAGCTGCATATCTAGTTGTCCCATCTGGCACTAGGACATTGTAGAATGGCTGATTGTCTTTGTATGTCAACCATTGAACTCCCATTTCTTCCTTCCATATATCTGTTGCAGTGCATATGGGATCCCAGCCAGTTATAACACAGAGATAATTATATTGTTTATGTACCATTGACATGCCAACAGCAAATCGAACATGTGGCGCCATTTCTCGAGTCCTTGGCTGGAAACCATTGGAAAAGGCAAATATAAACGTACAATAAACATTTGATTACTTTAGGTTTAAAGAGCAGGATATCTACCATTGGAGGTGGTTTGCTCTGAGCTTCGGGTGAATAGTTTCTAAACATCCGGAGAATATTCTCAGCATGGTATCGAGCATCATCTGGCAACTGAGGAAGCAATATTTCAATTACTTGGCGGTGCTGGGCCAATACCACAAATAAAGTGATAAGAAAGAACCACTTTGCACAAACTTACTTCATCCATTATTGACATAATGGTCTCTATTAAATTAGAGACACTGATATTGTGAAGCATGTAAAGTCTGGCCAAATGTAAGATATATGTTAAGTTTTTTGGATGGATGACAAACATTAACTCCAATGCACTTCTCAGGTCTGAGCTGTTTCCAGTGTTTCTCGTGCTTATTCGCCCGGCAACTTCAATCCCTGCAGTCAAACGTTCAACAATCTGTAAAAATGGACATTAATTGTGACAGTGGAGTGACGAAAGATACACTGACAACTTCTCATAGATATTGTGTCTAATTGACATTTGCCTTGGTAGGGTAATTTTTTTTTAAATTACCTCTATACACGAAGCAGGTCCTTTAGGGCAAGTTAGATTACGATATGGACCAACAAATCCAGTATTACCCACATATGTCTCTGAATGTATCAGGCTTCCAGTGTTGCATACATCTAGGTACACTTCACCTAGTTCAGGATTCCTAAAAGCAAAAAATATGATGTCACAGCATATATACACAGAAAAAACAAAATTATTTCAGCAGTATTAAGTTGCCTCTTTTTTGAATGCTACAATTCACAACTAAAACATTCATCAGAAAATAAATCTGTCCAAGTACTAGAATTGGAACTAGATATTTTATTTCACATACGCATCACTTTTCCACATAAGGACAAAGTGTCCTCGAAACCAAGGCTCTGTTCGAACACCAAGCCGCCGAGCAATACATTCAACAATCACATTGAGAGCAATTGGAACTCCTTGTTGCATTGATATGACCTGAAAACAAACCGTACAAGGTCGATGTTGAACCGTCCATACTTCATCATTTTGAACAAGAACAACATAAATGAGGATATGAAAACTAATCAGGTTCTTAAATTAAAAACTATCAGTCTTGCTCAAGAACATAACAGTGACACAAACCACAATTATAACACTTTACCTGATCAATTAAATAGTTTTCTCTGTGATCGTAATGCTCCTTAGTCCCATGAAATCCCAGACATTCGATTAGGACATGATCAATAGAACGCAAGATCTGCATACAATGGTTTGCATTCCATTTGTCACATGGAAGAGTTTCTATTCCCCACTTCTTTCGTTCATTCTGAGGAACTGTAAAAATTGGATGATCTGGGTGGCATTCAGCCAAATGGTCTAGGACAGTGGAAGTTAATTGGTCCAAACGATTCCCTGTGACAAAGATTGAGACTTGTTCGTAACTACAGTATCCACAATAAAAATTACAAAGAAAAACATCCCTCAATTAATTAAAATACCTAAATACTCAGGGGACATATCTAGCAAAGGTTGACACCACTGAGAGACATATCCAACACCATGTTCTAATAGTTTCTTTTCTTCTGGAAGACCTTTAAAGATATTCCACTGGGCAGTGATGTACTCTTGGCGAATAAAACTTAAGATTTGTTTTGCTTGAAACTTTTGAGTTAAGTTGAAGTCACTGTGGAGACAATTATTTAGATACATGAACATTCCCTTGCAATATGATAAAAGTCAAATCCATTATACTCACGTATTTTTATCATTTATCACAGCCACTAGGAAGTCTTTGATATAAATATAAGCAGATTTGTGTTCATCCATAGTTTGGCGAAGTGGAGAAAAATGGCTGTAACACACTTCACTTTCACAGTAAACTTTGGGCCAGATCTCATCCATGAGATTGGCAGTTAATGTCATAAGGTGGAAACCCAACTTGCACTCGGCATGCCAATCGACTTCCGATGCTTCCAACAGAGCTTTGTTAGCTTCTGGCCACCTGTGTGATGCAAGCATATTAAGTATTCTACGTATTCAAAAGACGACAATAAATTCATGTTTCAAGAAGCAATGAAAGAAAATCCCAACCAGGGAGGTACAGGTCACTGTGCCTTCCTAGTGGAAGATGGCCGTGAGCAGCTGTATGCCGTGACACTGAACTGATACATCGCTGTCACTTAAACATAGACAACGATGTGCTGTGTTGGAGGAAACTGAAAGGTCCGACGTCTCAATCAGCAATTGATCGTGGCCAAAAGTTACAAACCGTCGCAGGTGCATCGTCCGCCAAACATCGTTGCAGTCCTCAGACACAAGTTCGTTCATCAAGTGGCACGTTTGCGCCAACCTTGAAATATCTGTCATGGTCATGGACGGCATAATCATGACGCCTCTAATCAGTTCTGGTGGCAGATCTAAAAGAGTCGTGCTCGTCTCCTCACTCGCCTTGTTTTCCATTTTAAATCTTGAATGGCCAAACCGGGGAGACTCCGAATCTACGTCGTCTGCCATATCTACGTCGCAGAAGAGCTGTCAAAAATCGAAAACACGGGACGTGATTGGTCAGCAAACAAACACATTGGGGAGGACGTCTAGGTCTGCAGAGCCCATTTGCTTTCCACTTAATGGCGCCTGTTCGTAGTATTTCAAGGTAAGGATGTGACAGGTAGAAAAAGGATGAGCAAAATAATAGCTAGTACTCGAATTATACACGAAACAAAAATGTTAAGTGCGCAAATAACCCACGTGAAAGAAGGGTACGTTGTGTGGGTGGGGGTTTCTGCTGACAAGTATCTCTCATACTTTCCCTGTCCATGAAGCATAGCCTCGCGCGAGGACTTTCACCCCTTCCGCCCCTTTCCCCCTCCCTTCCTCTCTCTCCCTCCACGCATCCACTTTGAACTGAGGTATTTTACATTTAAAAATACTTCACCGGTATTAGTTCCTTTTTCAAAGGTCAGAAGAGCACTCATTTCCCCCATGAAACTAAATTCAATATTGAATTCCTATTCTTTACTTCTGCATTTTTGCCACCTCCCTCCCACCTCCCCCACTTCCCCTCTTCCCCTCCGCCGCCGAGGGGAGGAGAAGGGGGAGGACTCCAAACCCCGATAGTCTGCTGCTCGGCCGCTGTGAGAAGTGGCTGACAGTTCATACTCTAAATTTGGGTAAAATAGTTGGTGTGCTGCGGTATCATTACTCTGAAAATGTTCCTCACACCGCTCCGGCTCCGGTTTTGTAGACGCTGAAGGGGGTCCCGAGTGTGTTCTGACAGCGCACAAGTCGTGGCGGCCGGGTAATAATGACGTGGTTGTAAACACGGACCCATAGCCTCACTTGCAATGGCTTATCAAACTTTGCGTCAAGAGTACCTTCAAATGCCCGTGGTCACACGGGCATACACCACTGCCTGCGTCGTGACAAGTCTAGCAGTTGTGAGTAACTTTACCCTGCCGCTCCTGGCTTTCAGAATTTCTGGTGCAGCTTAGCAGTTCTTTTAAAATACCACATTTGTTGTGAAGTGGTTTGTCATCATTTCACACACCCTATTCCCTGGCCCTCCTTTTCCGTCTCTTTTTATTCTTGTAAACTTCAAGTACCCCGTTCATCGATAAAAAATTGAGGACACTCATACCTACCTTTACATGTTCTTTTGCATTGGTTATCACTTAAACATCGATTAGTGTTATACATAGACAAACTACTATGTCGCTGATGTAAGTTTGTTTTGCCAAGGATTGCTGTACACTTATCAAATTCTAATCAATTTTGTTATGTTGCAGCAATTGGACTTGATATCTCCCTTCCAGCTTTATTTCAACCCAATTCTCATAGTTAAACAATTCCAGGTAAGGAAAACATCAAGCTGCATCTCATTTTACTTTCTGTTGGTGTCTGTTTATATTCTTATGCTTTGTTTTTGCCTTTTTTTTAACTGACAGATATGGAGATTATTTACAACTTTCCTTTTCTTTGGAACTGTTGGTCTCAACTTTTTTTTCAATGTAATATTTACCTATCGGTACTGCAGAATGCTAGAAGAAGGGTCGTTTAGGGGCCGCACTGCAGATTTTGTTATGATGTTCATCTTTGGTGGTGTTTCCATGATCGTATCCTTTAACAAGTTATATGAATGGTCAGTTATACAAATGGTAAATGTAAAGTACTTAACATATTTCAGATTTTTGCATTTTTTGTAAGCTTGCTGTTTCTTGGCCAAGCCTTCACAATAATGTTGGTTTATGTGTGGTCAAGAAGAAATCCGTATGTGAGGATGAGCTTCTTTGGAGTTTTGAATTTCAATGTAAGTTTTGTTTGTTCTTAATAGTGGTTTGTGTTTCTGCTATTCACCAAAATGTTTTTGTCTTCCCATTAGGCACCTTACCTTCCTTGGGTTTTGCTGGGATTTTCTCTGCTTATGAGTAATGCAGTTTGGGTGGATTTTGTGGGCATAGCTGTTGGCCACATGTATTTCTACATTGAAGATGTATTCCCCAACTTAAGTGGAGGCTTTCGTATTCTTGTCACTCCCCAATTTTTGTAAGTACATTGTGTTGTAAGTAATGTGACAAAACTAGCACAAGTTTGAACTTTTCTTGTTTTTGTACTGTCTAGGAAAAGGCTCTTTGATCCTCCCCCAGAGGAAATTCCCCAACCTGCGGATCGGCCAGGTGGATTTAACTGGGGAGAGCCCCTTGCCAACAACCAAGATGCTCCTCAACAGGACGCACAATGATCTTTGTCAGTTTGTATTTGCAGTGCATGCTGCATGTGTTCTTACATTAGTGACGAGTATACCAAATCCGTATTCTCAAAAATACAAAATTAACTTTGTAACATTTGGACCCCTTTGTCACTATTGTAAATGAATAAATGAAGACACTAAGTTACTTGTACTGTGAACATTTAACACATGTACGTTGTTTTTCCCCCCTTTTCTTTTTGTTGTATGGTAAACTGTTAAAAGATGGGTATAAGCAAATATACTGATTTGGGGCTGGTGAATGTTAAACTCATTTTCTTTAAGCACAATTTTTTGCAGGGCCACCTCGGATCTTCTTCAGTGTATTCTTCTGTATTCTTTATGATGTAGATGAAGGAAAACTGTACTAGGTCTTTACTGTTATCTTTATGAAGTAAAGTCTCCCAAGTTTTGACACTGTTTTATTCTCTTGAGTTGTTACCTCATGCATGCAGTGTACTTTTTTTTAAGTCCTCTCAAAGCAGCATCCATTTTAGGTAATTGTGTGAATGGCTGTGCACGACTCTAGTACATAGGGACTTTTGTTACAAATTGAAAGTAATTTCTGAAAGCATCCATAATTGTTTATTTATCAGTAGGACATGCTTTACATATTAGTCCTTTTTAACTGCAACTTATTTATTCAAATTTCTTTAAAATAAAAGTGAGATAAGTGCCCAATTTAGGATTAAAATAACATGCTTAGTGTTCTCCAAATTTCGTTGCCTTCTATAGAAACAAGGTTTACTATATTACATACATGCTGATAATGAAGATTGGTTTATAACACTTGATAATTTTCTCCTAACCTAGAGGCACTGTGAGATATTTTGAACAACTGGTATCCTTAGTCTCAAGTTTACAACAGACTGTTTAAGATTAACTTTCTTTGCACTGAGATACTCATTTCTAATCCTTGTACATAATCTAATGTCGTGTCATGTGCCTTTTGAACGCAAAGATTATAAAATATGAAAAAGTCAGGAGAGAAATGACTCCTTAGCAAAATGGATGGTAAAAAAATTGTCATTCATACATTAAGAATGAATGGAAAAAATTGTCATGGAACATGATTTAACTTTAAAGGGCAAAATCACAGCTAGGCCAGACAATGAGGCACATTCAGAAAGGTGTAATCTACCACTCATGTCGTTCTTTCTTCTTCCTTCCCAACAACAAATCTAGATGTATCCAAGCGAATTTCAGTCTTACATGTTATCTGAAGAAGTGGTTGTTTCACAGTATTGAGACACCCAGATTCTGCTCATGGTCAAACCACATCCCATTGAGCTCGAACGTAGACCTTACATTGTAATTGTTGTAAATAATGTACCAAATGGTAGTTACAAAATGAATGTGAAGTAAATGGTCACAATCAATAAATAATGGATGTGTGTAATAAACGGTCAAAGAGAATGTTGATATAAGATGTTCCACTTAAAAATATGTCCTCACAATTCAAAACTATGGACAAAATCTCAACTAGCTTAAATAATATAAATGTCAACTTGATACAAAATAAAAATGGATAAAGCTGCAAATCGCAACAAGTGAAGTAGTATATATAATACGATTAAGATAAAATTGTAGAAAGCAATAACAACAATTTTAAAATTTTAACATTGATCACAGGGCACAAAGAAAAAAGAAGAAACCAATAGCTCTAGGGCAAGTCAATAGGTTTCCATTCAATCATTACATCGTTCGCCATTTTTTCTCATCCAAAACAGCTGTGCCCATTATAGGCAAAACAAAAAGGTTCTCATAGCAAAGGGGTCAGTACCCATTGGGTCAAAAAAGGTTTAGAAAATAAATATGACTACTGAATGCTTGAATGAATGGGTAAAAAACAGGAGTGAATACTGAAGAACTAATATTACTTAAAAGAAATGTAGGAGATTTTCAGAGGCACACTGCTTTAGAGAGCAATGCTGTGGTACTTACTTACTAGAATACTGTATGTTGACTAGTAATGAACAAGTCTCTTAATAAATACCATATACAGATATGTTAAAAATCATGCCGCCAGAAATTAAAAGGGACAAGTGCCTCCCTAATCAAGCAAACAAGTCAAGCTCTGATAGAAAGACACTTGAGAGTAGGTGCTGGTGACAAGAGAGACTTTTGGAGAAATTGCACATCAGTTAAAAATTAAAATTAATAAACAGTTCATGTACAGAACAGACCCTGAAATAAAATGGAATACATTGTAGAGTAAAAGCTCACAGTACATAACAATGTTACATTTGGAGGGGGCAAATATAACACAACATCACAAGTCAGGGCAGGGAAGAATGAAATACCAACTGATTGCAACATCCTGGAGATACCCTATCTCATCCTATGAACAAAGCATGACCAAGCAAGCAGCATGCAGAATAAGTTTAATGTTTCGTTTTTCACTGCCCAGTTCCCCCTTAAAGTTAAATCAGATGCATTGCCTTACATTTACCAAAAAACATCTGAATTCCAGAACATTTGATCAGTTATACATAAATTAGATATTCATTAACAGTGCAGAAATTCACAATCACAAGAGGTCTTGGTTGACCATGACTAGTAATGTGTACAAACATGTTAAATGCCTATAATATCCCTCCAATTAACAATATAGTGAAAATCTTTCAAATTGCATCACAGTAAAGAAAATGTTTAACTCCACTTCTACCCAAAAATTATTTCATGCAAAAAAATTTTTTGCAAACTATAAGTACAAAAGCTATATCTAAATTGACAAAAGGGCACAATCCTGATAAAAATTAAGCACCCCACATCTTTCAACAAAGATGGCTGACATCACAGTCACATCTTCTAAGCATAGACCAACAAAATTATAATAAAATCTGATTGTTAAGTCAAAACAAGATACCTTCGTCATCAGGCTTCCTTTTTCTGCTCATAGTAGAAATTCACAGCTCGGTTAATGTCATAATCAGCAGCCATAGCAATCTGTAAAGATATAAACCTTAGATTCTTCCACTTTCAATTTTGTTCCAAATCTAGTTCGTTCCTGTGACTAACTGTACCTGAGCTAGCTCATGACGAGAAGCACCCTCACCAACAATGTCAAACAGATCTTGGATGCAGCGCTCCAAACGACTGGCATCTTGGGTAAGAGGAAGTTCCTCTAAAGAGTCCGAAATTGAATGAGTTGCCTATTGGAATATATGAACAAACCATTTAAATACGATAACTAACATTGAAACACAAAAAGAGGTAACTGTGTGTTAAGGTGCAACAATGATTACCTGACAGGGACCAACATGTAAAGAGGACATTAGACTTTGTAAATCATCTAAATCGGATGAGTGAATGGTAGAGGAAGATGCATCTCGGCTGGTTGTAAATGATCTGCATTCAATTTGTTAAGAAATAGTAATGTCAAATAATGGTCAAAAAACATAGAGCGCAATGCAAAGTTGAGTAAAGAAAATTCCTATGCTACTTACGTTGGCTTCACCCAAATTATTACGTCATATATCTCAGCTTGAAGTGTTTGAGAAAGTTCGGCAAATAACGCATGGTCCATTATCTCTGGATGGTGAGATGCATAAGTCAAACATGTTTCCTAAAAGCAGTCATTCACAAGATTACAGATACATTTTTGAGGCAATACAACACTTTTCCCAGTTCACAATCTCAATAATGAATCAAACTTACTTTTAAAGCCTTAGCATTAAACTGGTCAGCTAGACTCAGAAAGTAAAGAACAGAATCATTGTCAAGATGGCCCTTTAGAGCTTGTTCACAAATTTGCTTCAGAGTATCAACCTCATAACGGTCACTTAGCATCAAAATCTCAGACCACTGATCAACAGTTAAATCCTTTACATTAATACAACCACTGTATAAGTATTCCAAGAAAATGGAAAACAAAGCAGGGTTTGTGTCATACACTTGAATTTTCCTGTCAACAATGAAACAGTATTATACTGTTGAAAAAATAAGAAAACAATACCATAATTATCTAGCAACTAAAAAAATCTGCACCTGTCAATTGTTTCTCTCATGCCTGAAAGCAAAGCTCTTCTGAACCAATCACATCGAGCCGCCACAATAACTCTGTGGGCTTTCATAATTTGGACTTCCTGTTCCTGATCAGTCCCGTCATCAGATCCTGTTTCAACTTGATGATCACCACTGGTATCTACATCTGCATAAAATGGATGTTATTATAAATGTTATTATTTTAATAAGTAAAAATAATATGTTGAAAATGTTAATGAATCTGAAAACAGAGTGTTTTACCTTTGGCAGCAATGACCTCAAATATCATATCACAGCCTCTTTCTGACAACAGTAGAGGTAATGCTTGTTTGGCAAGAAAGCTCTGATGTGGTGACGGAGACGTGCACACTGTTTGCAATAAATTCAGCTGAAACAAAGTAATAAAACCTGATAAATATGGAATACATCTGAAAGTGATTTCCAATCATTCACTTTTTTTTTTAAGGAAAAGAATTAACAAAAACCTTAACATCTTTACCTTGTCCTCTGTTTTTTCAAAGGATGAGGTTGCCTGTCCACTAGAAGAGCTACATTTTTCAGAGTATTGACTTGCACACTCTTGTTGAGAAGGGTTGATTAATCCAAGAGTCACCACTGATTTTGTGAACTCTTCACGTTGAACAATATTGGATACTTGCTCGCACACATCCTGAAAAACACTTTTGTGTTTGATAATGACATCCACCCAGCCAGCCTGTAACAAAGGGAAAAAAAATCGCACAAACTTACAATATAGAAAATAGACAAAAACAATTTCTTGATGTTTATTTATAAGACATATACTGGTACATACAACTTTTGAGGCAGCAATTTTGAAAATAAATTTGAATTCTCTCCACTCTAATTTGTCATCCACATCCTGAAGACGAAGGAGGAAAACTGGCAGTTCTTCCATTATCTGATCCAGATTACGTGCTACTGAGCGCACCTTGTTGACACTTGACATTTCATTGAAGCTCTCCCTGTGAGCAAATAATCATGATCATGTATAATGGTCCTCAAATCCATTGGCATTTCAAAAAAAGACACATAAAATCACATACCGTTTTTGCATTAACCATGCTAGACTGTAGGTAACCCACTGATGGAACCTCCGTAATTTGCTCATTTCTTTTGTAGTAAGTATGTGTATGATGCGAGTGGTCTGCTCACCAGATATCGTAAAAACAGAAGAAAGCATGCGGAAATGTAATGTAATTCTACCCACAGGGAGAATAAACAGAGAAGATAGTATGTCATACTCACAGCCTGTGATGAGAGAAGGCCATCATTGGCCATACATCCTGTTGTTCCAGCTGGTTTACATGTTGAACAGTGTGGAAGATCTTCTCGACCACTAGCTTGATCAGGAGTTGATTCATTGATTATTAATTCCATAGCAGACTTTACATCAACAGCAAGAGTTGATACAATTTCCAGAACCTTTTCAATCTGCAGACATCGAAAAAAGGGAAATATACAAGACAAATCTGTACACCAGCCCCTATCAATGAGAAGTTGTGTAATGTCTACCTCTGGTACAACATAGGTAGCTATATCAAATCTCTGCATGGAAGTCATTCCACTGAATGTTGTCTTAATAGCTTTCATAAGTTGATGAAGCTGCTTTAAAAATATTGGAAGTCTTGATTTTGCATATTGAATTATTTCTCTTCCTTCTTGAGCAGAAAGTTCATCATTCCGTATTGTGATGATATGACACAGGACAACAAACTTCCCAATACCTGTACAACAGTGATAAAGTATAACTTTCAAAAAATGCAGTTCAAGAAGTAGGGATTAAAATTTGTTCTTACCAACTGCACACTCCCGAATACACTGCTTCAGGACATAGCACAATTTTGCGGGATTACCCTTCAGATTATCTGATCCCTGAACTACAGCAGACTTACATCCCATGAAGTACTCAATAATTTGATTTGCACATGCATGCATATCTTCGGTGAGGTCCACAATTTCTGAAAGGGGAAAAAAAAGAGGTAAAAAGAATGAGGGTTACACAAGTTTGGGTACACATAATTTTAGATGCCATGATTCAAACCTTTCTTTAAAGCTATGTGCTTGATGTACAACTCGCACATGTCACTTAGTTTCAGGAGGGATTGAGATGGCACTTTGGAAACACAGGAAATAACTTGGCGGGCACAGTTTTCTGTGAGGTTGCTTGGCAGGCATTCTGCATAAAGATAATGTAGAACTGTAGCTACAACATCTTCTGGGAGCCCAGAAAATGGTGTAGATGGCTGTCTCCAGTCAATCTCTGGCATAGTCAAAGTAAGGATACTTGAGTGGACAAGAAACTGGAACAGATTTCACAATGATGGGTCAGTTTCAAAAATAAATAAATCAATAGAGCATAATAAACCACGCACCTGTTTTCCATTAGATGCAGCTATTGTTGTGTCAGAGAAAAACCCATTTTCTAATGCTGGTAGTAGTGAATACGGGACATCGAATTGAGGCTCCAGCTCCTCAGACGGAATTCTCTTGCAGTATAAGCAGCACCAGAGTTCATTCTTCAATGTCATGGAACCTATAGGATCCATTTCCTCAATCTAAGCCACAAATTAACAATTAACACAAAAATGCCAAAAGGATAAGGAGAAATAAAATTGAGGAGAAATTCAAATTATACCTTGAACTCTATAACATGACCTATATGTGCACCAAACTGGATGATTGTACAGCTGTGGCTTGGGTGATAGACTTCATATGTATCACAATTCAAGATGGGGTTACTTTTGGCCCCGTCCGTTGGTTTCCATACAACATCTCCTGCTTCATCCAATTGAAATGTGGTTCTAATGTAAAAGGGAATGAAGAGGTTCCAATTAGATGCAAAGTTAACTAAACAAAAGTTCAATACCCACTTTGTGTACTTACCCTTCAATGCCATAAGTCTTTTTACAACTACAATCCCCCTTCAGGTTGTCACATTTATAAATCTGTTGGCATTAATAACATAACATTGTCAAATACTTCTGATTTTACATAAGTGCATTGTAGTGTAGCAGCAAACAGCAAGGCAAGCAGAGCTCTAATAAGTAATGTATGCAGAAATGCAGAGCATGAGGCTGGTATGTGTTTGAAGCAGCGTCACAAATTGCGATTTTTAACTGACAAAACTGGACAGAGCAGAAACATTCTACAAATTGTGGGTAATTTTAAATGGTAGCTGTCAGATCATGTGTGGGAATCGTCATAAATCGATACTGAAGTGATAACGTAACGTCATGAGAGGTCCTAGCTGGATAAATACGTCGAAAGTGCTGCTTGAAAGACATCTTGTGAAATCAGCACTACAATATTTTCGTAGAATTTACAAACCTGCCAAACGCCACACAGATTTGGGGGAGCCATGTTTGCAGGTGCAGTGCAGCAGACTACTCCTGATGTCTTGTTATTGTTTATATTGTTGCTGTTGTTGGATCAGTCCTGTAAACGTGCAGAAACTTCTATGATCCAGTTAAATATTTTTAAAACATGTGCACCGAAAAACCATAATAAGAGATATATACATATACAGTAAAATGTCCTAGTCCTCAGTCGACGCATATTTTAAAACGAATTATTGAGAAGTTCGTAAATCCGTGGGGAGACAATGCTCAAAGGCAACCGGCGACTTTTCACGCTGGTGTGGTGCCCCTCTTCATCACCGTGTGGTCAAAAGTGGCCCAACACCCCCACCAGCGTTCCTCAACCCCTAATTTGTAGACTGAGGTTCCGAGTTTTGCTTGAATTTGCTCAGCAGCCTTTATCATTTCTTTTACGTTTTTTTACGTTTTTCTCCTTTTCGTTTTGGGTTCGGATCGGTCGGGTCCCGCCCGAAGCAGAGCCCGCTCGATCACGTATCCGTTCGTTTTCGCACGCGGCAAAACGTTTCTGAAGTTACTTGCCCCGACCTTACATCTTGTGCAGGTCGTTGACTATGGCAGCCTCCGCGTAGCGTAGAGTAGTGTGCGGTGTGTGTGTGCGCGCAACTTGCCCCGAGTCTCCCGCGATTTGTCGCCAGCGCCGCGCCTCGCCTCGCCTCCTCGAACGTGGATATTTTGATGCCTTGTCGCCTCGGTGGCTGCCGCTAACTAAAACCCAGTCCCGTCCTTGCCATGGGCGCATACTTGTCGGAGCCGCTGACGGAAAAGGCGTCGAGCGATGAGTCCAACGAGTACCTGGCGTGCGGGCTGAGCTCCATGCAGGGCTGGCGCATGACGCAGGAGGTGAGGATGGGTGTGGGTTTGCTGCTCCTCGGGCTTCGCCGTCGTGGGCCCCGGGGGTCGTGACACGGACGGGGACGGCGGACGGCGGCGGGCTCTGGCGCGGCGCCCCGGCCCCCCAGGCTCCGGTCACGCCGCCGGCGCGTCCGCTGCCCCCGCTCGGCGCCAACCCCCTATGCCTCTTTGTGTCTGCCACCGGTCTGCCCCGCCGCCTCTCGGCCGTGACCCTCCTGATGCTGGTGGACCTCGTTGACGAGTCCCCGGGCCGGGACGGGCGCTGCGCCGGGAATGGGCGGCACTCGGCGCGGCGGCCTGGGCGCCTGGGCCATGCTTTGTCCCCGGGCCGCGCTACAATCAATAGCACAAGCAGTGCGCCTTGGTTATGACGCCCCTTCCCATTCAATTGGTGTGCTCAGACTCTGGCTCGCGGTGGATGATTGCTCACTGTTGAACTCGATGCGACTCGATCCGTTCATGATTTTGTTCTGTGGTGGATGTTTCTGTGCTGATTTTGTGTTGAATCATTTCAGGATGCCCACAATGCAGTATTAAATTTTGATGATGGCACGTCCTTCTTTGCCGTATACGATGGGCACGGAGGACATGAAGTGGCAGCATATTGTGCCGAGCATCTTCCCAAGTTCCTGAAGGATATGGATGCTTACAAAAAGGGTGAAGTCTTGGAAGCGCTGAAACAAGCATTTTTGGGATTTGACGAGACTCTCACTAAACCAGACATTGTTGCTGTACTTAAAGAGCTTGCTGGAAGTAAAGATAATGGGTCATCAGGTAAAACCCCTACCTCTTCCACAGTTTCACTTAATGTTCCTTTTCTATGCATTTTATAAATACTGAGAATTTGTGCTTTGTTAGATGAAGATGATGAAAATGTGAATAATCTTGCTGAAGAGGCATCTATGCCTATTGAAGAGCTTCTTGCCAAATATCAGAGCGAGGGTGGGCTTGCTGCAATCAAAAAGCTGAGAGATGGTACGTCTTATTTATTTTAGAACTGGTTGACAAGATGTTCCTATTTACTGGTGAGTTGTGAGGATGATTGTACTACGTTTATTGTGTCCATGTTTAGGGAGTGTTCCCTCTTCACCATTTCTGAAGGCACGCAGAGCCAGTGGTTCTGGTGTGGGATGTTCAAGTTCTTCGGATGGTCCCTCTGGTTCGAGTTCAGGGTCGAGTGCTGGCTGCAGCTCATCTTTCAGTGACCAAGTTTCTAGCTCTTCAGCTAATGTAAGAACTCATTCATGAGTGGTGGTCCCTTGTTTGCTTGGTTTGCTCTAATTGTTCACACATTTTAATTGATACTCAGGAGTCTGCTGGTCCCTCCAATTCCAGTGAAGTCAACTCTAGTGATGATGTACCAGGTATTTTTACTTTTGGCAAATGTAATGTATTCTGGTGTGCCTTTGCAGTTATTTCTGATCCTTTTATGTCATCGGTCCTTGTAGATACTCAAACTGCCAGCCCAGATATAGGTTCGTCTGGTGACGTCAAGGAGAAAGAAGACAAAGATGTTGGATCCTCTGTTGATGATTCAAAAGTTGAAAAGAAAACTGATGAAGCAAAGAATGAAAAAGATGGGGAGTCTGCCGTTTCGAGTGGCAGCAGTGGAAGTAGTACTCAACAAAATGGAGCTGTAGATAGTACAGAGAAAAAGGAGGTTAATGGTGATGTCAATCATGATGGGAAATTGGTATGTTTTCATCAAAATTTATTTCAATCTGTATTCAGAGAAGACTGTCTTTGGTTTCCTAATAAATTTGTTTTTTGGATGTATCCTAGGAAGAAAATGGTTCTAGCACAAATGATGCTGTGTCCTCAAGCTCTCCTTCCAAGGAGGCTTCGGTCAAAAATGGAGACGTCACACCGAGCCAAGAAGGCAGAGTTAAAGGAAAGGGCAAGGCTAAAGATAAATCGCCACGGCCAGATCCTGAGGCTGAGGTAAAGGATATTAATAATATATTCTACTGTGATCTGTAGCTCAGCAATGTCTCATCAGTGTTTTTGAATTCCTTTCACATTTCTCTTGTCTTACTATAAACTTGTCTGTAGAAACAAAATTTTGAAAATGTGCCTTATTGTGTTTAGGAAGCAGAGTCGCCATCAAAGACGAAGAGACCAACTCGATCGAGTACACTCCAGCTGTACCGTGATATAATCAAAGCTAGAGCTGGCCTGGACGTTGATGATGATTCTGACGATACGGAAGATGATGAAGATACCACATTTGATGGTGGAGTTGCTTCCAGGTACTGCAATGGTCTTTTATTTTTGTGTTGTTGTGCTGAACTTGTGTCTATCAATTTATTATGCCAATTTTCAGTAGTGACGAGGATATTGATGGGGAAGATGAAGATGAGGACGAGGAGGATGAGGATGAAGAAGATGAGGACGAAGAGGATAGTATGGATGATGAGGAAGATGAGGATTGTGAGGACTTTGGAATGGGAATGAAGGAGGAAGTGAGTGTTCCCTATGGCCTTTTTGCTTTGACCGTAGTCTCTTACAATGTCACATCAATTAATTGCATCCTGTTGACTGTTTTGCAGCCTGGTGCAGACAGTGGTTGCACAGCCGTAGTTGCCCTGTTAAAAGGGCGTGATTTATATGTAGCTAATGCAGGTGACTCACGGTGTGTGGTTTGCCGCAATGGTACTGCTATTGAAATGAGTCTTGATCACAAGCCAGAGGACCCTCTTGAATGGCAACGAATTCTCCAAGCTGGTGGCAAAGTGACGTGTGATGGGAGGGTGAATGGTGGACTCAATTTATCCCGTGCTATTGGTATGCTGCACATTTAACTTTCTTCTCATCATATTTTATCAATTTCCTGCACTCAATTTAACTCTAACTCTCTTGGGTTACCAGGTGATCATGCCTATAAACAGAATAAAGAGAAGAGTGCAACTGAACAGATGATTACTGCTCTTCCTGATGTTAGAACTTTGAGAATTAATCCTGATGTCGATGAGTTCATGGTACTGGCTTGTGATGGCATCTGGAATTATTTGTCTAGCCAGGAGGTTGTTGACTTTGTTCGCAAGAGGGTTCAAGAAGGAAAACTCAAAATGTCACAGATCTGTGAAGAGGTAAGTCTATTAGTTGTTGTACTTTGCCTGTGAATTGAGTTAGCATGTAGACTCACCCTAAAATTGTTTCAGCTGTTTGACCACTGCCTGGCTCCTAATACCCTCGGTGACGGCACTGGCTGTGACAACATGACGGCTGTCATTGTACAATTCCGACCGGAGCTCTCAAAGTTACCCGTTACCTTAACTCGTGACAGTGTTTTTGATGAGCCTATAAAGAATGAAAAAGCTGATGCTGCTGGAGAAGCAGAGGCCAAGCCAGATGTGAAAACGGGGGACGTAAAGAAGGAAACTGAGGCGGTCACCGAGGCTGAAGCCAAGGTTAAACCTGAAATCAAAGGAGAGAACGATGTTCCTAGTAATGAAGTTAGTACATCAAATTCACTCAAAAGGGCGGCCCCTTCTAGTGAAGTAGATGGGCAGAATGGAGCGGACCCACCAGAGAAAAAAATTAAGACAGAATCTGAGGCTGTAGCAGTTGAAGTTTAACTATTGAGCTGTCATGAGTTTGGGTTTCAAAGAACCCTTTACATTTGGGGGAGAAAAAACAGTAGAAAAGACTGATTCAGTTGGCCAGTGAGGGCCTTTCCAAGTGAAGTGACAATTTAACCATCGGCATTGACTACAAGTACAGGAAGTTTGCTTAAAGTGACCTTCCAAGAGTAAGCATATCAATTCACTTGGAAGGATTTATAGCATGTATGTGTGTATATGTGATATAGTAAATGATCTTGTGGGTGAAATGTGACAAGGAATGAATGTGATGAGTGTTTGTTCTGTAATGTGTGTTAAATTAATTCAATTTGTGTACAACTTGTAGAAGTTCCCTTTGTTTATTTTATTAGAATCAATCAACCGTACACTTATTTATTTTGGGGCAAAGTACCTGTTTTAATTATCTTATCTTGGTATCAGAATGTGGGTTCTACAGGTCATAGATCTGTCCCAGAGCTACCTCTAGTTGTCAGGCCGTACTTCATTCGGAAGTAAATGTATTGTGCTTTGTCCCAAGAATGGTGAGCATATTACCAATTTCGCACTGAACTTGTGTGACTGAGTTCTAATCAACCACATTTGAAACCATGTTTTGTTTTGTATAATAACGCAGCAATCTCTATGTCTGTGTTGTAATTATTTATTTGTTTTACCATTTATCTTAGATGAAGGTGGATGAGTTTTCTGTGCCAAGGAAGAAGTGATACCAATTTGTTTTTGTTTTATTACTTGCTCTATTCTTTGGCAGTTTCAGTATAAAAAATCGTAAGCCTGTACGTACAGTAATAGGGTGCTGTCTAATTCACGAATTCCTGCAATTTGCAGCGGTGAATATTTTGGCACTTATATTTTTGTGTGTACTATAGCATTAGTTAATATTCATAGGAATTATGTGCTTTCAAAACTTTTTTTGTCCCATGCTATTTATGTCCCGGTGCAGTAGGATTTCTTTTATGATAGTTGCCCCTTTTTACTTGGTGAATTTTATTTTGATTATTGTAGATACTGTGTTATGATTTCCTTGCTGTTTGTTTCTTATGATTCACTACTGTCGGTTTTAATCCTTCAGAATAAATTGTCCATTCCAAATCTGACGGGCTTTCTGAAAATGTGTTGAACACAGTAAAAGCATTTCTCCGAACATCTGAGATTGTCTTAGTGAAATTCCCTTTTCCTTGCACATCTTTTTAGATCTAGCATTGGGGTAGACCACGCCCTCTTGTGTTAGACAGTCATATAATTGGGCGTTTTCCATTCTTTGGGTGGTAGTCCAGTCGGGTTTATTTTTCACGTAGACCCTCGGGTCAGTACAGTGGACACAGCAGGGTACACGTTGGGGAACGTCCACGGAACAACCGTGATTGGTTAGATCGGTCACGTGTCCACAATCTCACAGCCATCACGCGAAACTAAATCCACCTTACGGGTCCGCTCGATGGCGTTCCATTTCGGGCGGCACTGCAAAAGCCCTCCGCGAGGCCGTTCTTGTCCAGGTCGGGTGCGAGGCGGTGGCCGTAGACGGGGGCCCGTGGCCTCGGCGTAACGGCGCGGAGGTAGAGGGCGTCCACCGTCCGCTCCACGCGCCTCGCCTGCTGCAGGTGCGCCCCTCTGCCTCGACGGCGGTTCTGCCCGGACGACGTGGACGTGGGGGTCTTGGGGGAGCCGTACGCCCTGCGTTAAGGATCCGAAAGAAACTCATGTCACACACACCGCACGCTGAACGTAGCCAGACCGGGCCGGGGGTGTGGCACTCACGTTTCCGAGCGCGTGTCGGCGGGCTTGCCGTGGGCGCTGCTGGCGCTGCGCAGGGCCGGGTAGGGGAAGATGTCCGAGGCCGTGTCCCAGCAGGCGGGGGCGAGCGTCGCCTTGGGCAGGATGCCGAGGGGCAGGCAGGACGAGTAGCTCACGTAGCCCTCGTGTCCGTGGGGGGTCTGCGCGTACAGCCAGCAGGAGGCGCGGAACACGCCGTTCACCACCATTCCCAGCGGCAGCGGCACCTGGATGGGAGGGGGGGGGGTACACTCTGAGAACGGGTGGCGCCTGCCGGGTAGGCAACTGCGACTCCCGGCATGCACGCGGGTCGTGCGGGCGGGCCCACCCTACCGTTCGCAGGCGCCAGCGTCGCCGCCAACTCTCACGCCGCCGGCTCCCACCGATTGTGACACTTTTCACAAAAATGCGAGAGCAGTCCTCACTTCTCAGACGGGCGACTCCCTCACCAGTGACTAGATCGAAAATTTGAGGGCGCCTTACCTCCTCCTGCCAGCCGCCCTCCTCGGTGCGGTACAGCGTGCAGGCGCAGGACAGCACCATGGGGATGTTGGCCGGGTGGTCCAAGGAGGCCTGCAGGGGAAGCGCCAACAGCATACAGACGGCCGCCGCGACACATCCAGCCGGAACTCTCGACCATCGAATCGTCAGACATCTGTCAGCGATGCTGCCCGGTGTTGACGCCGGTGCCTACCTTGGCCAGAAATCCGTCCACGTCCTCGATGTCGTACCCGAAGCAGCTTCTGGCGGTCGGGGACGAGCGGCCGCGGGCGTCGCGAGGCCTCCGTGGCGGCCTAGGCCTGGACGGCGCCCTGCCCGGGCGGGCGCGTGGCCGTGGCCGTGGCCGTGGCCGTGGCCGTGGTGGGTCCTGCGCCGGCCGCCCACGCCGTGGCAGTGAGCGTGAGTGTGCCCGGCGCCGTCCGCCCTGCACAGGTGGTACGGAGTCAGACGGACAAATCATTTGAAACGTCCGTTTCATTTTAATTTTCATTGTGTGATCGCTTCGCCTCCCGCGGGAGCGCAGAGACAACTCGGGACAACCAGTACATTTGGAGCGACGATCGAACACATAGTCATCGGTTTAAAGTCACGAATAAATCTGGACACAATCAACCCGATCTTTGTACGCTGTGGGGCCTTTGGGGCACTGCGGGCACTGCTACCTGGGGGCGAGGCTGCATGGCCGGCTGGTGGTTGCCGCTGCGGGGGCGGCGGCGGCGGGGTGCTGGTGCTGGGTCGGCAGAGACCGCTCCCGCGGCTCCTGAAGGGTTTGAAGGGGCGCGAGGGCGCGCCGCGGGCCGGGACGGGGGCCGGCGTCACAGGGCCGGCCGCGGGGCCGCCCGGCCGCCTGCTGCTCGTCGCGGTGGCCGTGGTACCTGCACAAGCACAGGCGAGTAATTAAAGTGCCCCCCCCCCCCCCCGCGGCACCCGGCACCTCACCAGAAGTAGGCATATTTAAGCGGAATGCCGTCGGGGCATTACTGGATGTTTGCCTTTGGCAGGTTCGCCGGCAGGATCCTGTCGTGTGCACACACACACACACACACACACACGCCGAGTCGCGGGTCGTGATCTTCGGTTATCACGCGGAGGGGATAAGGAATTTAATAACAACAACAACAAGACCAAAGCGGCCGTTGATGTGGTGCGGAAAGGACCACTTAGAGACGGCTATCCCTGGCATCGCGTTGTGCACGATATCCCCCCCCCCCCTTCCCCCAACTCCTCTCGCCTGAGCGTCTCTTCCCCCATCTTCCAGCGTGTGCAGAACACCGAACGGCCGCTGCGCCGCGCCAGTGTTGCCAGGAAGGTGGGCAAAAGTAGCGCAAGCACACACGGCGCAGCGCAGCGCGGTCACGGGTCTACTGGCAAATGCTCCGCCTGCCCACTGGGCAAACTATCCCTAAACAAGACACCGTACCTTTGGTGGGCCCCGATGACGTCGGGAGGGTTCTCCAGCGGCATGACGAACGCACCCGCGGCCGGCCGCAGCGTCTCCAGGGCCTCGAGCGGGCCCAGAGGGTGTCCGAGGCCGTGTCCGAGGCCGTGTCCGAGGCCGTGTCCGAGGCCGTCCTCCGCAGCCTTGCCCCCGGGGCCGCGGCGGGAAGGGCAGAGCCGCAGCGAGCGCCTCAGTGAGCGGGACACCAGCGACGAGCTCCTCGCCCCCATGCCTGCGGAGGGGAGGGACACGCACCGTCAGTCAGCATGTGGAACCCGCGGCGCCAGGCGGCGTCCCTAGGAGAGTACGGCAGAAGGTGGCCCGGCCCCGGCCACGCAGCAGGTGTGGTGTGATGTCCGGTGCCTGCCTCCGCCTGACAGCCAGGCAGCTCCGCGTCACGTCTGCCAGCACTCTGCCTACCAGGCAGGCGGCCGGGGGTAGGCACCAAGCACTACACCTGTGTGTGTGCGTGAGTGTGTGTGTGCGTGTGTGTGTGCGCGGGTCTCGCTGTGCCTACCTCCCCGACAGCACGTTCTCCACGGCATTGTTCTGGCGGGCGGCGATCTGATCGGCTCGGGGGCCGGACCTGCCGGACCTGCCGGACCTGCCGGACCTGCCGGACCTGCCGGGCCCCGGCGGCGGGACTCTCCTGCCCGTATCCTCCCCGCCTCCGCCCACGCGGCACCGCACCGCACACCACACCCCCGGACGGGACCGGACCCCGCACGCAGCACGCAGCACGCAGCACGCATCCACGGGCCCAACGGGCCTCGACCTGGCCCGGGGCGGACACCGATTCCTCCGAAATTATTGTTTGAATGATGGGGCGGGGGCGGGGCGGGGCGGGGGGGGGGGGGGGGCTGACATCTCCGCCCCAGCATCCGTCTGGCCGAATCCGATCGGCAGGCCGAGCAGACAGACCGGCGCCCCGGTGCCGGGCCCAGAGCGTCGTGGTGTCGTGGCGCGGCTCGACCTTGTCATGCGCGTCCATACGGAACAGGAGTCTGTGTAGTTAAGTCGTGCGCGTGCGTGCGCGCATGCATCGGCAGCTAAAATGACGTCAAATTGGCAGGCATTTTTTAAAAATCTCATACGTCAAAAATGCCAGGACGCTAGTACAGGACTTCAGAAATCTCACCCGTCTGATCAGGATAGTTTCTCCCCACATCAGTTAGTTACTCAGATATTTTCGCCCCTTGCCAAGCAATGCTGAGCTCTGTCAACACTCCGGGCAACCAGAACAAAGCCGGTCGGCCTTTCACGATCGGACATAGCCCCCAGCAAATCCGAGGGAAACAGCCCACAGAACCACTCCCGGGGCCGGGAAAATTTTATTCTCTGGCACAACCCCTCCCGTCCCCACAGAGGACGAGGAAACCGCCCAGACACATCATGGTGCGATCAGACGATATCAGCCGCGCGCAAAGCGCGCGGCAGTTGCACGGTGGCGCCATCTGGCGGCGCCGGGTCGAACTAACCATGAGGTTTGGTGTCGAGGTAGTCGTGTAAGACCAACAGAAACGCGCAGCGCGAGAAGTGAGCTGACGGTTGCACGGTGGCGCCCTCTGGTGGCGGCCACCTGTAACTGAGTTGTACCGCTGGCTGGCTGGTGGTCACATGGACCGGCTCGGCCGAGCCGCGCCGCCGGCGCGCAGTTCAAACGGATCGCTGCCAAGTCCCGGGCGGGGCAAAATAATTTCGGCGAAATGTGAAAATGTTTATCGGACCCAACGAAATATGATGCGTTATGACCTCCCGAACCACTGTGCCAAAGATGAGATCGATATCTTATCGCCGCCAGTGGCTCTGCCGCGGGGCGGTCGCATCGAGTGACCGCTTACGACTGTTTGGACTGGCCGGTGGGCTTGCCAATAGGTCAGAGCGCGTTGTTCGAAGGTGGACCACCCTACCGGGCGGGGCGGGGCATCGCCGCAATAGGTCAGACTTGAAGGTCTGCATGCTTACTCCGCCACCCGTAATGTCCAACCCCCACCCCCTTCGAAATTAAAATTTGTACGAATTTGGACTGTGTACGGACCGCGTGTGACGGAACAGCACTTTCGACGGTCGCGAGAGTACGAAAGGGCCCTAGAGAACGCTCCTGCAAAGTGGCGTCACCCTCCGACCGGTAGTGACGTCACAGGGGTGATCACAATATGGCGGGGCCATTCAGTACCCGGGAGACTGTCGTTCAGTTTTTCGTCGTGCGGGCCGGGTAAATGTTGTTCAAATGCACTCAAATTTGGACAGGGGCCGTTTCAGACGTGCCCCAACCAGATTTCATGCGAAAATCGCAACTTTATTTTTTTTGAATCACCCTAACGCGCACGACTTAACTGCAGACTCCAGGTGGAAAGAGAGGCCAGCCTGTCCGGGTCCGGCCAAAGAGGCTCTTTACCTATGCTCGTCTTTTTCACACTCATTTTTCCCACGCGGGGCCGCGGGGATGGGGGAGGAGTAGGGAGGGGGGAGGTTCGACGCGGGAATGTGAGTCCGTGATCACTGATCGCTGCGGCTGCTGCCCGGGGCTCCTCCCCCTGCAGAGGTCCGTGCCGTGCCGCGCTGCAGCGCATAGCGCCCTGCGGCCCTGCGGCCCTGCGGCCCTGCGGCCCTGCGGCCCTGCGGCCCGTGCGCTGTGGGTTGACAGCGAGGGATCGGCTGAGGCGAGGGGCCACAACCTGGCCACAACAAGACCCCTCAAAGGTTTTTGTGCCGCGTGTATGTAAGTATGCCGAGGAATTAAAAAAGAAATATCATATTTCAGCCGAGATAGCTCCAAATTGCTAACACGAAACGCCACTTTTACAACAGCTTTGACGATTTCTAATCCAGTTGGGCTCGGTCCGGCACCACTCCTCTGAAACGCGGGCGTTAGCTGTTACTGCACTCCGGTCCGTCCAGCTTTCGGCCTCACGGCTTATGGGCCGGAGGAACCGCGCGATCGCTTCTCCAAAACCCTCTCTTCTTGTCCACGTCCCCCCCCCCCCCTCTCTCTCTCTCTCTCTCTCTCTCTCTCTCTCTCTCTCTCTCTCACGCTCGCCCCTTCCCACAAAACGCTAAAGAGAGGGGAAAGGAAAGGGGACCATTACCTGTGTGACCCTTGATCCCTAACCCATCCCCGCCCCGCCCCATCCCGTCCTTTCCCATCCGTCCTCTCCAAACTTTGTGTGTGTGTGTGTGTGTGTGCAGCACCTCACGAAGATCCGCCTGTACCGGCTCTGCGTGCATCCCCCCCCCCCCCCTCCGCCCATACCAATCGGATCACGCCCCCCCTGCGGCCCCTGTGGAATCCCCCCTCCCCCCCCCCCTCTCCGTGCTCTGTACCAATGTGATCAGCCTCTGCGACCGCCCCTTCCCCTCTCGCCTCCTCCTAGTTCTCTTTATTTTTTTTTCCAGCTCGTGACCGATGATGGCCGCGAGGAGGAACCAGGGAGGAATGGACAAAGTCAAGTTGCTGGTTTGTGGACGATGCCGGGGAGGAAGGAGGTCCGGTCCGCACAGGGCCGCGGTAGAGAGACTCGGAGTATCTCCGAGCACCCTCCGAGTCTCTCTAGGCCGCGGCCTTGCACCGCAGGTACCAGGTACCCGCCGCACCGCACCGACGAGCTCAGGTCGGGACGGGAGAGCGCCCCGCCCCGGCGCCCCGCCGCCATGCTGTCCCCGGTCTGTACTGTACGGTGACGTCCCACACCAACCTCGCCTCGCCTTCGCCACATTAACTACATGTTGCACTGTGCGACGCTACAGCGGCTCGGGTTCGGCCACCGTGATGGCGGGGTCGCGGTAGGTCACGGTCGCCGCGCCGCCGTCCCGCGCGGCCACGTGGAGGGTCGTCTGTAAGCTAAGCTAGGTGGCGACGAAGGTGAACACCCATGACGGCTCTAGGGGCGGGGGGCGACCGCCAGACCCCGCGGATTAATGGCCAGAAATTAACGGACCAATGACACAATCTCGCGCACAGCGCTGGAGGGCGCGCAGTCGCTCACCTGGGCCGGTGCGCGGCGGCGGCAGCGCGAGTCCGACGGGGAAGTCCCAGCGATGCGGGTCGGGTCCCACGAGACCGCGCGTCGGCAAGCCGCCTCCAGCTCCAGCCTCCCTGGTCCAGCACCCGGCGCCAACTGAGGTTGAGTTGGTACGGCACCGCCGGCCGGCCGGCCACGGACTCAGCTGGACCCGTGAGCCGGGTCCGACCGACCGAGTCTCGCGGCCCGCGGGTCAACGGCGGGAAGCGGGGGTGGGGCTGGCGGAGGGCAGTTGCCAGCCGCTGGGTCCGTGCGGCGCACGCTTCGGCGAAAAGCTCGCCGACGCCCAGCCGACACGGTTCGAAAATCGACCTTTGAATCCGGCCATATAAATCTGATAATAAAGACCCGGTTTGATTTGAGCGTCAGGGTCGGGCTGAGCTCGAGCTGTACCGGGGTGACTGTCTTTAAACCGTGTACGAGGTATGCGGGCTTTGTGTGATTTAAAGGTGAAAGGTTCAGGGTAAGTAGAAAAGAAATTGAGGCGAGAGGCATTATGTTAAGTACTTAACATCACTTTTAATACTCATAAATGATCATGAAATAAAAACAATGAACATAGTGAGGTGGGACCAACTGATGCACCACCCTCATCTCCCAAAGTTTGGTCGCACATATACAAACTATTACTCATTCATCTCAAACAAATAATATACACTGTACATGCCATACTTACAGAAAATAGACATTAAACTCATCACAAATATAATAAAAGCAATTAGTCTAGACTCGAACATGACCTGGTTAATTTAAACAGTACATCTTTGGCAGAGAGAAAAACAGCAAGGTGAAAGTTGTCATTTCCAGTTTCTACTCAAGAATTCTACTTTAGATCACTTCCTTCTAAAAGCATTTAATACTGACAAATGTTGTTTGGAATGTAAACCAAAACTCATGTGTGCAAGTACATGTTCCATACCCGAACACAATAAGACATAAAATGACAAACATGCTACTACTGTCTCATAAACACCAGCCCCGATGCATTATTTAAAAATTTCTGCTCCATCCCACTAGGAATTCTTCTCGCACTGAGCGCACAAAACATAAAATTTGCCATCACTGGTTACTCTCTGCAATCACTTGACACTGATTCATATACCTACATCTAAAAAAATGTCTTCAAGAGTAAAAAATCCGGGATAACAAGTTCAAACTTAAATATAAAAATATACTGTAGATCACAAAACTATGCAATGGACATGGTACAACATATAAAAAAATATGTACGAATGCAGAAATATGTCAACAATTTATTCCTACCATGAAGAATTTCTAAAGTTGCAATAACCTATAAGATCATTGAGGCTCCAACCCTCAATTAACAGTCCAATTACATCATATCTAGAAGACCTAAAAACATTGGATACATTGGAATAACTGGCAGAACCTTCTGACAAAAAAATCACGTGTCAACTTTTAAACTTTCTAAACAGTTCATACAAAAAGAAAAAGAAAATAGAAAATGAAAAAATAGAAAATGCCACAAATCTTTCATGTCTAGACTGAGTATCAAATATTATTCTAACACTCGACCCTGTAGACTTCAGTGAGCTTTGTTGCAATCAGAGGCCCCAACACAGCATTTCAAGACCAAGCAAATACTGCAAGTCAAAACTCCAACACTTGCTGGTGCAAAATAAAGTATTAACAAGTCTCTTCTTGGATGGATCTCTTCATTTATGTTCTTTGTATTGAAGATGGGAAAAGTTGGTATGTTATTTGCACAAATACCTAACCCTTGGAACATAATTGAACAAAGAATAGCAGGGATTTTAACTCTAGTTTTACAATCCATAAATAGCAAATATTTCTTTACGGATAACCAGATACAAAACTTGGTTTCAGAAAAGACTAGACAATGGTACAATAAAGTCTTACAAAACAAGAAACAATAATAAAATATCAAGCATACAAGGAAGGGTAATTAAATTGGGTATCCTACTAACAGTACAAAACAGCACAGCAGGTGAACATTCCCAGGGAAAATTTAATTACAAGAGATGTGCTTGTTTCTGTAATAGCCTGAAGGCCAAATTAAGAGTAGTAAAGAAGGTGCACCTGAAAGGAACACACCTATGAATGTGCCAGTTTAAAACAAGGCTAATTTCTTGACAGAGCCTAAAATTAGGAAAAGGCATTGTCTTTTGTTGAATGCATATTTCACAGCACACTAACTATTACTTTGACAGATTTGGCAATCAATCTATCAATAGCTACCATACCAACTTTAACGTTCACAGTCATTAGTAGACACAGGTTCTACAGTTTCCCTATTTGTGATTGCATTCACGGCTGTGTTGTCTGGCAGGTCCTCAGGTGCCACAGCTTCCTCTGCATCAAGGCTTATTTCGGATAAAGGCAATTCTGAAGCATCTAATACATCAGTGTGATGAAGAACTTCAACAGGTTCATCATCAGATCTCACGCCATTCTGATGGGATGTCACAATCCTTTCACCTGAAATTATGGGTCCACTTCCCATAGGAGGTTGAGTTCCCGTTGTGGGTGAGTATAAAGACGGCTGCATAACCTGACTTCCACTGTTTGATGGTGGCAGCTTGGCAGATTTTCTTTCACGTAATTCTTCATTCACACGTTTCCACTCCTCCCACTCTCTTTTGTATTGGGCCAAAGGAATAACAAAAACAGATATATCATCAATAGTGCCAGGGGCTCCTCCTGAGGTCTGCCAGTTGTGACCCTCTGGTTTTCCTCGGGAGTGCATCACCAGATCCTGAGCGGCAGATGTGAACCTAGAAAGAAATTGAAATAAATAAATCAATCCAAAATATTTATAAAAAAATATTAAAAGATTTGTGAGCCTTACAACATGGCGCATTTTTCACAGACCTGTATTTTGCGTTTGCTTTGTCTCCAAATGGAAAGTTTTGGAGTGAGTTCTGAACTATTTCTGCTGTCTTCTCATTGCTTGTCACATCCCAAAGTCCATCAGTGCCCATGACTAAGACATCTGTATCTAGAACTTTCTGGGCTTCAATGTTGTAAACTTTAATCTATGAGAAAAGAAGACTTATTAAGAGCAGAGGATTTGGTGCACAAGAACAGAACTATATGGTGAAGATGGGTCTCAACAAACCTCAGCCTGTGATGAAAGAAATGGTTTAATAGGTGTGTTATGAACAATAGACCGAAGCTCATGATCGCCAAGACCTCTGGTCACACCAATAGTGGCCAGAAGACGACTCTGAGAAAGAAGGAAGTTTAAATAAATTTTCAAGCTAAAATCACAAAATAAACTCAAACATGAGTACTACTAACTCTTTTGCCTTCTCCATTAACGACAGAAGTACGAAGATCATCTGGAGTACAAATTTTGTAAGCCCAGCCAGTCATATAAACATCACGATAGAGGATTTTACGCCCTACACAAGCTCTACTAGGACGTGGATTATATTCTAAGTGGGTGAAGTTGTTGGATAAAAGTTCTGGTTTGTGAGCAGCCTGCAATAATCAAATATGATATAGATTATAATGTCAATAGCAGCACAACAAGCATCACTGTACAGGGCTATCTGCTCATACCAGTTGTTGAAGCCTCCGCCGCTCAGTACTTGGAGTGAAGTCATTAGACATGGGATGAGGTTTCCCTTGTGAACAGTGAACAGCTCGCGAGTCACCTGCATTGGCAACATAGAGTTTACCAGCAATAAAAAGAGCGACAATAGCTGTGCATCCTCCTTTCATTACATATTTCCTTTTATCTTCACCAATTTGAGCATCCTGAAAAATTTGTAAAATATATTTTAAAAGGAGTGTAGAAGGAATCTTGAATAAATGAATAACCAGGGGGGCATGATAAATACAACAAGTTGCTACCATTTCATTAAATGCTGTCTCTAGTGCTCCTGTAATAAATGCGTCAGCTGGGAGTGCTTTCTCTGGAAACCAAAACGCCTTAGGTGTGGAAGACTCCATGTGACCAATGCCTTGGAACCATGTATTCCCCAGCTCCAGGGGTGGAAGGATATGGTCTATTACCTCCAACAGCTTTTTCTAGAGAACAAGACACAGCAAAGACCATAAGAAAAATAGGAGATACAAAATGAATTTGTAAACATTTCATAGGGAGAAATTGCACTTACATGAACAATTTGGTGCAGCTGGTTTGCAGCAGCAACGGCAGCACCATAACCAGCATGCCCATCAAAGAGTGCAAAATACGTGTAAGGCATTCCAGCTCCCTGTATATGCCTCTCTGAGGCCCGAGTTAATATTCTTTGCTCGACACATGCCTGATCTTCATTCCATTCTGACTTTCCTGCATTCACCGTTCTATAATAAAAAATCAAATAGACATAATAAATTGAACAGTTAATTGCAGAATGAAAGTGGTTCCTTCAAATTCGACACAGCATACCCATTAATGACACAACAATAACAGTAATAGGGAAAATGTACACTTCTGAGTGAAGGGTCATGATACTTACTCGGCATAACCACTGAGCCAGGGCAGTTTGGAAATATCTCTGGGCACAATTATTGGTCTTATTTGGTGATCAGCAGACACTTGTACCTCATCTTGTTGAAACAGTAAAAAATGAGGTCTTGCGTATGGAAACTTTGGTACCCGTACTCTACTTTGATCCTCCCCCTCTGCCACCGAAGGAAGCGCCTCCACGCCACCAACGACGTTGTACAATGCACTCCTAACTTTGTTGAACATTGTTAGACCTTTCAATCACAGCTCATAAGAGAAGTGGCATCCCCATCATCCTTGCGGATAAGAACTCAAAAACAAACAACGACATAACATATAACCCCTTTCCTTTACGACAGCAGTTGTCAAACTTCACCGCCTTTTCGTTGCGGCGCTAAAGCACTGACACTAGAGAAAAAAGTTGTCAACATGTTTCTCATACACTATTCCTGACTAGCCTCTCGTCCATCCTGCCGGGCTCCAAGCATTCATTGAATTCATACTTCCGTCGGATTTCGTCTGCTGCTGTTGTATTTTTGTTGATGCACTGCACCACTCCAGCGTGATTGTGTTTGGTGTTTTAAAATTTCCTTGACTTCTTCAAGGAAGCAGGGACAGCAAACACTTGCAAAGCCCGTGTGATTTGTATGGTCAGGAGGAATTTAGGTAATTGACTCAACCTACGGACAGGATTACTTTGACTCTTCCGTGCAACTCTCGTCATTTGCAACGGGAACTTGCTTTGAATCCACTGTCTCTCGTCTTCGCAATTTTCTTTCCCCGAATGAAATTTGTGTCCGCGTTGCTTGATCTTGCTGTTCCTCAGCATGCACGTTAGTTCTTACGAATATGACCAATACTTGGCAGTCATGTGAAATCGGATGTTGAATGCGAAGGGGTTGTCAGTGGCCATCCCTCATGTTGAAAAGCATGTGAGGGACGCGAGTGTCCCTGGTTTCACTCTTGCGTTGGAAAACACAATAACTCTTGCCTTAGCAGGTCCCAATGAAATTTTTGTGTGTTCAATGGGGACACATCCCCGTGACCTTGTTGAGCCAGTTGCATGGAAACCACATAACCTATGATAAAGCATCCTTTTATCATTTTCCCTCCATGTTTTAGTGGCATGTTGAAAATGTGTTTTGAACTTTGTGTTCGCTCTATTTTACAGCCATGGCAATGCTAGATGAAGATGACTCCATGGATGAGCTTCAAGCACTGCATATGCAGTATGGGGGTAATCATAATTTTCCATCAGTTCCATCTTCGAAGATTCCTGATTGGTCCTATGACATGAGGCGGAGTATGCAGGAAGTTGTCCCAGGCCTTTTTATCGGCCCCTACTCATCAGCAATGGGATCGAAACTTGATAACTTATTGACGCATGGAATAACACATATAGTTTGTGTGAGATGTACAATGGAAGCCAAAATTGTTCGACCCAAATTTCCCGACAGGTTTAGGTACAGCAACTCAGATGTTAAATATTACCCATTATCGTAAAAGCTATATTGTCTTACTTGATGTTCATTTACACAGATATCTTGTCCTTGATATTGCTGACTGCCCCACGGAGAATATTATTCGACACTTTGGCTCGGTCAGAGATTTTATCAATGAATCTCTTGACAGTGGAGGGAAAACATTGATTCATGGAAATGCTGGGATTTCAAGAAGTGCTGCCCTAGGAATTGCTTATATCATGGAGAAATATGGTATTACTTACAAGTAAGTTGAACATTGAAAATTGTTAAATGTTTTGCTCCAAAGGAATCTGCTTACATTTATGTGTGTGTGTGTGTTTTTTTTTTACAGGAAAGCTTTTAACATACTGCAATCTAAAAGATTTTGTGTGAACCCCAACGAAGGGTTTGTGCAGCAGCTAAGAGCTTATGAGTCCATATATGTAGCAAATTTGACATGTGTGAAGTCTGACGCTGACCGCAGTCTGAAGCGAACTTTTGACGATGTTGACAGAACTATTGAAATAATGGATAGAAGTTCCGAAATGATGGACACTGCAACATGATTTTTTATGCATTTTGTGTCATACCTGTTAGTGCATCACTTTCCCTGTAGAGAACTTATTGCCTTAAAATTTAAGTTGTTTTGTTCAACCAAATCAGGTAATTCTTACTTTCGGATAGAGTCATCCTGTTAGCCTCCAATGCATTTGTATTTCTACATGCTTTGACTTGGCAATTTCAACTGTGATACTGTTATTGCAGTTTTAAATTAAAATTGACTTTAGTAAGTTTGTATTAAGGAAAAGTAGGAGCTATATTTAATTGTTGGAGGTGCTGCAAGACTGAAAAGACTTTAGGGATCATGAGCCATCACATTAGAATTATTAAATTAAATCGGGAGGGGAAGGGAGGGTAGAGTTTTCATCCACTATGCAATGTGATGATGTTCTACATTTTAATCATAAGTCGATTGTTATGTTTTCAGAAATTCAAACGATTGGTAAATGTTGTCTCTCCTAAGTCAAACAGGTTGTAAGAATCTCATGATTTTCACAGGCTTGTGTGCCTTACCCATTGACTCCACTGATGGCTAATTTACTTTAATGGCTTTGTGACATACCAAAATTTTCTTTTTCTTTGACTCTGAAATTTGTGAAATTTTGTTGGAACGAAAGCTGTAGATTAAAATAGGAAATTATTACTTTTGTGGCCCTGAAGCACAACCTCGACAGTAATTGATTTTGGCTTTAACTTTTATGGAAGCTGTATCACTTTATGCTTTAGTGAAAGCAAGCCCATTGATAATCCTTTTTTTTCTTCTTCTTCTTTAACTTGCAGTACTGTGCTGCCTTAAAGGTTTTCAGACAGTTCCCTTTCATTCATGATATTCCTGTATTTTATGGTATTCATCTTAAAAGAAGTGTCATGTGTGCAATCTGTTTGTGAACTGTTTCCAAATTTGTGATTCCCACTAGTCTCAATTTCAATGCAAGTAAACTAGATGGATTGATTGCACATGAAAATGCATGGAATGTTTTCCATGGAATTGTGTGTTTAGTGTGTGTATACAAATTATTAATAAAAAGTCAAACCAATTTTTAAGTTTTGTCAACTGTGTTCTTATTTAACAAAAAAGGGGCAAGGGGATGACTTTTCATCATTATAACATCATACATTAAGTAAATCTTATATAATTCTACAACAATCAGATGAAGCTAAAATATAAATTGCACAAAAGTTCTAAAAGTAACATACTGCTTATCACAATTACAGTGAAGTCTCACTTCATTCATTCTTTTATTTACCTACAGTTGAACTCTAATAATACAATATAACAAACAGTTTAGTTGATTCACTGGTTTCATGCGAGATCTTGCCTTTTACTTGCCTTGCATTGTGTGGGGAGAACTGAGGGTATGGGAATTTCTTTCTTCATATTCTCTGTACATTGTAAAAGAAAAAACAACACATCAGCGGGGCGTTAAGGCTAGCCCTCCCTGCCCACTTCCATGAACAAAAAAAAAAAATATTGAAAACCAGTTCCACCATCGTGGTGGCTTGCTTCCTTTTTATAATTTTCCACTTGGCTTTGAGTCAGAGAAAATTGGCATGTAAATGAATGTGGCAAACACATATATTAGTATCAATAGGTAGAATATGGCCATTGCTTGAGGGTTTTTAATTATCTAGAAACGTAAATCACTATGGTAGGGAACATTATAGTTATGCAGTGCTGTCCTCTTCCATTCGATTCACATTAATACAAAGTATTGGCTGATAAGCCTATAAGAAAAGATAACAACCTTAGTGTAGCCATTCAATGTCCCAGACACAATCAATGCCCCTAGCACAATACAGAGCTGAAAAACATCAAATGATGATTGTCCACAAAAGTGGTGGGCCAGATGGTAACTCTTGTGAGCAAGTGTGCACACTACAATGGGTAATCAGTCAAGGCATTATATGCGACTACCTGCTTCAACCACCTGGAGTAGTCTTGTTTCCACCAACTAGAAAGAAAAATAGAACAGGCATTAATACATACACTGATTTGTAAAGAGTGAGATGAGGCAATGTTTAAATGCACAGTTTACCTGAATCTGTCAAATCTGACAAACTTTGGCTGATTTGTTCTTTTGCTTTGAGCAATCCTGAATCAGCTGATACCATTGCCCCTGGAATACTGCTTTGTGTGACTGGGACCGACGACAAAGTATGCTCAATTGAAGCTACACGCTGAGCAGTACGATTGACCTGGAATCAAAATAAGGACTTCAAATATCTGCACAGTAATAATTTCCCAAACCGAAGAGATAATTCTCCACACACCTGCTCGTTCAGTACAAACAATGTAGAGTTTATAGTCCTCTGGGCATCAATTTTGGCACATTCTCCTTCAAGAGTCTTAATTCTTGCAGTAAAATTCTGCCCAAGATCTTGAAGTACCTCGATTGCTTTCTATTACAGATGAAATGTACAAAGCAAAGGGATAAATATATTAAACATAATAAAAAAGGGAAATGAAATACTTCAAAATTAAAGTACATTAACCTACATGATCTTTCCCTTGATCATCTTGTAACCACTGCAACCGTTTGGTCAATGTGGCATTAGCTTCACTTATATTGGCAGAAGTTTGAGCTATCACTTGGCGGAGATTGTCTAGTGTGTGAACGACATTTGGTTCTAGTGGTGCTGGACGGAGGGATGCATTTGAAAGTTGAGAGATAGAGCCCTAGAAACAGAATACAATACAGATTAACAAATTGTAAAAAAAAATATAAAAAAAATAGCAAGATAAAATTTTAATTATTTAAGTACTGAAATTAAGTTACCTCGACAACAGTCAGATTTTTCCCAAATGCTTGCATATTTGTATCTAAAGTGGCTTGCTGCTGCTTCAGAGACTTCACAGTGATATCAAGATCTTTAATTTGCGAGCCCCACGATGCCACATTTGTCATCAGCTCCTTCATATTGGATGGTTCGGGGTTGGACTGGAGCTGGTCAGAATAAGCTCGGAGACCAGTTTGCACGATAACCAACTGCAAATAAATAAAAATGCATATACAATATTAGATGAAAAACAATCTGTACTATTCAAAAGCTCTTGTCAAAATTTGAAAAAAAAAAATTCTACCTGCTGACTAAGGTTGGCTACTTGAGCTGCAATTGTGTTGACTCTTAACGTTAGTTGAGTTTGGTTCTGTTGCAACGCTCGTGAGAGGGAGTGAATTTTTTGGAGATCATCAGGAACAGCTTGACTCCCTGCTACCACTGCAAACAAGAGGGAGCCATATGGTTAAGACCTACAGGTACCATCACAACTACTTATGATCAGTCTCATTCAAAGGAAACACAAGAAACTCAGTTCATTTAAGGGAAAGCTGACCAAGTCATTCCAGGAGAAGCATGCATGTAAAATTTCTCCACTACTTTGCTGAACCAGATTCACACAGAACGCTACAGAGAAACTGTTAACACATGTACTGTTGATGCTAGGGGTGGGGGCCGGTCGGGGCCAGTGGGGCCCAGAGGCTGGACCCGAGCTCACACCTTGCTCTATCTCGGTGCGCAGCGAGAACACCTGCTCCCGGACGTCGATGAAGAGCCACATGACGGTGAGGGTGGCGATGACGCAGGCCAGGACGAGCAGGCCGATGCAGGCGCGCACCACCTGGACGCAGGGCCGCTGCCGCAGCAGGGGGTAGGGGCCGCCGCCGCCGCCGCCGCGCCCCGGCCGCCGCCGCTTGACGGCGAAGCCCGGCGTGTAGCCGTTGCTGCCCAGCGGGCCCAGGGCCTGGCCCAGCGCGCCCAGGGAGTACCCCGGCTTGTACCCCGGCTTGTAGCCGGCCTTGTAGCCGGCCGCGGGCAGCGGCAGCGCCGACGAGTCGTCCCCGGAGCCGGAGCTCTCCGACAGCAGCTGGTCGTGGCTCGAAAGGCCCCCGCCGGCGCCCTGGCCGCCGCGCTTGTGGACGCCGTTGGACGCCGGGCACCGCTTGGCCAGCGCGTCCAGCTCGCGGCGCTTGCGCATCTTCTTGACGCCGGACCCGGACCCCATCCCCGCGGGCGTCGCCGACAAGACCCCCGTGGCGGCCACCACTCCCGGACGCAGCGGCACCCGCAGCGGAACGCCGGCGCTAGCGGCCGAGCCGCACTCCATGCCACGGCAGTCAGTCCCGGGGCTGTCCAGAAACAGCGCAGCGCCCGGTCACAACCCGAGAACGGACGCCGGACGCCGTGTCGCCGCTGCCGTGCACGACTAGTCGCACACGCGGCCGGCCCGCGGCCTGCCCCCCCCCCCCCCCCCCCAACTGTGTGCTTCCGGGTGAGCGCTCGGGGCTGCGGGGTCGAGGGCGCGACGGAACGGAGAGGCGCGGAATGGAAAGCGTTATTCCTGGTTCTTCATGGCCACAGGGCGCGTCTGCCCCCCCCCCCTCCTCTCTCCCCCTCTGTCTCTCTTTTCCCTCTCTGTTCCTCTCTCTCACTCTGGCCACCCTCCATGCCGCCCCAGCATCCCGCGCCATGACGTCACGACTGCCATGGAGCCATGGCCACGGCCGGCCAGCGGCACGCCGCCGGTGCCGCGAGTTGGCAACGCGCCGCACCCTCGAGGACACAAACTCTGGGACATGCTTTACGGGCGAATACTCGCCTCCACCCCGCGGTATTCGGGCAAAAATATGACACGTGCTTCTGCAGGGGAGGGGAGCTCCTTGTAGTCACAAAACAATCGGAAAGGTGGGGGATTTGCCGCTCTCCCGCGGCCGGCGGATGAACACGTCCCGTCGGCCCTGCCCTGCCCTCCTCACCACGCACGGCGCCTGGTGGGTAGGCAGCACCCGCCGCCCGGCGCGCACGCGTGTCGTGCGGGCCGGCCTACCCCGCCGTCCACAGGCGCCCGCCGGCGGGGGCTAAAGTAAGCGGGCCGGCGGCGGCGCATCTTGTGAGCTTCGCGAGGGGGGGGGGGGGGGGGGGGGGAGTACCAGTACACCTGGTTAGCGACGGCGGAGAACCGATATCGGGGTACCCGCCCCCGCCTCTGCTGCAGCTCACTTCACGAGCAGCGCTCGGTTGGAGCGACGACTCCCGTCCCGCCCCGCTGCCCCGCGGCCCCGCCCCGCGTGTCCCTGACCCTACATCTGCAGTGGCAGGCCTGCACGAGGGGGACCTGCCCCTGCCGACACCCACGCTCACACTTTCTCCCTCGCTCCGGCCCCTTTCATTTGAGCGTCAATTTTTGCACAGCGGCGAAGTGAGAGAGCGAGAGAGGATGAGAGAGAGAGAGAATACGAAAGAGCGAGAATGAGAGAGAAAGAGAGCGAGTGAGAGATGAGGGAGAGAAAGAGGACGCGGCCGGCAGCCTCTGACCGGCTGGACTATAGGCCCGCGGATTGACACGCGGATAGTTGTCGGTGAGAGAGTCCGAGTCCAGTCCCGGCGCTGTCTCGGCTGGTGCCCCGCGCCTTCCCCGCGACACGCGACACGCTCCCCGGCGGGAAGGACTCCAAAGGGCGAAGGAAAGGTTGAGACGGAGGTCGGCGGCACGGCGTCGAAGTGACAGGTGTGCCGGCCAGCCTGGAATAGGCAACTGACTGACCGCACGATCGGTGTAACCCCCCCCCCCCCCCCCCAACATCCCCTCGCACGCAAATTAATTAATCCCGCCCAGCGCCCTGCCACGCATAGAATCGTGATGAAGGTGTTCTGTATGGAGAGGGAAAGGGAGAGAGAGAGAGGGGGGGGGGGGGGGGTTCGACCACTACATCCCACGAGGAGCGCAGGGTAACTTGGCGACCCCCCGCGGTTTCGTGAGGGACTCTCCACGCAGCCACAATTCTGTTTGCGGTCGGGTTGCAAAACGGGGCATGCGTCCCTAAAGAGGATGGGGGGGGGGGGGGGGCAAGTCCAACGGCAGCCGCCCCCATCACCGCCGCCCGGGCCCCCTCCAAGAGGCGGACAGCCGGGCCGGCGCTGGTGGGCGCGGGCAGAGCGGGGGCTGGGGCCCCGGGGTCGCCGTACGCCGTCCGAGGCATCAACACTGCGGTCGCGCCCCCCGGAGGGCCCAGCGGCCCCGGGCCCGGCCCTCTGCGATGAGATGAGGTGCATGCTGGCGGCCCGGGCCGTCACTATGTAATGACGCCCTCCAGAGGACGGGGCCCGCCTCCACAGAGCCCTCGGCGCTCCGTGACGACCCGGAACTCTGCCACCCCCACCCCCACCCCGCGGTGAGAGGCCGGAGTCCACGGCAGGGCTCTCCAGCGTGCGCGGCAACATCCCCGGAGGCTCATATCAGCGCACCATACACTACACCAGAGCCCCCCCCCCCTCTCCTCCCATCTCCCTGGATCCCAGCGCCCGGGGGAAACACCAGAAGGCGCGGACTGTTTGCGCCCTGAGCAGGGCGCCGCCATACGGCGGTCGGCGCCGCGACGCCCTCCGCCCTCGCGTACCTGAGCACCGCGGTGACGCCGAGGCTGTGGGGCCATGCTAGCGCTACGACGCGACGCGAGCCCAGCAGAGGCGGGCGCAGACTGCCGACTGGCCGGGCCGCGGGCCGGGCCTGCACTGGGGCCGGGCGGGGGCCGGAGCGCGAGCAACACCACCCACCCGACAACTCCCCCCCCACCCTCCCTCTCTTCCCCTCCCCCCGCGCCACCACGGTCCTCTGCTCGCCCCCTCATGGTCGCCCCAGTTTGAAATATTGCGCGTTTGGCTGACAAGAGTGATGAAAACGAGTCTTTTCGCCGTCGCGTCGGAGGGGCCTCCGTCCGGCCTTGGGGGTCTGGGGGCCTGGGGCCGTCCCAGCGGCGCAGGGCCGGTCGTGGGACCTGGGCTCGGGGCTCGGCCCCGGGGCCGCAGAAGGGCCCCACAGGGCCCAGACCGCGCCATTGCCAATAACCGAGTGCCCATTGGTGCCGCCACGCTGTGCGCTACCGAGGAAGACGGGGAGGAGGAGGGTGGGCACGTTCGAGTCGATGCGGGAAGCTCGGCCCGAGCCCCGAGCCCCGAGTGGGGCGGGCGGCGGGCGGCAGGCGCGCGTAAGTGTCTGGGTGTGCTGCCGCCCCCGCGCCGCGGCGCGCCTCGCGGGGGAAGGCCCCGGGGCCCCGGGGCGCGGCATTGATCGCGAATGGGGTGGCCACGGCCGGCGCGCGGCGGGGCCCCGGCGGGGCCATGAGTGCCATGAGCCGCGGCGCCGCCGGGACGGGCCGCGAGGGGGCGCCACGGGGCGCCAGCAGCGGCCGCCGGCCCCGACCACCCTCACTGCGTAGCCCGGGCGAGGCGGGATGTCAGGGTGGCGAGCGCAGCGCAAAGGAAGTGGGACGCGGCGAGGGCGAAGGCCCGGAGATAGGCAGACCCGTGCGACACGCGTGCCCGCCGGGCCGGCTACCCTCCACTCCACTCCGCGGGGCAGCACTGGCTAGGCAGAGCTGGCAGAGCTGGCAGAGCTGGCAGAGCGCGGGGAGGTGCAGGTCGGGCAGCCAACTTCCCCCGCCGTAAGGCTTCGAGCAGGCGCTTCTTCGCCTTCGCTCTCCACCCGCTGCAGACTGCAGACCCAAGGCGAGGCGGACAAATCGGCTTAGGCGCCCGGTCCCCGTCACAATATTGCCGTCGGAAGCTGGCGGACACACGGACACACACACACACACACACACACACACGGTGTGCGCGGCGGCGACGCGGGAGGCTGTTGGCGGACACTGGGCGCCCGCCGTCGGACGCAAAAGCGGATAACCTTGCCGCGCTCGCGGGAAAACGAAAACACGTCGGGCGGCTCCTTCGGCCGTATACACACTCCTGGCGGCGCTGCCGGCGCTGCGGGCCGCGGACCAAACTGGACCAAAGGACCCGGCCGGTCAGGTCCGGCCAGCCGCCTGCAGCCGCCGTGCGGTCAGCGGCGGTCAGCCTGACGATTGTCCGAGGCGCAGTACGGAATCAGGCAGGCAGGTATCGCAGGCCCCGTGTCCAGCGTCGAGATAAGAGCCGGCATGACCTGGTCACGAGCGGATCTGCCCCCCCCCCTCCCCCCTTTCCGGCAGCACCCCGGGCTCGACAGCCCCGCCGCGGAGACGGCAGTGAGCGTCCCCAGGCGCTGACACGGGCTATACAGACAGTGCGGAACGAGGCCCCACGGCCGGGCCGGGAACCGAGAACGGTGTACACACACGTACACACACACACACACACAGACAAACGGCACGATTAGAATGTCAACGTGCAGCGGCGTGCTCACGAATGAGGCAAACATACGAAGAGAGTCTCCCCTCCCCCTATCCCTCTCTCTGACACACACACACACACACACACACACACACACACACACACACAGAGGCTAAAGGAGCGCGCGCACGAATAATACAGCCCAGCCCGACACAAGACATCACGGCCGCCTGCCTGCCTGCCTGCCTGCCTGCCTGCCTGCCTGCCTGCGCAGGTCGCCACAGGCGGCGCATCTCGAGGGCAGGTGGAGGAGCGGAGTAAAAACTAATGACACGAAATGAAGCGCTTTTTCTGCCACCCTCCAAGCGGACTTTGTCTGGGCCGGGCCGGCGGTGCCTGGAGTCACGGCGAGACCCCGCACCCCTGGCCGGTACCGCCGGTACGAGGGGAACAGTGGCCCAAACACACGGGTGTGCTGGTGGGTGCCTACCTCCGCCTGCCTACCAGGCAACACCTCGCCGCGGCTGTCAGGAGTCCGCCTTGCAGGCAGCCGGAGGGCGGAGGTAGGCACTCGCACCTGCGTGTGTGAGATACTTTTGACTGCTTTTCTGACAGCACTGTCGGCCGGGCAGCCGTTAGGATCGGGAGGAAGGAGGTTCGAGCCGTCGAACGCTCATCGAGCACCAGAGGGCAAAAAAGAGCGCAGCGCCGCGAGACCAAATGTCATTCCATGGTCATTCCCGACATAAAAAATACTCTTCACTCCATGGTATTTGCATTGATTCTGCTCTGGGACATAAATTAAGCAAAAGACATCCCAAAGGACTCTGTGGGTAAGCCCTTCAATCATTTTTAGGCTGTAGTACCCATATATCCATCATGGTCAGTTTCAGTTTCCTTAATTAACATGTGATATCTGGTTCAGCATGGTGGTTAAGGCAGCAAACTGCACCTACACACAACAAGGGGATAGGGCATCACTTACCTCTTTGTACCATCTCGTCCAGCTGCTGTATATTACCGTGAAGGAGAACTGTCAGCCATGACAACGTCAACAGCCAACAAAATAAAAATATTGCTGCTAGTGTCAAGGATATGTTTCTTCTAGAGAACTTAGACTGGTTCTCACGTGTCCTTGTAAGAGCATGGTTGGCCCGTGTTCGTCTAAAACAAATTATGGGAAGTACTGTATCATACATGCACTGAGGAAAATTTTGTAAGCAGGAGTCTCGATAACAATACCAAGCACACATACCTTTTCAGTCGTTTTTTCTTAGGGGTAAGTACAAATTCAGGAACTTCAGACTCCGAGTCACTACCACTCCCAGCGACAGACAACAGTTTGAATGACTCTTTATTGTTATTCATTATAAATTTTAGATGCACCAAAAATATAAATGCAATAAAAATTTGGGCAAAATGGTCTTTGGGTTACTAACATTACAAAATTCCACAGTAATCATAGGTAAGGGTCGTTGCTTGAAGCTGAATGTCATAAGCACATCTTGCTGTTTCACTTAAATAAACACAAGCAGAAGGCCCAACGATAGGGTTAAGTACATAACCTTATGACAACATACGCAGGATAATGGCTACGAAACCAGAACGCGGTGTCGCCGCATGACAGTGTCATGTTACAAAAGTATGCATCGATAAAAGTGGAGGGTATTCTCCATGATATACAGCTGACAAGGCCCTTCACAACAACGCGACAAGTCGGAGTCCGCTTTCAAACTCATGTCCGTCTCATGCCAGTGCCAAGTGCCAGCCAGCAGTCGATTCGATCTCGAACCTCCTCCCACCACCACTCTGCACCCCTCCTGCCCCTCCCCCTCTTTCCACGAAAAGAGAGTGTTGTGTTAGGTGTGTGAGAGAGGCTATTTCCGGGCGTTCCGGTACAGCCAACCTCCGTTTGCCAAACACTGCCTTCTAGACCTCCCGTACGGTATGAAGGTCAGCGTTGGCCGAGCCGAAGGTGTGGCAGGAAATTAGAGACTGATGCTCAAAGTAGTGTATAGAAGAAGGGAACTAGCTGTGCAGTTACACTTTTCTGTGTTACAACATGCTCTAGTTTCCTTTGGGGGCTCGTGGTAAATTTGAAATGTACACGGATGGTGTGCAGACTGGTACCTATGTTTTGATCCCCGCTCAATTTGAATGACGCAGAAATACCGCGGGATTATTTACATGATTAAAAGATTTAGAAATCTGAACGTGGACAGTGTCATTCGAAAATAAGGCAACTATTGGAAGCTGCTAACTGTTTTACTGAAAATGCTAGTATGTGAGAACCATTTCTATTTAATACAAAAGGTTCGGAAGGTAAAGAACGGGAAGAGGTTATTCAAAGATCAGCCGGAACCCAGGCGTGCAAATAGCTGATTATCTTTTTCCTCTTGTTCTCTGCGTGTGCAGATTTGCAGGTGCCGGTAACAGGCGGTTGAAAACAAGGGGCATGGTCGTGACATATTTGGATGTGTTCCGAGCGTAATTGCTGCTTCACGTGCTCGGTGCAACGATTTCAGCCTGGAGCACGCCATTCCCTACCCAAATTGTGATCCCATGTGGTATGTCAAGTGAGGAGAAGTAGTTTATGGACCAGACAGAGTCGTCTCTTAACCGTGCAGAATCATGGGGCAAGATCTGTTGAAACTGTATGATTATTAAATCCAATGAGATGGCTGATTTGATTCCATTTCAGATATGGGAGCAAGTGCTTGCTGTGTGCCAGGCTGTAAAACTAGGTATGGACAAGGCCTAATCATGAAGAAATTTCCCACTAATGACTACGCTCTTGCCAATGAATGGCTGGGGAAGCTCCCGAAAGATATTACTATCACACGCCACAATTCAGCTGTATGTGAGGTATTTATGAGACTGATGAAGGAGAGCTGCTTGGTTGTGTCAGCATGAACAACTTAAGTACATTATTAGTAATGCGCTATTACCTTGTTTCAGCTCCACTTTGAAAATACAGAATTTGAACGTGTGCGAGTTGATGGCAGAAGAAAACTCAGAGGGGATGCTGTACCTACCAGATTGTTAACGGTGATGATATTTCCTATTTCCTATTCCTATTTGGACTTTAGTTCATTTTTGAATTGTTGGGCATTAGTTCTTGTCTGTTTGGATAACTTTCATTGTCCAGTGCCCAAATTTACTGTGTACTAGAATGCCTCAGTGCTGAAGGCTGCCATTCACTTTCTGAAGTTACTCCTGGTAAAGTTGCAGAAAGCATTTTGTTCGGATTTGTGTTAAAGTTGCTGCTTTCCCTCTCAGAGGGGGCAGATGTGTGATGGAAGCACATGATGGACTCATCATGACATTGACTAGATAAATCTGATATTGTTTCTTTCCAATTTCTGAATTTGCTATTTGCAATATTGCACTTTATCAATTTAATCATGTAGCTAAAATTCCACCCAGCCACAACTCATGAATGGTTCTCTTTAGCTCATGTTTAGTTGACCTTGACCTTTGAGTCAAAGATATGTATTTTTTTTAAAAATGGCATCTGCATTTTTTTGGCTGTGCACCTTGTCTGACACACTTTGAAGCACATGAGTTTCCTAGTGGGCATGAAATGGGTCTCTAATGATGACGTTCTGTCGCCGTGGACGACCGTTGCCGGCTCTGTCCCCTTTCAGTCGGTTCGCGTACCTCCCGGAGACGGACTTTCTTAGGCACCGGCCCGGCGGTCCAAACTGAAACTTTTGAATACATTTTATCTTGTGCAAAGACCAGTGTCGATACGCGTAGAGAAAGAAACCCGACATTGGGGACAGCGTTCTTCATGTCTCACCCGCAGTGACCGCGCCCATTCCTTACAAAATGTAAGCTTTCCCGAGCATACATCGGGTTTGCATTTCAGTTAACCGTATGACCGTCCCAACTTTATCGTCAGCTGCGCGTGCACCGTCTTCGGTCCTTCCCTCGTTGCGAAGGGGGCAACCACTCGGGTTTCCCTCTCCCCTCCAGATGGGCGATATTTTGTCCTGTAGCATCGGGTAAGGCACGCCGAGTTTTCCGGCGAGGTGCACCTCTCCGAACGAAATTTACAATATGTGGACTGAAAGGGTCGCCTTTCTCCAGAGGCACGGCGCCCGTTCGCCCGAACGACGCTGCACCGGTTTTTGCCCCCCACCCCTACAGCCGCTTGCACTTCGGTGCCGGTACCCCCCTCGTTGCATCGGCACGTTAAGCCTGCCTTAAGCTGTGCTTAAGCAGTGCTTAATCAGTACTTAAGCAGTACTTTTTCGTACCCCGGTAGGGGCTTCTTGGCGGACGTGTGCATGGTGTGTGGGGGGCTGCTGGCGGCGGCGGCGGCGGCGGCGGCGTGCGCGGCGCGGAGTGGGGGCGCGGGGAGGGGAGGGGGGTTGCAGCGGCGGTAGCGGTGGCGGTGGCACACCGCGACGGCGGCTCCGCGGCGGACCCAAAAAGGAACACCGGACATCTACTTGTATAAGGCTACGCCATATTGGAGCCCTAATTTTTGCATAGTAGGGGTTTCACACCTTTCTCCCTGGCCGCGCTGGTGTTTTTTCTCGGCGGCGTCTGCTGCCCGCTTCATCTGTGGCCGAGGTTAGCGCCGTGTTCGTCTTTTTTTCTGCGCCGCGGAGCTGTGAGGGGAGCGCGGCGGAGTCCTCCGTGTGACAACACCCGGCCGACTCTGATTTCCCCTCCTTGGGCCGCGACTCGGGTTCGGCTGTCATGTAGCCCAGCGCCCGTCCGGCCGCCCTCTGACTGACCGCAGGTATCTGTCTCGCCTCGCCGGGTTTTAGTTTTGCGTCCGGGCGGCGTTTCCAGCGCGCCCCGTCGCCCCTTTTCCCTCTGACGGCGTCGGTACACACCTCGCGGGTATCGAGGACCGCCCCGATGAGGGACGGGACGGGGCCGCCGAGGGGCCCAAGCCTATCAACACTACGGAGGGCCCTTCGCAATTAGTGCTTTTCTTCGCGCCCGCGGGCCCCCCGGGCCCTGGACGCGTGCCGCGCATCGCCGTCGGCTCCGTTTAAGTCCCCGGCGCCGGCCACCGAGCACTTCCGGGCCTTAAGGCGGTGCCTTAATCTTTTCATTAATTGTCCTGTAACCTACGAGTACGGGTTGGAGTGGTGGAGTCGAGTCGCGACCACCGCTGCAACCGCACCGCGGGCGGCGCCGCCGCTGGCCGCCGCTGCCTCCTCAGCGCCGCCACCGCCGCCGCCACCGCCGCCGCAGCACAGTGGTGTGGTGTGGGTGTCCGTGTCGTGTCATTTACCGGTGCCGGATTAAATCGGTTTGTGCAGTTAGACCCTGGCGGGCCGGGGGCGTTGGCGTTCTCCCCCCGTCTGGGCAGAGCCGCGCCGTTTGTGATTGTCTGGGCGCGAGGCGAACGCTATCAAAAAGAGCAGGCCGGGTTCAAAGACCGCTGGCCATCAATGATCGCGTAAACTGGACCAGTCCGAGTCGCCTTCGCCTCGCGTAGCGCCACGGCGGTGGCGCAGCGGGGACCCCTTTCGGCGTGAACCATTTAAATAGGACCGACGCGGTTTCCCGTCGCGGGGTGACGTCTGTGCCGGAATTGCGTGCCGATTTTGGACCGGGGGCTGCAGTTGGATGCGATCGGGGTGAAGTCGCTTTCCCCGTTGCATCGGGATCGCTTCGAGTGTTTGACTCGCGCTAGAGCCAGCTAGGCACCCGCTAATGAGCCTGTCGGACCAGACATGGCTGCCCAAATGTTTCCCTAACCCCGACTCTGGCTGAGTTGACGCGACGCCCAAATCCCGTCCGACTTTCGGCCCGGACCATATTTGTTTAGCGGCTTTTCGGCAGACGACGGCGCTTTTAGGTTAAATTTCGTCTGCACCTGCGCACAGAGTCCCTTGTTTGTATGCGAGTCGGTGGTCCCCTGTGTGTAAACTATGGAATGAAAACAACCTTTATTTGCGCTCTCTTTATGATAAGCGACTGCAATACTATTCTCTTCGCTGTTTTTCCAATATACCTACAACCTACTCATTGGCTGAGTGATATTAACATAGGATCTTGGAATGGAATCCAAACCCCTAAAATAAACTTGTGCATACTGATTAGTAATGATAATTACAGTGTACTACTTTTCCACTATTGTTTCTAATTCTGTTATTTTCAACAAATGAATAATTTAAAGCATTTCTTATTTCTGTAGGAAATTTCTGTATGATGGCTACTGTTTTTGTACCATCCGGTTAACTTAGAGTTTGGTTGGCAAAAATTTAAATATTACTTGAGCCCAGATATTTGTCTCAATCCTGTTCCATGTTTATTTTCATGCTTATTCTCATATGAATTGTTTCCTTGCAGAAGTCTGCGGTCACAAGCAGCTTCGGTGCAATGGAGAAAATGGATGTGGATGACGATGCAGTAATGGACCTCAGTGCCAGGTAATAAAAGGAATTTTCTTCGTACACTTCACTCGGTTTTATACAAGGTTGAGAGTCTCTATTTTTTGTGTTTTAATTCAGCCGACCGTCAAGACGTGATGGCTTCAATGATGGCTCCCTTGACTTATCCAAGCCTTCTGACTCCAGAAGCAATGCCCCTGTTGTGGTTCCTCTCCCACTTCAGCTACCTTTGCAACTCAGTGGGTTGCCTCTCACCGTCCAGGCAGTTAGTTCTCCGAGATCAGCAACATCATCGCCTAGTCAAGGCACTGCTTCAGTTACACCAACTGCTGCACCTGCCATTGCTCTGCCTTCAGAGCCAGGAACCATGGAACCTCCAGCAAGCCGGAGCTTACTGAGGCGAGATCTAGACAGTCAGTATCCATCTAGGCGAAGTTTGCGTCCACGATTGGAGCCTCGCAATTATGTTGAAAGTCCTGATGTGATTGTTCTCTCTGATGAAGAACCTAGGGTGAACGGCTTTACCAACGGTTATGAAAGTGATTCGAGTGATATTGGGGACATGCCCCCTCTATTGCCCATCAAGGTAAAAAGTTATCTGACCTTCATTCATTTCTATTTAATTATTTCAACCTTCCTTTAATCTGTTGTAAAATTTGTGTCCACCCCAGGAGCTATCACCTGCTGAAGTTGAAGAGCGAGAAAGAATGTTACGCAAGCTTCGTGAAGAACTTAGAAATGAAGAAATGAAATTAGTGCTTCTAAAGAAGTTGCGCCAGTCTCAACAAATGAAGGAAAATATAGCGGTGACACCATCATCGGGAGCGTCACAAACCACTGGCAGCCCTGCAGTGCCTCCTCCAGCTGGTACGAAGGTGCTCCCTGGTATGGTTAAGCCCACTACTACGATGCTTGGACCAGGAACAACCATAGACCGTATTCCCGCGGCTGCTCATTCACACTCTCTGAACACCGCCCAAGCTCATTCTCTCGTAAGAAACCACCACAAACAACCTACGCCAAATGTACCACTACCTATCAGCAGGGGTGTGGTAAGTATTTACTTTGCATCTGGTTTTGCAATTCAGATGGGGAAGAGCTCTTACGTAAATTTTTCTGGTGCTTCTATTTTGATTTAGCCACCGCCTCGTAGTAGCCTTCCACCGCCGCTGTTGAGCAATAGGTCATCAGCAACACCGATTCTACCACCCAATACTACCTTGACACCTACTAATATATCCAGAGGTACGTGCCTTGGGGTCGTGGTTTCATTGCGTTGCTATATTACCATGTCTGTGCATTTCTGAGTAATATTGTGGTATCCTTGATCTTGACACTGTCTTTTAATTTGTTGCCCTCATAGGTAGCAGCAATCAGCTGGGAAGATCAAGCAATCATGGCAGTGTAAACTATGCGGGTAATGATCGACATGGCAAGGACCATCATTCCCCAGCAGTCACTCCCCAACCACAGGTATGTATTCACAACATTTTCTATGGTAAGGTTTTGTTGGTTTCTGCCTGGGCTTTGCTTATTGGTATGTCATGTGCAAGCTGCTTGGGAATGAAAAGAGTGTAAGCACTCAATCTCAGGATCAGGTATGTCAAGAGTTACATCACATTAAGGCATATTTATTTATTTATTTATTTATTTTTTTTTGCTACCTACTTTAAAGTGCTATCTGCACTGTGTACTGTAACCAGTTTCAAAGACGTGCTGATGAAATACCATAAAATTTGTTTTGTAGGATCGCGGCCGTGGAGATGACAATCAAACTCCTGCGCAACGTCAGGCTGCTGCTAAACTCGCCCTGAGGAAGCAGTTGGAGAAAACTTTGCTTCAGGTACTTGCTATGTTACTGCAGCATTTTATTTAATGCCTCCTTGAATGTTTTTCTTGTATTCATGCTTATTTATATTAATTTATCTCTTGCAGATTCCACCTCCTAAGCCTCCGCCACCTGAAATGCATTTCATACCAAACCCGTCAAACACAGACTTTGTGTATCTGTTAGGTTTGGAACATGTAGTAGACTTCATCACCAAGGACAACAAAACGCCCCTCCCTCCAGAGCCTTTCCGCTGCAGCCAATGTGGCACCAACTTCACACCAGTTTGGAAGTGGGAGAAAAGCTCCTCTAAAGGTAGGTTATGGGGAGAGTATAGCCTTGAGTTTCCGCTTCACCCCTCAAACTACTTTGCTGATCAGTCATATTATTTTTCAGGCAAAGAGCCCAAGGTTATCTGCGAATCGTGCGTGACGACCAACGTGAAGAAGGCTCTCAAAGCGGAACACACGAACCGCTTAAAAACTGCATTTGTCAAGGCCCTTCAGCAAGAGCAAGAAATTGAGCAGAGACTGGCGCAGTCTAGCAGTGCGTCCCCGCAACCTGATGTGCACCACACTCCGTCCCACACACCGTCACCGGCACCCAAATCTGTCACCCCGACCATTCCCCCGCCCTCGCGGCACGTCCCGACGCCCCCCTCGAACAACAGTGCTCCACGTACTCCCCCGCTCTCCAAGCTGGCTCAGGAGAACAGCAAGTACAACTCTCACCAACAGCAGGCTGCGGCGGCTGCTGCACTACAGCAGCAGCTGCTGCGGGGCATTGGTGGCGTAGGTGGGCTGAACCAACACCAGCTGTCGGCACAGATGCTTCAGTTCACCCTCTACCAGTACCAGCTGGCCATGGCTCAGGCGCAGGCTGCCAGTGCTGGCGGTGGGAAGAACTCTGTTGCTGCGGCTAACAACTTGGCGGAGTTCCAGCGGCAAGCAGAAGCTCTGCAGAGGCAGTACCTCATGGAGATGATCCCACAGGCTACTTCCTCTGCTTCGTCTCGCCATAGCAACCACCACAGCTCTCACAGCATGAACAACTGGAAAACATGAGGGTCGCTTGGCCACTCGGCCTCGTCTATGGTTCCTGCTGATCTCCTCTCAGAGGTAACTGGAAGTCTTTTGATATTGCACCCACACGTTCGTTGGATCACACAAATTTTGATTTACCTGACATTATTTTCCAGGTCATGTCAACGGGATCAAAGGGCCCGGTGGCCGCAGATCTGCAACGCCAGTACCTGCTTGATATGCTGAATCCTCAGGCACAGCCAACCCAGCACTCTTCCAGCTCATGGAAGTCATCTTCTTCAACTGCCAGCAGTGCTGGTGTACAACTGCCTCTACCACTATCCAAAGAACTTGCAGGAGTACTGGCAAATAAAGACTCACTGCCTCCTGAGCTGAGGCAGCAGTATTTATTAGAAATGTTGAAACCTACACTACGTTCTCAGCAGCCACCTTAATACTTGTGATTGCTTGCAGTATTAACAGGCAACAAATCTCCTGTAAAATGAGGGGGGAAAAAATTGAAAAGAAAAACCAATGGTTTAAATTATATTGCTCATCCATTGAAATGACAGCAATTGTTTTACTTTAGTGGACTTCTACGAAGCTGCATACCGTATTTGCATACTGTATTTTAAATTGGTTCTTTAAAACTCACTTGGACGTGTGCAATAGTTTTTTATCCATCTACTTCACCAGACTCTGTAGAATTAAGGCTAAATGTTCACCAAGGCATCTTTCCTTGTACCCAGGTTTTTATAATTATTAGTCCCTGTACTTTATCTGAGACCGCACATTCATTATGCCAAGCAAGGTGTTTATGTACTAAACCTCTTTTTCTAGATCTTAGAACAAAGGTCTCTGAGCTTGTTCTCTATCTGAGGACACTCAACTTTTTTCTTCAGATTTGTGAACTCCACTGTAGCTGTGTCGATGTTTAAAATCTAGTGCTTAACAATTTGCATGTCTAGAATTAGCTAGCACCCTCATCCTTTCTGCATGATTTTATAGTACTGTAAATACGGTACTGCAGGCCAAAGATGTTTCACGTTTTTGTTTTATCAGTGAATGTAGTGGAACATTTTCTAGAATTTAGAATAAAACTTGGGTAAATCCCAGGCATTACTGATTAGGGATGACAGACTGGAAATTTATCAATGTTACTTTGTAATTTTGTCTCAGCCCATGAATCCATTCATTATTGAAGTCTCTTCTTGAACATTAATCTTATTAGACTTGTATGGAATTATTGTCATGTTAAACATGTCATGGTATTTGGACACAGAACTGTTAGCTCTTTCGTTTTAGGAATATCTTGAGACCGGGTCTGAAAACCTGAACTTGATCAGATTTGTCTTTTCTGTACGTAGCTTGAGCCTAAATTCCTGCTGGGCTGTTTCTATGATCTCTGGAAGTCTTGCCTTGCACATGGTCTTCTGTCTATGTGATGGTCACAAAAAATTTAACTCCACATAATTATTATATTTTATTCTTGCCGTACCCCTTACAGTTGGGTCTGTGAGTTGCTAGTATTTCACTAGCTGACCAACTTCAGAAGTCCACAGTAATGATTGATTTTGTTTCTTGTTTTGTGATTAACTTTGCAACAGCTCAATTCTAGTATGCCTTTTATCCCTTAAAGATATGAGGAATGGGCTTAAGAAAGTTATTTCTAGATGAATATCCTCACTGAGTGTCGTGGCACAGTATGTGCTGAATCGCAGTGTCTCTGTAAGTGTGCAATTGATATTTCTATGGTTTTTGTGTTAGATTTACCTCATTAAATGTAATGTGGTCTTTGCTGAAGTCCAGTGAAAAATTATTGACACATTTTCTTAATTCACAACTGCAGTTAATTATGACTATCCTAAAGAATACAGTTAGGATTAGGAGTTGCAACTCAGCGAAACTTTGTTGTTAGGAATGCTTATTAATTTTGTGTGGGTTGTTTTATCAGCTCATTGAAACAATTGTTAGATGCTTGATGAGCATTTTGTTTAAAGTGCTAAATGTTTCCCCTTTTTTTAAAGTTAGTGAATGGTAGAAGAGTGGCATGCCTGGAACATCAGTATATCTGAAAAGTGGGCTTCTTGTTATGTCTTATCACATTGATCATGTTAGACAAACCCTAGTGCAATTGATTTTAATCTTAAACTGATTATGCTTTTTAATTTTTCAGTTAATTCTTTAGTGAGACTGGTTAAGGATGATACAATATTTCATTGTTATGTATTGTCTTCTCTATGTGATTTGGGTGTGCCCTGTTGTATTTATGGCACATGTAGGATAAACATAACTTGTTTGAGATCTGTTTGTATGTCAATAGTTGATTTCTTTCTTCTACCGCTATAAGTGATCTAGGATGTAATGCAGCCTGACTTTCATATGATTGTTGTTTGCTTATTGGCAGATGAATCTGATACACTGTAATTATAGTTCTGGGATCATTGTATCTTTGGTGTGAAAGGTCCCCTTGGTGTAGCTGCTCTTCAGCTCTTCTACTCTATGGTGCTTATCTAAGAGGCAATTCTTCCGTATATCAGCAGAAACTGTTGATTTTTTTTCTTAACATAGCCTGTTCAAGAATAGAGGAATTAAACCAAAGTTTAACAATGTTATGTTGAAATGTTTTAGTTTGAGTTTTTTTTTTCTTATAGTGTTTTCTGCTATTATACTTGTGTATGTCTGTTTTAATTGAATCATTTCTTTACGTGATATTTGGGGATTGTGTAACTAAAATAAAGTGTTTGATTGCTATAAATTTCTTTTATTATATGGATTATTGTATGAAATACTATTGATTATGTGGGTGTTTACTTAGGCCTTTGTGGGTTTGGATTTGTGGATCTTTTACCATCCTCCTTGTTTGTAAATATTTGGTGGAAGTAGCAGCACTCATCACTTGGCTACATTTTTATTACTGACAACTCTTTGTTGTTTGTGAATTAGTGGTATTGCTCTCAATTTGATGTGAACTTGTTTATGTTTTATTTCAAGCACTCTGTACAGAAACACAGCCCACTATCACAATTCAATTTCTCCATTACATCGTGCTAAGGTTTATTATTGGCTGACTTCATTGTGTAGAATGGGCTTGGCTTCAGTTTTTCCTTGCAAACCTAGTCTATCTGTATTTATCACTTAATTTTTGAAGCCGATTGGAAGAGGTTGTGTCATGTGCTGCCAGGAACAACTAAAAGCCTTGAATCCCAAGTGAAATGTAATATTCTGCACACCTTGTTGTGGTCCATCCAATGAAGGCATCATGCTGTAGGATTATGAAGCTTCCTTAAATGGAATAGAAGTCACTGTCATGTAGTGCGCGTCACTGATTGGCTGAAGCACTGTCATTTATATGAAGATTCCAAATATGATTTTCTAGCTAGTTCACAGGTGCAAGCAACCATTCTTTTTCTTTATTTGGATAATTTTAATCTTCTTTCTTTTATTTTTGGTGTGATGTGCTTCTTGATCCTATTTACCAACCTTCAACATGCCTTATTGGAATCGTTTTACTTAAGATTTCATAATGTAAATTATAATTAAGTGAAATGTGATAGTTGACTGTTGAACGAGAAGCTTTGAGATCTGTTCTGTATAGTTCACTTCTGAATCAACTTGAATATTGAAGGCCACCTATTGCCTCTTAGTGTACATAAGATCTACTTTATAAAAATTATACATATATGAACTATGGACTTCTTTTCCTTTACTCATCCTTCTTACCCGACCCTGTTATTATGATTGGGATTTCACTCTATCGTGAGAAAATCTCTCGGGCCGTTTCGGTGCGATGGGCATCAATAACCATGAGGCGGTAACAAAACCGTACTAACACGACTAAAAGCTACCCTTTTTTATTGGGTTTTTGAGGCCCTAAGCCCGGGGTGCGGCAGGGCACCGTCATGATAGGGAAGCTCTCTCGGACCATGCCGGTACCAATGAGCGTGAGGCGGGAGTACTGCACCGTACCGCACTCCGCTGCCGCTAGCGCGCCTGCATGCTGACGGACACGTTGAGGAGGCTGAACCACCGGTTGACGACGCCCATGCAGGTGGCGGCGTTGAGCGAGCCCAGCCCGCCCACGGCCACGCGCGCCCGCCGCCCCGCGCCCAGCATGAGCTGCGCGCGCGTGGCCCGGTCCGACGGCGCCTCCTCGAGCCAGGCGGCGTGGTACAGGTGGGCCGACAGGAGCTCGCTCGCGTCCTCCAGCCCCTGGCCTGGGGACAGAGCAGGGACGGCGCGGGGCTGCTCAGAGATCCGTGCGGCGCACGCGGCACGCGTCGGCAGCCGCCCGCCACGCGCCGCGAGGCGAGCCGTACCCAGGAGGCAGAGGGGGATGAAGGTTGTGGCGATGATACCGAAGGTGGCCACCGTGAAGCTGTCCACCATGTCCGGGCTCACGACCATCTCCACGGTGCCGATCAGCGGCAGGGAGAAGTTGGGGAGCAGGAGGTGCGGCAGCAGGTCGGCGAACGCGACCCGCGACCGGCGCGCCCCCTCCACCACGCTGGCGTGCTGCGCGGCCAGCCAGCGCAGGCCGGCCGGCCCGCACCGCCGCGCGCCCTCGGCCTCGAGGCCCAGCGCGCGGTACAGCGCCGCGCACGAGCCGAACGTGACGAACATGAGCGGCGGCAGGTTGTAGTACGCCGACACCCCGACCAGCAGCCCCGCCACCTGCGCGCACCCCAAGTCAGACGGAGTGCACCTGACCCCGCACTTCGAAGCCCTCAGGGTAAAGCAATGCGTGACACCCATGTGCGTCTCAGTCGGAGGACATCCTTGTCCGGCCGGACGGAGCACCCCGCGCGAGCTAACGCAAATAGATACTCCATGCAGCCAAATGATGCGGGTGCGGACCGCTCACTATCTTCCGGGCGGAGTGTCCTAGAGATGGCGCCATCGGCGGCTGCATGGGGTAGCTATTTGCGCTAGCTCGCGCGGGGTGCTCCGTCCGGCCGGAGAACCACCTCCTCCGACACAACCCTCCCCGTCGGGCCCGCACTGCTGGAAAAGAGACGCGCTCCCGATCCTCATGCGGGCAGCCACTCACGTGGAGTAGGTTGAGGACCAAGGTGGGGCTGGGTCCCATCATGGAGGCCACGAAGGAGTCCTTGGTGGTGAAGATGAGGTGCGTGACTCCCACCACCTGTGACAGCTGCAGCCACATGTAGAAGGCGGAGGCCCGGCGGAAGGCGCGGGCGCGGCCCGACAGAAACTCCTGCGGGACAGCGTGGGGTGGTCATGCGCCCGGCCCGCCCCCGGCCCGCCCCCGCCCCCGGACTTACCCGGGTGGCCGGCCGGCCGCGCCGCTCCACCTCCTCCGACACCGTCGTCAGCAGGGCCAGGGTGCTGCTGGCCTGCTCGATGCGGAGGAGGTGGAACACCAGAGCGGACGTGGTCGCGTGGACGCCGCAGAGGTAGCGGAGGGGCACGCGACGCCCCTCCGAGGTCCTCGCGAGCGCGACGTCCACCGTGAGCCGGGCCAGGAACAGCACGCTCACCAACAGGATCAGCTGAGCACACGCCGACGACGCCGGGGTGAAGGTGCGGGAAAATGCATTGGCGGAAATCTCGCCGCTGCTCGCGAATGAAGTCCCGAACGACAGGCACACTGAGAGACACCACGGGCGTCCCCCGCCCCCGCCTACCTTGCTGGCGTGCGCCGCGTAGAGGGCTGCCCACCACCACGGCCGCTGCGGGCGGCAGCTCCAGGCCCGTAGCAGGTGGGACAGGGATGACGGCGTGCTGGTCCCGCCGCTCTGCCGGGGCGGCCGGCGGCTGGAGTCGTGGCCGCGGCCGGGCTTGGCCAGACTCCTCATCGCAGCTGCAGCTGCTGCAGCTGCGGAGACGGACGCGACACGGGCCTCCTGCTCTCGCCCGGGCTCGGCTGGCTCGGCGCCCTCCCCTGCGCGCCATGTCTGTCGGGTCGGCGCGGAGGCGAGGCGAGCGTGTCAGCGAAGGACCCCGCCTGTCCGCCAGTCGCACCACGCAACACTAGGAATAGCGAATGCCGCCCCGTGCATGCATTAAACGGAAGGGAAGGGAGGGTGGCCGGAAGGGCTCGGTACCGCTCACTCAGCGATGCAGGACCGCCCGCGGCACGCACACGGCGCGCACGCACACGTCGAGTTCGAAAGGGAATACTGCAGGGCGAGTGCGGGTGCGAGACACTAGTCCAGCGGCGGCCTGGGCCCGGCCTGGATTCCCAAGCCCACAAGTGCCCTAAAGCCGGCTGAAGATAAGGGTCTTCGTCCATCCGGCCGGTCCAGATGCTGCGTACGGATTGGACCCCAACTCAGAGGCCGGACGGAGCACCCCGCGCGAGCTAATCCATGGTCGATTCAACCTAACCGGAGGCGGGAGGTAGTCAAACCCCTCCGCCCCATGTTACGAAGAACCGACCACGAGTTAGCTCGCGTGGGGTGCTACGTCCGGCCTCCGGGTTGGGGTCCGGCGGAGCACGGTTAACGCGTTCGTGCTTTCTCGTGCTCGGGGATACGCGGTGTTGGACGTTTTCGCGTGAGACACGCGTGAATCTAAGGTCCCGTTCTTATACGCGGGGTCCGCGCTTGGTTCCGTGACGGGGAACGGACGTAATCCCCGTTTTCTTTACTCTCTGTGAGACCGTGGGGTAGGATGGCGGCACCAAAACGCATAACCTCGAAACACGGTAACCCTCCTAGAGACGTCGCGTCGTCAGAATTAAGTGTAGACTCAAAGTTTTAAAAGAATTTAGTAATCTGTTTACAGCAAGGGAGTGGTGTTGAGCCATCCACAAGACCTCATACCCCAGGGCCCGCCGACCGCACGCCCGAAGCACACGCAGGCAATGCCGATGCACGATTTATTGGGTCGGCCGCCTCTCATAGCAACCGCCCCTTCAAAAATTATTCGAAGATGTTCGTCAACTGGCGGGTGACGTGGTAGCGTTCGCTCCCCATTCTCCTGCCACTGCGAGCACCCCGCGCGAGCCAAGCGTCGGGACGCCGCGAGATCACAGAACCCGGGGAGTATCGTCACGTGACTCCGAAACAAGATAACTCGGAGTATTCACAGACAGGACGCTGCACAGTTGGGGCGATTGCCCCGGCGCGATCCGTCCCGTCCCGTCGTTAATCGGTTCGGGGGGAGACGGGCAGGGCGGCACGGGTACGGGACGGCGTTAGAATCTGTGTAGTTAAGTCGTGCGCGTGCATGCATGCGTCGGCAACTAAGATGACGCCAAATTAGCGGGCATTTTTATAAAAATCTCAAACGTCAAAAATGTCAGGATGCTAGTACAGGACTTCGGAAATCTCACCCGTCTGATCAGGATCATTTCTCCCCACATCAGTTAGTTACAGACATTTTCGCCCCTTGCTAAGCACCGCTGGTCTCTGTCTACACTCAGGAAAACCAGCGCAAGCAGGTCGTCCCACCACGATCGGACAGAGCCCCCCGCAAGCTAGTGGAGAACGACCCTAACGGGGGCGCAAGGGGTTTGCCGGGGAATTACAACCTCTCCGGCCTCGTGAGAGGTGTGGAGGGTCGTTCTCCACTAGCTTGCGGGGGGCTCTGTCCGATCGTGGTGGGACGACCTGCTTGCGCTGGTTTTCCTGAGTGTAGACAGACCAGCGGTGCTTAGCAAGGGGCGAAAATGTCTGTAACTAACTGATGTGGGGAGAAATGATCCTGATCAGACGGGTGAGATTTCTGAAGTCCTGTACTGGCATCCTGACATTTTTGACGTTTGAGATTTTTATAAAAATGCCCGCTAATTTGGCGTCATCTTAGTTGCCGACGCATGCACGCACGCGCACGACTTAACTCTGCGGCCTCGCCCGGGATGTCGGGCAGCCTCGACCTTCTGTTGTCGGCGAATAAATACTCTCGCTGCCGACGAATATTGCCTCCGTTATATCTGGCTGCAGTCGACAGTCGAGAGATGCGGAGGACTGGGTTAAAAATGGAAACGCAGCAGATTTCTTAGATGTGCCTAACCTACCCTGCGAGTTTTAATCTATTCTAATGTAAGTTTCGTCCCGCCAGCGGTCTCGTGAACAAAGTCTTTTGCGAGTCCGGAGCCCAGCTCCTGTCGCGCCACGCGGCACGCCACGCCGCCGCCAGGCGTCCTCCGGCGTCACACACTCGGCCGCTGGGCTCAGAAGCGCCTGGCCTCCGTCGGCGACGTCCTGGAGCCGGCGAAGCTCGTCTCGTCCTCCGTCCGGAAGGACGAGCAGCAGAGGGCCCCGCCGACGAGCCGCCTCCACAGGGTGACCATGTCCTGCCGGATGGAGGCGTTCTTCCAGGCGTAGATGAAGGGGTTGAGCAGGTACCACAGCGACGAGGAGACGGACACGACGTGGAAGTCCCAGTGCGCCACGGCGACGTGGTCCTGGAAGGCGCTGTGCAGCAGCACCTGGAACACCTGCCCAGCCATCACTCGCGGACGCCCCTCCTCCTCTGCCGCGGGTGGGGAGGGAGAGGGGCGTGTCACACCGCCACTCTCTCCACCCCACACTGTAAGACAAAACCATCACTTTACCAGAACCCTACTCTTAAATTTTGTTGAAGAATTTTATGTCGCTCTTATGACAAAAAAAATCGGCACAAAAACAAACAACTGTACCTCAACAGAAAATTGTTTTCGTAAGCCCCAGAAGTGACGAAAATTTCGTTAAGTGACGAGAAAATAGCTACGAAGTATTTCGTGCGACACTCAATATTTTTTTTTTGCAGTGCACGCGACCCGAGCCGTGCGCGCCGCTGGCGCCGCCCCGCGGCATGTGTGTTGCAGGGCCCGCGGCCCGCAGCGCGACGCTCCAGCGGCTCCAGCGGCCTCTCCAGCGGCCCCAGCCTCACCGCCAGTGGCAGGTAGCCCATGATGAAGCTGGACACGACCAGGACGGTGACCTTGGCGGAGCGCACCGACGCCGACTTGCTGCTGGGGAGCCGCAGGCCGGCGTGGCCCGCCGTCCAGCAGCGCGCGTTGTTCCGCTTCACCTCGGACCGGATGGCGATGTGCGTGGCGGCCACGACGAGCAACACCAGCATGCTGATCGGGATCTGGAGCAGGACAAGCAGGGAGGTGAGGCGCGGGCCGGGCCGGGGGAGGCCGCGGGCCGGGGGGCCCCGCCGGGGGTGCTGACCTGCACGGCGTACAGGTGCCACTCGGGGAAGAGGTTCTGCTCCTCGCAGAAGCGGCCCTCCTGCCACTCCCAGGTGGGCAGGTAGAGCAGTCCGCACAGGGCGGAGAAGCCCCACAGGGAGGCAAGGATGACGCACACGCGCCTGTGCACACACACACACACACACACACACGTTCATTTTCGAACAAACACGGTCAGCGTTTGAGCATTTTAAGGGACACTTGAGAAACCACCACGTTTCATGATTTCCGAGGGTGACCTAGGTCCGCCCGTGCCCACCTGGTGGTGAGGAACTCGTAGTACCGCAGGCTGTGCACGATGCAGACGTAGCGGTCCACGGCGATGGCGGCGAGCGTGGTGGCCGACAGTGTCCACGCGAAGCAGATGAAGATGACGGGCCCCAGGCAGGCGGTCTGCGGGCACGCAGTAAGGAGGGGGGGGGGGGCGTGAGCACGGGGAGCTCCGCGGGGGGCCGCGAGCGCCGCGGGCACGCCATCCTCACGCAGCCGCCTCCTCGTTACCTCGTGGACGGAGGCCAGCTCCGCGGCCGCGCAGTCCGACATGAACACGAATATGACGAGCTTGGCCAGGCCGCAGAGGAAGTCGGCGAAGGCCAGGTGCAGCACGAACAGGGAGGACTGCGTGGAGCGGCGCCAGCGCCGGGGCCAGATGGCCGCGATGGTGAAGGCGTTCACCAGGATGACGGTCACCGCCACGATCACCTCCACGGCCATGAGCGCCCGCAGGGCGACGGCGTCCTGCTGCCGCGCGGGGTCCACGAACAGGCACACCGTCCCCACCCCGGTGTCGTTGCGGCGCAGCAGCCCCGCCATGCTGGGCGGGGCCCGGCGGGGCTGGGCTGGGCTCCTGGTGGGCAGCGGCGTTTGCAACGTGAGTAGTCGGGGTGGAAACGGGCGCGGAAGCAACGGTGGGGCTCCCGCTCTCGCACCCGACTCTCCTCCCCGCCCATCCTCGCATCGAAGTGGGCCAGAGCCGTTGGCTGGCATCTGGCGGCGGCCCCGCTCTCAGCGCCTGTGAAGCAGAGGGTAGGCAGCCCCGCCGCACACGGCTGTCGCCCGGGCCGGCCTATCTCCGACTCCGCAGGCGCCAGCGTGGCCGGACGGCAGCCTTCCCACCGGGCTGGGCGAGCGCGCCCTCTGTTCTGTTTTACGGACGCCCCCCCCCCCTCAACCCGCTCAGCTTCGCGTCCAATGCTCTCCAGCAAGGCAGGGTTGACAGGGACCTCTGTCGTCCAGCCGTGCTCCTATACGGCTCCCGGTTCCCCACGCTCTCGTTTTCCGCTTCCCGTTTCCCTCCCCGGCCGGGCTGATTCCGAAGGGTCGTTTCGTCGCTCTGTCTCTCTCGCACCCCTGAGGGACGCCCCGTGAGTGCGACAGAGACAGAGTGACGAAGCGTCTCTTCGGGATCGGCCCCGGGGCACGCCGGACTGCGCCGCTCTGATTGACGGCCGGTATTACATGCGTCGCGCGCCCGGCGTGCTCAGCCCGCCCGACGGCCCACTCAGAGATTAGCGAAAGGCGCCCAAACAATGACAATGACACTGACAGCGGCCGCGGTAGGCAGCGGTAGGCAGCGGCCAGAGGCGCCGGCACAGGCCGGCGGCGGTGCGGTGCCCCCGGGGGCCGGGGGGCGCCGGAGGCCGCCGAGACGAGCAGCACGCCCGACGTCGTCGTCGTCGCCCCACACCCCCCTCCCCATACTGCCGACAGCAAGCTGCGGTTACCTGGTGCGGTGCGGTGCGGTGCGGTGCAGCGACGTTGACGGACTCCCTTTCCTGGCGGACTGCTCCGCTATCCGCCTCACATTGTCACAGCCGCTGCAGCACTGCCTGTCACGGTGTGTCACGGTGTGTCGCGGTGTGTCACGGCGTGTCACGGTGTGTGTGACGACTGCTGGGCAGAGCGGTGCGCGGCCTGTTTCTGCCGGGGACGGCCACGGCCGGTCACACGATCGGTCACGTCTCCGGGCTCGACGGTCTGGGTCGCGGAGAGACGCGATGCCGAGGACCGCGGCAGGGACCCGGAGGCGGCGGCGGCGGCGGCGCGTTCAGCAGCAGCACAAGCACATCGTGTCGAGTGGAGGGCCCCCCGGGGCACCCGCGCGCCGGCCCGGACCGAGGGCAGCCGAGGGCCGAAAGCAAACACGGCCCCGATTGCGGCTGATAAAGACAACGACGATCGATCGAGATAACGGCACGCGGGTGCTCGGTAATTGATTGGCAAGAGCGCATCCGCTGTGTCAACATTCCTACATCTGCGTCGAGGGGAGGGCGGGGAAGGGGATGGGGGTGTCGACAGCGTCAACACGACGGAACCGCCACCAACGACCGTGCCACACATGACCACAACCATGAGGTGTTTTTGGGACAAAAAAAAAAGGCTGTTTGACCATATGGCCTGACGATGCCAGAGAAACGAACGCCTCGATATTTCGAACAACGAGCGAAGCGATTCAAATCCAGCGCGCTTTATCCAGCCGTGTGGAGTTCGTTGGTCCGCCCGACGCTAGAGGGCGGCATCGTCCAGGATGCCAGGAGGAGAGTCTCTGGGTGCCGGAGTAGCTCTGCATCCCGTCTGACTCCACAGATCCAGACCGATCCGGATCGCTTACGCCCCTCCCTTCCCCCTGCGAATTTAATCTCCATGCCCGACCCCCGACCACCCCACCCCTTATATAGCTCCTGTCAAACAACCCGTCATTTCGGAAATCCTGTCTAATGAAGTCAAAGGACGGTAAGGTTTTCTCTTGTGACATCCGTCTGCTGTGGTAGTCCCTGACAACCATCTGTCAACAACAACAATAGTAATAACAAAGAATGGAGGAATGAACAGGATAATGTTTACTCTCAATGACAGAGAAACTGTGCTGTTAGCGCCAATACACCCACACAGCTGCGTTTCTTTAGTGTAGTAGGTGGATGCTTCGAACGGTTCTAGAAATGTAACTAGAAGTTTGACGAATTGCATTGCGACGTAAAGTGACGCACGGAGAGTTTCTCTCGTACTTGCTGTTTCCACGAGAGTGAAAGTTAGTGCTCCTCGTCGGCTTTTCTGTATTTGGATTCGATTGTTCAGATCACATTCATAGTCCACATTCAATGAGTACTATGTGCGCTCCTTTTTTTTAACCTCTCAGGACCTCACACCTGCTGCAGGCTGCAAGAGGTGATGTTTATTTTTAAAACAGGCTAGACTGGGTTTGTGGGTCAAATCCTCCCAAATCTCTGTAGGTGCATTTGGTGCAGCAAGTGCAAGCGGTGGGCCCGAACACCTCTCGATTATTTGCAAGGTGGCAAGAAAGTTTCAAAGTCATGTCACAGTTGAAATATCATTCAACTCCTGACATTCCCCTTTACTGATGTGGATATGTTCGTGAGAGTAAATACAGTTGTGTAACAAAACCATCTTTTTATCATCTGTTACAGGTTTGTGATATTCAAGTATCATGTCGTTACCAGATATTAATGAGATAGAAGCTGCCATCCATCCAGTTTTAGAAAAAAGTGTAGAAGAATTGAGATGCTCGGAAGGGCAAGATGAAGTTGATGAAGTCTTGCATCAATCATTTGCGGTGATTGATGTGAAGCCCATATCTAAAAATGAGGGCAACAGTTTGGAAAGCACCGAGGAAGAGGAGCCAAGAATAACCCTGACAGATTTACCAACAGAGGTATTTGTAGAAGACAATGTTGAAAATTTTGAAAAATTTTGAAAAAGTGTTAACTTTTTTCTTTGACTAGAGACTAAAACTATTTTTTTCCAAAGGTTTTTCTACAGATTTGCTCTTATTTAAGTGCACGAGTACTGATGCAAACTTTGAGACTTGTTAACAAAAGACTTAATGGGATTCTGTCAGATGATTTTATATGGAGGTCTCGTATTTACAAAAGATGGAGACAAGTATATCCTCCTATTCCAGGTTTGATGGATATTTTTATGGTTTTTGTATTAATTAGGATTATGAAGGATGAAATTAATCCAACATTTTTTAAAAAATTTTCAGCTAACAATGAATCTGTTAACTGGAAGGCTGCATGCTTAAACCTTGAAGAGCAACAGGAGCGGTGGTCAAACATGCAAAGTGCAATGAAACACCTTGTTTTTAATGATACTCATGTAGCATCCATCGATGCTATTATGCTCATTAATGTAAGAGGATTTTAAAAATATTTGTTAATCATGACTCTGTGCCTGAAACCTACATTTGCTATTAAATTGTAACGTAGCACATGCCTTAATTGCCGTTTCTTTGTAGAGGGGGACTCTTTGCATCTCTGGCTCTCGCGACCGTCACCTTGCAGTTTGGGGTGTTGATACGGCTAACCCCCAGCTCATTACATCTAATGAGGCCCATAAAGGTTGGATTTGGGGACTGGCTGCTAACTCCGACTCCTCATTTTACACTTGCTCTTGGGATAATACAACCAAATTGTGGACTCTTGATGAGGGAAGACTTTCTGCAAGTGACACTTTTAAGTACGTCTCTAGATGTCAGCCAGTTTATGCATTTGTCTTTAAAGTTGATACAAAATTTTTACTGTCTTTCAATTACAGACACAAAGCAGCCATGTTATGTGTGGCATGCGTTCCTAATCTTGTGGCAGTTGGATCATTTGACAAACAAGTTTTACTTTGGGACCCAAGATGTGGGTCTAAACCAATTCACTCTTATGCTGCCCATCGCCGTTCTGTTTTGAAGCTGTGCCTTCTGCAAGAGTCTGGTGACACTGATGCAGTCGTGTCCATAAGTGAAGACAAAACTCTTGCTGTGTGGGATGTTCGTGCGGGAAAACTTTTCAAAAACAATGTTAAGGTACATATTTTTTGTATAGAACTTTTTTTTTTTCAAAAAACTCTATTTCTAACATGTTGTTTTGTAAATATTAATTTTATGTAGATAGGCACAAATGATCCTGAAAGCAATGCCTTTCCAATGTGCATGTCACATAATGGAGACAATCTCTACATTGGAGACTCCAAAAATAGACTACATCTGGTAGACCCTAGGAGAGATTCAAAAACAGGCTTTGAAGTGATTGCCGTAAGTATTTTTTCACGTATAGTACAGTATCATTAGTGACAGTGTACTGTACGGCTTAGTGAAACAATCATGCTATCCTCATTTTCAGTCTTATGATGCTGGTCACAAAGATCTTTGCAAAATAACTGCAGTTCGACATGGATTAGATTGTGTTATAACAGGATCATCTGATGGCACCGTTAGGGTGTCAACTGCAACTCATCATCCGGAGTTATTAACTAAATTTGGAACTATAGGAACGGAAGTGGCATCGGTAGTATTCTGTTCTCGCGTTTTACTCATGATTTATTAAATCTGTTCCTTATTTCATGTTTAAAATTTTCCTTTTCCAGCTTGACTTTCAACATGGTATACTTGCTGTTGGTTGCACCAACTGTGCTGTAGAGCTGTGGATGCCTGATCGAGAGATTGACTCATAATGAGAAATATTTACATTCAGTGTTGAGCTCATTGTATTGCCTGATAATGCCTTTTCTTAAACGTGGGGCAAAAATCCCTCAAAATTATCCTATTTCTTATTGTTTTTAAGGTGTTTTTTGGAAGTTTCTTGATTGATTCTTATGCTGTGTCTGTGTATTTCTACACAAGATTAAACCCAGTGGTCCAAAACCATGAAGCAGGAAATTTTTCCTTTCAATCTTTAGCTTTATGATGTACTGAAACTGAAGGGCCAGTTCAGTTTGCCAAACAGATTTTCTATCTGAAAAGTAACACTGTTTTGGGATATCAAAAGAATTGTTTTATTTTCAATGAGCTTATTGTATGTTTGGTACTCATGCATTACCGTAACTACAAAAGTGGTTACATTTCATGAAGACTTTAGTGTGTAAGTAATCTTTGGTGCTGATGAGTGAGTTTGCAAGGAAACATACTACAATACCCCTCACATAATTTCTAGACTTCATATTTGGTGTATGTGTCGGTTTACTACCTGTTCTAGTCAAAAATCAATAACCAAACAATTACCTTTGCCTTTTCGACATTAGTTTTCTCATGAGAGCTTTCTTTTCATCTTTTTAAACATTTTTCTTTGTATGAATGTGTGTGTATGCTAGTTTTTAAGTTATTCCTTACTAAAGTAAAATCCTGACAAGACTGTTGAAAATTTCTGATTGTTACTGATACTAATGTGAAGAGCACCATTCACATTCTAAGGAGAAAAGAGGCAGCAGGACCAATTTTATTTATTTTTGAGGGTTTCTCCATAGCAATTGAGGGCAATTTAACATATTCCAATCGCTGTGATTTGATATTGTTCTAAAATTGAGAACATGTTATGTTCTTTGTGGAGTTCTAAATCTTCTCTGATTCGGGCCCTAAATTTAGTAGCTATTAGTTTTTTAAATAGGCAGTCAATTTAGGCCTTCATGAAATGTTTGTGTATGATCAAATTCCAATGTGTCTCGACAGTTTTCTAAAGGATGTGTAAAACAAAGAACATATTTTTATAATAAAATCTTTCACATGGTTTATTAGTATCATTAATGACTCACATTTGTAATTTAATTACAATAAAATAATAATAAAAAAAAGTTGTCATAAATATGCCAGCCGCATTTTCATTCCACGACTGTTTCCGACCTGTCTACAAGGAGCAATAATTTAGTGTATACTGTTGAATGATGAAAGGCCATTCCACAACACTTCATCAAGCTGAAAATCAATAAATTCCATCCGCCTTCCAGATCATGAGCTTGCTGTGACTGATACATTGACACATAACTGTATCCTAGCTTGGTCACACCAAGTCAAGGTTAACAATGAGGGAATGGTGGTTTAAGGTTGAGTACTAGAGATTATTGCTGCACAACACATAATAAAACTGAAAAAGAGGACAAATTTCTTAAAATAAATTGGTTGATATATTTGAACTATATTAAAACAGTGACTAAAACTGCAATATTACAGGTACGCCTTATCAATGAGCTCATCCCAATTCACATGAACTGAAAGTACTTGCTGTAGCCATACTTCATAGTGCTGTTTGAACTCCTCTGTTAACTCAATTTCTTGGCCTAACACACTCTGAATACTGGTATCCACAGTCGACTTAAGCTCAGAATCTGGTCCATTGCCATATCGCCTATTATTGAAGCGATCCACATTTGCTCGCAGAGCACACTCCTCTGCCTGAAAGTCCCAAGGTCTAGCATCGAGATCATTACCAAAAGCCCAATCATCATTAAGTCTATGACGAACTTTTGAATAAATGGCACTCATAGTTTTCATGTTGGATTTTCGCCACTGTCGGCCAAGGTATTTGGTCTGCATCTTCAGCAACTTAAGAACATACAACTGCATCATTGCATGACGCACTTTTAATGTTCTTTTCAATATTGGAGCAGATTTGAATACAACAAGCATCATAATGCGAGAGTGTTTCCACTTTGTCAGTTTGTTGAGAATGCGTAAAAGGTTGACACAGGAAAACACATTTCTCCATGAGTACAATTGACTATCCCCAATTTCAAGGCTTTCTACTGTTAGTTCTGGCTGTTCTCCAATCACACACGCAGGGAAGTCCAGAATTGGAATGACATTCTTGGCTCTAACATAGGCCATGATATTCTGGTTGAAGAATTTCAGTACGAGGGGAATGCAATTTGCAAATACAAGATGTTGAGACATGAACTCGAACTGGTAAACATGGTTGATCTTGAAATGTTTGAGCAGAAGGAGTAAAATTCCAGAAACTGCCTTTATAATAATTTCCTTATGCCGATTGACATCAGTGCCCAATTTCATTGACTGTACCACTGTCATAGGCATTTCTTCAGGGAGTACATCAGCCATAATGTTTATGGTATCAGTCTTTGTTTTAGAAGTTGGAGCAGCTGCGAGAAGTATCTTCAATAATGAAATCACATACTGAGGCAAATTAGGCAACATAGCCTGGTATAAGATTTCTGCTGGAGTGAGTGGCACTTCCGGTTCTTGAACCGAAAATGGGCTTTTAGCCATTAGTTCCTCCTTTTGAATCTGAAGCTCAGCCAAAGAAGTGTACATATGTTGTTTAAGTACAGAAACTCCTTCATGAATTGGCTCAGGCAGCCCAATCAGTGTATCCCTATCACCTGGCAAGGGAAAACCGACAAACTTCATTCTGGTGTTATCAAGGAAATTATCAAGATCTTTAACACGGACTTTAGGCATCCACGGCAAGCCTTTAGCTTTGGTTGGTTCTGGGGTTTCAGGTCTTGGACTTGGAGTTTGAGGTGCATCGGCTGCCTCTGAGAACATACCAGAGTTTGATTCCTCCATATCTCGATCTTCACCTTCTGATTGCTCTGATGATTCAAAGTCCATGGCAAATGTTACATCTAAAGAACCCTGCTTGATCAGACTACGCCGAAAACGGCGACTACTACTCTGTTGATTGTCTTGAGCAACTAAGAGATCAGCAGCACTCGCTGGGGGCGACGAGGCTCGCATAGTTTGTGCAATTTCAATAGTGTCCTCCTCAATCACGGGCAGACCAGCTTCTATACGATATTGTGTCTTCAATGTTTTCAGCGTGGTCATACCACCCAATGTAAGAAGAATTACTTTCCACAGCAGCAGAAGAACTTTTTTCATAGGAAAGTGTGGAGCAGAACCACCACAAAATCTAGTAACCATGGATAACAGCTGCACACTGAGGACATCTTCTCCTGATGCTAAAGCAAGATCTGTGCGAAACTGCTCAGCCTGACTTTTAATGCCCTCATTTTCATCATCCAAAGAAAGACGCATGACCTCAACAATAATGTACAACACACTTAATATTACTCTCAGATCAGTTGAATCAGCGAGACTTACAGCAAGCTTACTCTGGGCACTTATTGATGCGACACTGGTTTCAACATTGATATTAAGAAGGTCAACAAAAGCAAAAAATACACCACATTCATTCAGAAGCATGACATTATTACGAGTCGCCTGCTGTTGCTCCTCATCAGATTGTTGTTCTGCCCAACAACCTTGTGCAAGGTATAAGAAGCATCGTGCTGCTCTCATGCGGCTTTCACTTTTAGACATTTCAAGAAGGTCCAACCACTTGAGAATCAAAGACTTTTGCTGGTCCCTTGTCAACTTCTGCCATGATGGACTGAGTTGAGCATCTTCCATTAAATCCTCAAATGCTTTGACATTAAGTTGAAATTCAGGCTGTTCAGTATAACTATAGAGCTCAGCAATTTCATTCAGAGGAGTATCACTGTCATCATAAACAAAATCTAAGTCACGATTTTCAAAGTCCTGCCCTTCCATATCCCGATTGAAGGACTCCTTTCTTTCCATGAAGCGTTCATCCATTGGTTCCTTGCGAGATCTGATGAAATGTGACCCAACGTATCTTCTAACGAAGGCTTTGTCCGAGAAATCCGAAGCTTCTGCGTTGTCGTTCCCATTTGCATCCATTTTCCTTCTTGCGAAAATCTTTGTCCACAGCACCAGTAGCCAGCTAGACACAAATAGCCTGCAACATGTTGAGATTAAACAGGATTTAGTGAAGAGCCACGTCTCGCACGAACGTCAGTGACAATGCTATTCAAATACTTTGAAATAAAAGGAACGGTGTGGGTATTAATTTTGTAGATACAATGAAACAACTAACCTTCTAGGCTGAGGGTACTTTGCTGTTTACATCCTCCCAGATAAAGATCTGTGTCTAACAGCACTAAAATTGAGAGGACAAAGCAATGACTAGTGTGACAGAGACCACAGAAGTATTCCAATGACGAAAAAACTAGACAAATCAGATTAAATAAAAGATTTAATCGAATATAGCCGAAAATTTCCTTGACTTTTCTGGTTCTGACGTCACAGACCTCCTGTCATGAAACCGGTGTACCAAATATCAAGCGATAATGCTCATGGTGTGTATGTGGGAGGTGGGGATTAAAAAACTTGTAAGATTTCCGGTTCCTTTATTTAAAGAAAACACAGAGCAAAGGCAGCGAAATTCCCGAAGCACGCTCTAAACAAGGTAGAAACATGATCCGACTGCGGCAGAATATTTTTCTTACCGTATGTTGTCAAACTTTGTAAATAGTACCAGTCGTGCCAACCCCTAATCATTTGGCAGCACATCGTCTCACGTGCTTCTTTGGAGAACATGAACATCATCAGAAAGAAAACAGCTCTTCAGTGTTTCCCAGATGTATTTTAAAATTTTATTTTGTATGTTGTAATGTTGTGTTGGATATGAGTTCTTGTTTATTTTTTTAATAGTGGCTTTGGTAGCAGACAACTAGCAGACAGCAGAGCAGGAAGCGGGGAGGACGAAGCTGGTTTACGGACAGACAGCCACCTTGCAGTTACGTTACGTTTCTGCACTAGCTCTCATTCGTTTCGCATGTTTCATTCCTGGAGTAGGAGTATAATTTTCTCCTTCGCCATTCCGCGAGAGAAGTTCATTCATGAGTTTCCAATGAACCATGAGTGGTTGTGGGTGGAGGACAAGGTGTTTTTCAACTATGGAAAGCCATTTTGACGTAATTTTTCAGTTCACTTTTTATCTTCAAAATATACAGCAATAATAAATAGTTAAATAAATAAATAACCGTCAAGAGTAAAAAAGATAACAACGTAAAAGCCATATGACAAAAAATGCATGGTTGATTTTGAGGAATTCAAGGAATAATAACATTCATTACTGAAATAAGTGTTACTTCACATCTTACAGTTGGATACCTATTTAGATGAAATATACTTTGAAAATCAACGTTTTTCAACTCTGTTATTTTCTTACCTATCCATTTCACACAATATTTTGACACTTCCAAACATATAAGAAATTGGGAGACTCATACAGCTAATGACTCCTTATATACTATAATCAGCACGACTAGGGAACACATATCTAACAAAACTAGGGTTGTCAGTAAATTAAAATAGATATGAGAAAACTCAGTCAACTTTGGACATCAAAAAGTTGTACAATTGGTGTTTTTGGTTGAGGGAAGTCCAGAACATCCCACAGACACTGTCCCTAAGTTTGAACACTGGGTGATATGAATCATATACAATCTACGAAGTTTTTGAGGTCTGACTGCTCTGTACTTTTGGCTGATGATCATCTTCACAATCATCTACATTTTTTAATATAGTCAACCAGAACAACTTTTGAAACAGTTCTGATCGTCTTGTGCAGGAACTCTGTCTTTATCTGCTTTTGTGAGTTTTTTTTTCTCTTATATCACATTTTTTTTACAAAATGATCAAGTATACAAAGAATTTAGAACAAAGAAATATGGGGGAAATTTAAAAATTTTAAATAAAATGAAGTGCTGGGTTACACTAAATCTATAAAATAATAAATTAATTGACCAAAGTGATCAAGAAGATTTAGAGAGTATGGACCATAACGGAAATCTGGACTGATAAAAATTATCACCAGGTGCTGCTGCTGACATTTAAAAACATGTTACACTCACGGGAACTTTCTATCAGTCAATTTCCTATGTCAACACATGTTAACATGAACATGTCAACTTTTTAGCACCGTTACACTGTGAAGATACACCTATCCACCTTGCCTCAGCATATGTCTTGTTTGAAGAAGGGCAAGTAAAGTGGATGGTGGATTTACCAATGTGGAACTTCATATCATCTTGAAGAGAATACATGAAAATATCATGCCCAGTAGCTGCAAACAGAAATTTAAATCAATTAGTTATGTCCATCAATTTTCTATGAAATAATTAAATGATATATGAAATTAGTATGGGATTTCTAACTACATCTTAAATCAGACTAAACTGATAGAATTAGAGTGTGCAAAAGTATTGTGAAGGCCCCAATGTTATAATAGTGCAAGTTCAAACTCCTTCATAGTGTTAATGCAGGGAACTCCAACTACAAATTAAGAACACTTGTACTGAAAGTTGGCACTTAAGTGAAAGTATGACATGCACACAAGCATACAAAGGAAGTAAAGCACAAGGAAAAATAATATAAAAATATGTGTGTTTAGTAAGCATATGGGTTTAGTTAAGGAGATAAAAGAAACTGATCAGGATTTTGCAGTTTTCAGTAGGTAGTACTATAAAAATCAGTCCAAGAACAGACAGTGTATTTTTATGTGTATTCTCTTGTCACAGTTAGTGATAAAGTGAATACACCTGTAAAAGATCCCCTCACCAAGCCCTTTAAAAAAATCTATTTCTATTACCATGATACAAGCTACTATTACTCCTGCTGTGCTAATGACCCCTGCGTGGTCTCTCGCAGAGTTCACAGCAACCTCCAAGCAGCCTTGTTTGTATGCTTTACCAGAGTCACATTCTTCTTGCTGGAAAACAATAACAACTGAATCTCAGTACCTGCTGAAAAATCAGGAAGAATCTTTTTGCCAGTGCTCTGTATACCCAGCGAGGAGTGCCATTAGAACACAAGTGCATCTACTTTGTTTCTGGCCAGGTGTCAGTTTGCAGTTTACGATTGCATACAAAGAAATTATAAATTCTAACAACCTCGACTCATTACAGAAAACACAACAAACGACAATGACGCTACAAAACAGCACCACAAACTGCTTGCAAGTGATTTTTCTTTCTTTTTGCTTTCAGTACAAGCAAAACCTGTGGTGCTATAAAAGTTACCATCAATGAAGACACACCAATCCCTGCTCCAGCGAGCACATTAGTGTTGTCTGTTATGAGACTCTGTAAAGTCGTAAGGCAACCCATTGTGTAGATATTACCGGGTGTAGGAGAGCTCTGACACGGATTCTTCTGGAACCATAACAAACTCCCTCAAAGCAAATGCCTGCTCTCAACAAACCCCCCTCATCCCTCCAGAAAAAAAATCACAGCGAAATGCGGCTGGTAGTATCATTTTGATAAATAGGTTCAAAAAACAAAGCAAAAAAATAAAGAAAAAAGACGCTCACCTTGCCCTCGGGACCCATTTTGCAGCAGCTGCTAGGGATTTGACTCTTCCAGTCCGTTGGTCCGTCCACGCCACAGCAGTGGAACTGGAAAAAAAAAAAAAAAACAGATGCCGTGAGGAAGCAAGGAAGGAAGAGGACAAATATTGCCCCTCGGCTCGCCTCGGTCTGGCAGTGGGTGTCGACACCATTCCCTTTCACTCAGGTCACTGAGTAATGGACGGAGTGACATTTCAGGATTAAAGAGGGCTATTGTGCCTCACACCTTCGCTCTGGCACTTAATTTAAATAGGGAGCGGAGCATCCGCCGCTGCTTGTGTCCGGAAGGGGGTGGGGCGGGGCGGGTATGGGGGGCGTGCGGACGAGTGACAGTCACTCCGCACGGGCCTGGCCCTCCGCCTGCTCCACCCCTCCCCTGGTCGTTGCGTGCTTACGCTCTCCTGTGTCTCGTCCCAGGCCCGCTGTATGCTCTTGTTGGTCCTGTAGTCCGCCAGCGTGGAGCGCATCTTGTAGTCGGTGTGCTTCCGGACGTTCTCTCTGAACACGTAGCCCAGGACGCCGCCCACCAGCATCGTCACGAACACGATGAACACGATGAGGAAGTACTGCGGGAGAGACAGACAAGGCTTCGTGCGGGAGGAGGGGCCGTCCCGCCCCGCCGGCCGCCTGCAGGGTAGGCCAGCCCGCAGAGCACGTCCGCCTCGCGGGACGGCCTACCCTCGCGTTCGCAGGCGCTGGGAGGCACCGGCCGCCGTACTCACCGCCAGCAGCATACACTTGACCTCCTTGACGGCGCCCACGCAGCCCAGGAAGGCGATGAGGGTGACGAGGCCGCCGGTGGCGATGAGGATGTACACGGCGCCCAGGAACATGTTGGTGCCCGTGAGCTCCGTGATGAAGGCCTTGTCCAGCAGCGTCCAGACGCCGATGCCCAGGACGACCGCGCCGCCCAGCTGCAAGCGAGGTAGCCGATGAGGAAGCCGCGCGGGACACCGGGGCCCGCCGCCTCGCCGGGCGCATCCCGTACTCACGAATATGACGAAGTTGGCCAGGAACATGCTGTACTTGATGCACTGCCCGCACCCGCCCATCTCCCGGCCGACACCCATGACGGTGCAGCGGCGCTGCGAACACAAGAAAGACAGGGGGAGCTGAGACGTGGCGGCCTAGAGCTCCGGCACCGGCCCTGACGCTGCGTCACACAGGACGCGCCGTGCCGTACTCTCTCTCTCTCTCTCTCTCTCTCTCTCTGTCGCTCTGTACCACTCACTCACGCACTCACAACACACAGGTGGCGGCTGCTTTCTCTGAAATTAACAGCGACGCGTATCGCACACGGGTCGGTAGAGCAGGCAAAGCTTAAGAGAGCGCGGAAACTTGTGACAAAGACAGAAGACCAGGCTCTGCTGCTCCCCCTCCCCCTCCTACTCTCCTCCGACATACACACTCGTTACCGCTCGTAGAGCAGTTTCCCCATCACGTGGTAGCCTTAATACTATTTTTTTCCGGCATTAATTTTTTTCCGCCTGCAGACGAGGCCGAGGAGTTTGGCGCGCGCGGGTCGAGCCGTGTCGAGGCCCCTCCGTGGTTTCCACGCCGCCGCCGCTGCGTGTGGCGTACCCGGGAATCCGAGCCGAAGCCGGGGGCAGTCCGATCGCCTGACGTCACGCACGCGCGCACACGGGCACGCGCTGCGCAGCGCACAGCACACACGGGCAGTGCTTCTGCTTTCACTTGTGAAGTGTCCCCCGGCCCGGTGCCGCCAGGTGTGTCGCTGCCATGCGCCGCGCCCGTGGCCCGTGGCCCGTGCCGCGATGGCCCGGCAGCTGGGCCGACCCACGGCACGGCGTCAAGCCGCGCACAGCCGCCGCCCCGGTCGGGCAGGTGCCCGTCGTGGGCGCGTACACCCTCCTTCTTGCACGTTTCTCCAGGGTTGGCGACGGGGCCGAGGGGGTGGCCGAGGGTCGCGCCGCATCCGCATGGCCGCATGTAACCGGCATTGGGGAACTGCCGGGGCTGGCTGCCAGCACAGGGGTCATGACGGGAGTGGGAGAGCCGTGGGGCGGGGGGGGGGGGGGGGGCTCTCACGACTTCCGGCATGTGCCGCCGAGCCCGGCCGATCCGGGGGCCGGAGACGTGATCCGGAGGCCCCCGGAGGCGAGGCGAGGTAAAGTGAAGGTGGCCGTCGGCCGTCGGTCTGTGCCGCGTGCCGCGCCGTGCCGCGCCGTGCCCGCAGGGAGGCTGAGGCTGGCCGCGGCGGGCCCCGGTCAGGCCAAGGTCAGGCCTGGGGCCGACGTGGCCGCGTTCGTACCCCCCCCCCCCTCCCCCGGGTCCCCGAACCTGCAAGGGTCATTCCCCCAACCACGCACCTCATCGCATACCACACCGCCAGCAGCCAGCCGCGGCCCGGAGGCCCGGCGCCTGCCGGCACTCCGGGCCGGGGATCATCGCCATGCTGAGCACGACGGCGCCGACCCGAAGCCCGCACTCTCAAACGTCAGCGGAGAGGAGAGGAGAATCGCCCGCCTCTCTTCTCCTGGCGCCTGCCGTGGTCTGACGGACACCCCGGTCACCCTGACCACAGAGCTCAGCTCTCCTGACGCAGCCCTGGCCTGGAAGCCTGCTCCTCACGCCCTTGCTGCCGTCTGAGCCGAGCTCTGCTGCAGTCTGCTGTGTGCGTGTGTGTGTGTGTGTGTGTGTGTGTGCGCGCGCGTGTGGGAGAGAGAGAGACAGCCCGTGCCCATCGGGGCGGGCGCCGCCGGCCCCGCTTCCCTGGGGATCCTCCTCCGCCGCGGGCGCCTCGCCTCGCCTTGCCCTTTCCTTTACCTCCCCAGCCGCAGGTGACGCAATGCACCGCGGGTTGCCTACCCGGCCGCCAGCAGCTGCCAGCGCCGCGCGCCGCCGGCCAGCCGTCGTACCGGGAGAGGAGAGAGGAGGGGGGAGGATGCAGGCCAAGGCCAAGGCAAGGCAAGGGAGTCGTTGCGTCGAGCCGAGTCGGCCGCGTTCCCTCTCTCTCTCTCTCTCTCTCTCGCTCCCTCTCTCCCTCTCTCCCTCTCTCTCCCTCGCTCTCTCGTCTCCGCCCCTCAGCCCGGACCTACGCTACGACTGTGCAGCGTCAGCTTGAGCTCGCGGCGCGGTGCCGTGTGGTGCCGTGTGGTGCCGGAGCCGCGGGTCGGGCCGGACCGTGCCGGGCCGGTCTGGGCGGGCTGCGCCCCACCAGCCAGCGGCGGCAGCGGCAGGTGGCGCCGCCGCCTCCAGGGGCCGAGCAGCGCGAGTCCACAAAACACGTAGCACCGCGTTGCGCGCCCCCCGCGGCCTCGCGCGCCACCCGCTGCCGTGCTGCCACTCGGCCTCTGCGGGTGCCTGTGCCTGCGCCGCTGCCGGCGGGTCACTGACCCCTGACAGCAGACCTCGACCCAGACCAGGCAGACGGGACGGCGGCACTCCCCCGCACCCCGATCCGCCCTGGAATATAACCATTTCCTGAATCGTGCCGAGTCGCGTCACTGAACGCAAATGCGGCCGATTGCTGTGCCGGTAGTGGGTCCCGATCGGTGCGTGCGTGCGAGCGTGCTGCGTGTGCGTGCCGCCGGAGACACGGGCCGTGCGTGCGGCACGCACGAAACGGCACGTGTGCGTGTGAGGCACGGGGCGCAGGGGTGGGAAACGGAAAATAAATCGGGGGGAATAGGCAGGTGACGTGCTCAAGCACCGTACGCGTCACACCCAGCCTCCCTCTCTCAACGTATACAGAAACAAAAAAAAATATTTTTCTCTCTCACTATTGTAAGAACGGAATCCCCCAAATATATAATTTCTAAAACTAAAACTGTACCCCTCGGGCGGGGCAGCGTGAGATTGTTATCGCGTTGGTGCTCCCCCCACCTCCCATCACCGGCTCGATGTCCGATGGCACCGCGCTGCAAACGGCTCACATTCCATACGCACCGACTTTTAATAACCGTCCGCAAGGAGGGGGGGGGGTGTCTATTTCGCTGCCAGAGCCCATGGGAAACTCATTCTCTGGCAACGAAATGCGGTTTAACGCTGTGCACGTGATTACAAAAACAAATACGCCCGCGTCTGCTGGAGCCGCGGCGCTCTCGTGTTTATTGTATTTACACCGACAACAGCCGTGGGATGCGCACAATAAAGGCGTGGCCTGACTGCCATTAAGCTGCCGATCTGACGTCACCGACCCAGCGGAGCTACCCGCCATATTTTATGCCCGTCATACGCGAAAGGGCCTCCCCTTCGGCCACATGCGCGCCCCACCTCCTCCTCCTCCTCCTCCTCCTCCTCCTCCCGGACTCAATACCCCGGATAATACACCTCGCGCCCCGGGCACCCCGGGCCGGCTCGCCGCCGCCCACGGCCGGCGCCAAGGCCGGGTGCGCAGCGCAGACAGTATTGACGTGTGATCACCAGCGCCGATCTCCTCTTCTCTCGCCCGTAAGCCGTAAGCGCTGTCAGCGCGTTCAGGACGACCCACGACGCTGACGGATGCCGGCGGCCAGGCGAGGCCAGGCGAGAGGCCGTCCGGGCCGACCTTGTCCCTTGTGAGGCGCGCCGCGAGGCATCCAGCCCGCGCATCTCATAACTTAGCGCCACCCCTCCCCGTGACGTCCGCGAGGCCGGGCACTGAGGCCGGGCACTGAGGCCGGGCACTGAGGCCGGGCACTGAGGCCGGGCACTGAGGCCGGGCACTGAGGCCGGGCACTGCAGGCCGCCGAGTGTCCTCGACGTGCAGCGGCGCTGCGCTGCTCCGGCGGGGCCGCTCGCGTACGCCTGCGGACCCAGGGTAGGCCAGCCCGCACGGACCGCGGTGGCCTACCCAGCGGGCGCCGGCCGAGGCGGTGCTCGGCGGCGGAGTCTCTGTCGCGCTCATGCCGGCCGTGCGAGCGGAGGGAGGCCGACATGAGAGCACCGCCGTCGGCCCGGAGACATGAATGCACTGCCTCGCCGCCTCACCTCGTCTCTGTGTGAGTGTGGTTATCCGTGCAGAATCCGCGGCTGGGCGCTGCTGTCGCTGCAACACACCTCACCAAGACCCCCGGCCCACACGACGGGGGCCCGGACCCGGCAGCGGATACGCGCGGGGGCGGGACGGGGTGGCAGGTGGCCGTGCCTCGCGTACAATCGGTGGCGGCGTCGCGAGCCGCTCTGTGCAGCCTGTACGGCCCGGCTCTGTGTCGGCGGCGGCGGTCCGGGCTCAACTGGCGGGGGGCGGCGGCGGGCCGCCAGCCTAGCCTCTCGGACGCACGGCGGAGTGGCGGGGGGCGGCGGGAGAACCCCCCTCCCCTCCTCCTACCCCGCTAGCCTCGCACCAGCCATCGCGGACACAAAGGGCCGGGCGAGACAGCCGGGGCCGGCGGGTCGGGGCTTCCCCGGCCTGACTCAGCCCTTCTCTCATCGTAATGGGACTTCGAAAATCCGACCGCGCCGACGATGAACGTGGGAAAAGATGCCGTGGCAGAAGACCGTGGCTGCGGGAGAGTGGCTGCGGGCGTGGGCCCGTGGGCACGCCGACCGCCCCTGGTTGCCCCCGGGCAGCCCCCCGCGTCAAGGTCGCAGTTTGCCATCGCCCACTTTACAGTCGTCAAGGGATCAGGGGCCCCGCGGGGCGCCAGAGGACGTCCGGCCGCGGTGTCGATAGCTGCCCTGACCCCTGACCACGCGGTGACCGCTCCGCCCCTAACGACTCTCCGGCGACTTCGGTCCCAGTGCTCTGTTCGGGCCCCCGCGCGCAAGAGAGCAATTACGTTCACAAATCCCCCCCCCTCCTCCTCCTCCTCCTCCTCCTCCTCTCTCCTCCTCTCTCCTCCTCTCTCCTCCTCTCTCCTCCTCTCTCCTCCTCTCTCCTCCTCTCTCCTCCTCTCGGTGCCAACGACCAGGAACTACTCATCCGCGGGCGGGAGCCTCGGTAGTCCACTTCCGCGTCCACGCGGGATCCGCTGCTCCGCGGCCACGCGCCACGCGCCGCGCCACGCGCCACGCGCCACGCGCCACGCCCTTCGGCCCGCCGTGCGGCGTCGCGCACGGGGGTCAGCCGGCGCGGTGCTCTCCCAGTGGAGCTGGAGTGGTCACATGGAAAACACAATGATGCAATGGTGGCGCTGTTGTGCGCAGCGGGCCGCGGCGGCCGAGCAGTACGAGTCGCACTCGCGGCCGGGCCCGGTGGGGCCTTCCTTCCGGCTGATGAAATGGGCTGGACAGAGATGAAGCGGGGAGTAGGTGTGAAGGGCGTGGCCGGGCGTGGCGCGGCGTGGCGGGGCGTGGTCCCCCGCGCCGCACGCACGACGCACGCGGCACGCGACAAAGTAACGAAGGACCGGGTGTCACGAGTGCCCTGATTGTGCGTGCCGCGTGCCGCGTGCCGCGTGCCGCGTGCCGCGTGCCGCGTTCGCAACGTCACCCCCGGCCGGCAGCGAGCAGGCGCCGAGGGGCGGTACCCCAGTGTTTCCAGTCAGTGTACGCCTTCCAGGCCAGTCACTCTCCAGTCAAAGTCCAGCCAATTTACAGTCGGACACGTCGTGCGGCTACAGTACCGGGAGCGCACAGCCACCTCACACCGAAGATCGGTAGCCGCGTGGTTGGCGAGTCCAGCCGGCGGGCGGCTGGTCGGCGGTTCAACTCTTTGCTGGTTCGTGCAATTTTTCTGTCGGCTCACCTTAGACGACGGCGTGTAAAGTACAGAGAGTGCGCCACGTCCATCATCGCGGCTCTGTGGCTGCATCGATAGGGTGGCTGACCGGCGGCCGAGAGGTCAGTGGTTCGGCTCTGACCGGGTCGTCACAATTTTTCTTGTGTCTACGCTTGGAAGACAGAGGGTAAAATATACTTCCGAACGTGGCGTCGGTATGGCTGTCTGAACGGCCGTGCGCGCTGCGTCACTGAGAGATGTAAGCGTTGGGTTTCAACTTGAAGATTCCCGCAGCACGGTCGGGCTTACCCCCGTTCCCGGGTCCGAGGTTCTCTCGGTCGCCCGGGGCTTCCGGCGGGGGGGCTCTGTGTCTACCAAGGAAACTTGGTTCGGAGACTCGGGTGTATGCTACGGGGGTACCTAGGGTTCGGTGCCTTCGTTTTCGCTCCCTGTGAATCTGGCAGACGAGGACACGCCGTCGCGACTAGGGTTCGTCGTGAAGTACAGCAGCTTCGGCTGTGTACGATATAGGAAAGCCTACCTCCCCCCCAATCCGCTCGGGAGTGGCCGCAGTGCCACAGACCAACCAGCCAGTCGAAGGGAGTTGATTCCGGAAATCTGGCTGGCGGAAGGGGCTACATTGACCGTTGCGGAAGCGTGCCCCTGAAAAAGGCCGCTGCGTCGTGCCCGTGTCTTAGCGGCGGTCGATACCTGGTACACCGGTTCCCATTCGAACACCGAAGTTAAGCAGGAGGGTTCCAGGCGGAGGCCTGGGACGAGGTAGTGCCCACCCATTTTTGCAATTTTATGCACAGGTGCCCAAAATACACAGATACATTATTTTCGCATTTTATGGAAGTTTCGATTTTTTTCAAGATTGGGATGGGTGACTGCTGTCTTGATGAGTTACTGCGGCGCCAGGCCGCGCCCACTCGGGTTACCCTCGGCACACCTCGCTTCCGTTCAAAGCTTCCCGGAAGGGGCGGGAAGTAGGGCCCTCTAGTTGTAGTGGCCTAGTGCCCCCCCCCCCCCCTCAGTGCTGAGCGCGTTGGGCGTGGCCCCATTGTTGGCCGGCATTGCCATGGCCCCGTTGCCGGCCTCTCCATGAAAAATTTAAAGTAATAAAAAAACAGTAAATAAAAACAGTAAAATTATAGAAGCTCGGACAAAAAAAAAACAGAAGGAAAATAAACAAACTGAAAAGACGGAGCAGCAACATGACTGACACAGAGCGCCGCTGTCCGCTGGAGCGGAAGGTCCTCATCCAGACCATGGAGGAGATAGTGCAGCTCCTGAGTCAGGACGCCAAGTGAGTGGGGCGGGCAGCGGCCGGTAGCCGAGGGCGGCAGGCGGCTCACCGCGCCAGCTCTCCTCCCGGGCCCGCAGGCGGCGCGGGGAGTGCCGGGTGCAGGCGGTGCAGCCCAAGCGGTGCGACGCCGCCATCAGCCTGGCCCGGGTGACGACAGGCGACACCGGCGCGCAGGCGGCCCCGTGCGAGGAGACGGCGGTGAGGGGGCGGGCGTGGACACGGGCCCGGGCCCAGCCCCCAGAGGAAGTAGGCGCGCGCCCCTCCTTCACCGTGCCCACAGGTGGTGCCGTACGCTGGCGGCGGCGGCACCGGCGGCCGGCCCAAGCAGTGCAGGTCCGTGGAGCTGCGCGGGGGCGTGCTGTGCCCCGAGTGCCGCTGCCTGAAGCGGGACGGCCTGCAGCGCTCCTGCCGCCGCCGGGGCTGCACCGACCGCTGCGGCTTCGTACGGCCCGCCGTCCGCCAGCCCGCGGACCTGGGCAGCGGCGTCTCCGGCTACAGCCTCACCCCCGTCTGCTGCCCCGGCGAGAAGCAGGCGGCCCGCCTCCAGGTGAGGCTCGCGCCGGAGTCACTGGCCGTGGCGCGGGCGCGGCGCTGGATGGCGGCCTCTGTTCCAGTACCTGCACGCCAAGATGGACACACTGAAGCGGCCGCCGCCGACGCCGCAGCCCCCGCTGGCGCCGCTGCCGCCGCCCCCGACGCCGCCGTGAGTACGAGGCCGTGAGGCGGGGCCGTGGGCCGCGCGGCCGTGCGCTCACACCGTGCCGCGCACCCTCCAGGTACAACTGGACGGGGACGTTCGAGCACAAGTGCCGGGGCGACAGCCGCTGCCCGCGGCGCCGGCCGCCGACGCAGTACCCGTGCGGGGGCGCCCGGTGCCGGCACTGGGAGGTGCCGCGGCCCTGCACGCTGCCCGTCTGCAGGGCGGACTGCTTCGAGCAGCCCCCGGGCTGGCCGACCTTCTCTCGATAATACACGAGCACGCCGGTGATGTGCGTGATGTGCAGGAGCAGCCACGGGAGAACTGCCTCCGGGCCGGGCCACGCCCCGCCACGCCCTGCCACGCCCTTAACCGCCTGTGGCACCGGCGGGGTCCCCGCGGGCCCCGGGCGCCCCGTGCCGAGGGGCTGCACTCCGCACCGGCCGCTCCTGGCGTCTGGAGCTACACTTCCGAGACCCTGCTCACCTCCTGGTGCTACTCCTCCAGGGAAGCACTCCCGGGTGTACACCGCGGGGGGCCTCACTCCCAGAAGCACTGCCTCCGGGGCTGCGCTCGCTCCCTGATCCCGGGCGCCTCTCACCCCCGGAGGGCTACACTTCCGGCCTCAGCCGTAATCGGCGCACCGCAGCAATACATAGGTGGTCACAGCGAGGCTCGGTCGCCCCCCCCCCCCTCCTCCTGTCATGAATAGACGTCCTCGTCCACCGTATCGGCCGATCTCTCGCTGCAACAACGGCGACGGCCGCCCCGGCCCGGCACCGGAGCCCGCTCCCCGTGCCGCGTGCGCTCGTGTGCACGTAATCGTCCACAGTCCCCCCCCCCCCTACTCCCGATTGCAGTTTCGCGCGCCCCTTTACAGCGGCCGTGCCGTGCCGACGGGGGCCTGCGGGGGCCGACGGGGGCCGATTGTCGCTGTCCTGGACAGGAGCCGTGCCGTGCCGGGGCCGCTGCTGGGGCTGGGGGGACAGCACGGCGGTCACGCAACGCACAGCTCCGCGGAGCATTGTAAGGGGGCGGCGCCGGCTGCAGGTGCTGCGGGCCGTCTCCCTGCCGACGACGCCGACGACGACGTCGACGGCGCCCCGCGGCCCGCCCGGCATCCCCTCCTCCCAGCGCGCCCGGAGCGTCGGCGCCTGTGTCCGGAAGCGGGACTTTATTTCCGCACCGAGTTGTGTTATGGGCGCGGGCACGCACCGTTCGTGCGGCCGGCCACATGACACCACGCCGCCCGCCCGCCCCATCTCTCTCGCACCCCCCACGGAGGACGCGGCCGGTGCGACAGAGACAGCACCCGCCGGGGTGTCACTTCCGGGAGTGACAAGCGAGCGCCGCCCCCGTCCACCGCCTGTCTGTCTATACCGACTCTTTAAATTCCTCGCCCGAGCGTCTGGGCGAGGCAGTCGGCCTATCTGATCCCGCCCCGCCGAGGGGTATGTCACCAGGGATACACTCGCTGCGCACGCCGATACGGTATTCATATTCACATTTGCCGATATGAAAACACCGAGACAGCACCGGCGGCTCGCCGCACCCCCAGGGGGCGACGACCGCGGTGCGGGGGGGCGGCCGGGGCGCCGCGCGACGCAATCAATATGCCCGCTAAACTGTCAACGCCGTCCGGGCCGGCGCGCTTCGCGGCGCTCCGATCCGCTCCGCGGGGTCCTCAGCCGCGGGCGGCGCCCCGGACTGCTGCACGCCGCCCGCACGCCCCCGCGTCGCGTGCCGCGTGCGCCCCGGGCCGGCCCCCCCGCAGCCCCCCCCCCCGCGTGGCGTCCGCCACGAGTGGCGCTCCCCACGTGGTGTCGCCACGAGCGTCCCCGTCCCCGTCCCCGTCCCCGTCCCCGTCACCTGGCATCGACCCGTCCCCGTCCCCGTCCCCGTCCCCGTCCCCGTCCCCGTCCCCGTCCCCGTCCCCGTCCCCGTCCCCGTCCCCGTCCCCGTCCCCGCGCGCCGCTTGTGCTGCACTCCCGCCACACGGCGCGGATTCCTTCCCAATTAACTTCCGTGGTCCGCGGAGCCGCCGCCGGGGGGACATGGGCCGGCGGCCGGCGGGCGGCTTGCGGCGGCCGCGGGGGTTAGCGCCATGGCCATGCGTACGCCACGCGTGGCCACGCGCCGCGCCGAGCGGCATGCCATGCGGTGTGTGATTGACGCGGGCGTGTTCGTATCGACCTCCCGACCCCTGGCTGCCCCTGCCCCTGGCTGCCCCTGGCTGCCCCTGGCACCCGCCGCTGCCTGCTTTTTAACAAAGGGGCCCTCTCCCGCCATAGTGACGGCCGGGCAGAGGGATGGCTGCGGGGCCCAGGTGCGCCGTGCGGCAGTTGGGGCGGAGGAAGTCGGGTTGCATTAAGGGTCAAGGAGGAGGGGGCGTCCTCCCCCCCCCCCCCCCCCCCGCGGGTGCCTCTCGGCCGGTCAACGACCCCGCCCCCTACCCCGCCCCCACCCCCGCCCGGTCCTCAAGGGGTGCAAAGGGCGACACCGCGACGCCGCCACGCCACGCCACGCCTATGGTCATCAAAAAGGGAGGGGAAGGGAGGGGGTACTGATAGTGGGGGCGAGATTGGTGGGGCGCGCGGCGGGTGGCCGCCGCCGGCAGGCAGTGCGGCGGGAGGGGTTTGGCAACTCGTTTTATAAGCGACATTAAAGTGGACGCCGGATTGGAAAAGTACTTGGAGCTTTACAGATTTGGCGGGAGTCGCCGCTGCCGCCGCCAGCCGTTGGAACGTGGCCGTCGAACGGGCGCGGCTGGGCGGCGGACGAGGCCCCGGCCAGTCAAACAGTGCGTGAAGGAGGTGCCATGTCACTGCGGTGCCCCACCGCCCCCCCCGCCCCCGCCGCCCCCGCCGCCCCCGCCGCCCCCGCCGCCCCCGCCGTCCGGGTTGGGGAAGGGGTCACCGACCGCCCGCGTGGTCCGACAGGTCCGGCCGTGTCAGCGACGGCGGCCACGCGAATTACGCGGAGCCTTTTAAACACGTCGGCCCCCCCGAGTGTGTAACGATTGCTCACCGGCCGGCCTCCGGATCATGGCCGCGTGTGTGTGTATGAGTGAGCGTGTTGGTGAGCGCGCGCGTGTGTGTGTGTGTGTGTGTGTGTGATACGACTGTCGGTGTCGCCGTGCGGCCGCGGCGAGGGTGCGGCCGGCTATTAGCACCGCCGCGAACAATCGAGATTCGATTCGCGTTTCCATTTCCGCCTCCTTGCGCAGAGGCGAGCGGGGGCAGTAATTCTGCCGTGAGCGCACCGAGCTCAGCTCCGGGCCGGGTGACCGGCAGAGTCCCTCCGCCCCACGGCGGCCGCGGTGCGCAACAGAGCCGCTCTCCGGCGGCCGCAGCTGCAGCTGCAGCCCGCGGACACCGCCGCCCTGTGCCCCCGTGCCTCCCGTGCTCAACCCTCGGCCTGCCGGGGACCCTCATTGGCTGATGGCTGCGTTGCGTGAGCCGCCGCCGCCGCCCGGCAGGCAGCGGGTGCCGGAGCGGGGCCCCTCGGCCGGGCAGGGGAGTAAAACCCCACACCAAGTGATGCAGAAACGCCGCGCATTTTCCGAGATACGCAATCCCGCAACGCACCACCTCCGCATCTCTTCCTCGCTCGGAATTGACTGGAGAGTGACTGGACTGGAAGCAGCAGGCGCTGCACCGACCGGAAGCACTGAGTCACCCCTCGGTCCTGGCCGTCCGCTCTGGTCCCATGTCTGGCCACGCGTCGCACTCCACGCGGCGCCCCGCGGCGGCGAGGCCGCGGCCCCGCGCGGCCCCGGCTGCTGCGCCGCGCCGACCCGCGCCGACCGCTGTTACGCCGACTTTTTCTTGGACCGATGACGAACCGAAATGTTTTCAGACGGCTGCGCCGGCAGGCGGTGCTCGGCGCAAGCATCCGCCCCACCACAGCCCGCGGCGTGACGTATGCAGCCGCGCGCCTGCGCGTGCTCTCCGACACCCCGCGCTCGAGCGCCACTAGGAGGGTGGCAAGGGGACATGAATAAGGGATGCCTGCGCCGGCTAACAAGCACACAGCCTGCAGTGTGTGTGTGTGTGTGTGTGTGTACACAACTCGGCGACGCCGCGACACGGCTCAATGCGTTCCTCACTTTTTATCCTGCCGCCCCCGCCGCCCCCGCCGCCGTCGATGCGTAGTCTGTGCAGTGTGGGGGCAGCGCCGCCGCCGCCGCCACCGTGCCCTGCTCTGCCGCCCCTCGTTAACGCCTCGCCTACCCACCCCAATCAATAAGCCGTGCCGTGCCGTGCCGTGCCGTGCCGTGCCGTGCCGTGCCGTGCCCCGCGGGCCGCGGGCCGCACGCTCACGGACTCCGCGTGCGCCCCGGTGGGCTCCATTAGCTTCTGCGTGGAGGTGATGTCGTATCTCATCCCGCATCCTTGGGCAGAGAGAGAGAGAGAGAGAGAGAGAGAGAGAGAGAGAGCAGTCCAAGGCCACGCAACGCGTCCGCGGCGGGGAGCGGTAGGGCAGGGCGGGCAGGGGCGGTGCCTGCGGGGCCGGGGCCGGGGCCGGGGCCGGGGCCGGGGTGGAGGGTGTAGCCGGTGTAGCCAGCCGCCACGACACGCACGCGTGCACTGCCTGCCTGCCCGGCAGGCGCCACGTGAGCACTGCACGCCCCGCGGGGCCCCGGGCAGCCCCCGCACCCCGGTGTGTGAGGCCGCGGCCGACGCCCCGTGCGTTGCTGGGGCCACTTGGTCACCACGGCCGCGTCCGCCGTGCGAGCTGTCCGCCGTCGGCCACCTCCCCGCCGCCCGCACGTGTCCACCACCTCCGGGACCCTTTCTAATTAGCCGGGGCCCCGTGTTCGCTGGTACCACGGCCGGTTAGGAATATGCGTGTGTAATCATATCTCGATGCATTTGCTTACATTGCAATATGCTCAAAACATTCAGCGGCAAAGAAGATCCGACTGAAGTTTCTTCGCTGACATGAAATCGGTGGCGGGGTAGCCTCGCCCTCATCCGCGTGCTGCATTCTCTCTCACTCTTCCGAAAGTGTGCGACCCGATTTAGTTTCTGTTTAAAAAGAATGTCACTGGCATGGACGGCGGCCATGGTAAAGGCAAGGGTTGAAGAGGAGGAGGAGGAGGAGGGGGGGGGGGGGAGTCAGCTGCGCGCGCTGCGCCATTCCCCGGGGGTGCAGAGGGCTTGCAGGGCCTTGAAGGGCCCTCGCAAAGGGCGCGGCGGACGACCTTTTAGTCACACCTCCTTACAGCCCTTTACGATTATGACCGAAATAATTAGGGCACCACAGCAGCAAGTCGGGACGGCAGACGGCCGTGGCCATGCCCTGCCCGCCCCAGCCCTCCGTCCTCCCCTTCCTCCGCGAGGGAAACAGAGAGAGAGAGAGAGAGAGAGAGAGAGCGGAGGATAAACAGAGACCGTCGGACGGAGACTGGGGGGGGGGGGGGAGACTGGGCAGAAGAGGTGTCAGATCGGCCTCCGTCCAGCTCAATACAGCCACCATCACCGGACCCCACAGCTCTCTTGAGGTTCCTTACGTAATGTATTACGTCATAGAGTTTGTAAATAAAAATAAATCGTAAACCTCGTACTTCTGTATTTTCTTAGTTTTCCTTTTCTTCGCGTCACAATTATCAACCTATACGGTGAAAATACCAATCATTTTCGAAATTTTTTTTAAAAAATTACTGGGCTTAGTCGGCTACTATGCCGTATTATTTCGGAGCCCTTTAAATGCTCCGCAAGGTCCGCAGTGCTTTCCTACCAGTCGTTAGTGGGCCTTTTGTGTAAATACAAACAAGGCGCAGCCAGTCCGTGGGAGGGGCCGGATGACCCGTCATGCCATCGAGCGGAGCGGCAGCGACGGCGGCGGCGCGAGCCGTGCTCCGGCTCCATCCGGCCGCGAGTTCTGCGGGGACATGCAGGGCGGCTGGGCGCGGCTGCAGCAGCTGCTGCTGGTGGTGCTCGTCCACGCCGAGGCCGCGCCCGCAGCCGCCGCCCGCGCCGCCCCCGGGGGCAGGGGCGCGCCCAGGGGCCCTCGCCGCCTCTCGCCCGCCCTCCTCCCCCGCCCCCAGCCCGCGCTGCCGCCGTCCCTCGCCGTGCCCCTCGCCGTGTGGGTGGACGCCACCAACATCATCTTCCCTCATGTGGCTGCCGTCCAGGTAGAACACGGGAGGCGTCAAACCGAGTCCAGAAATTTTAAGAAACTGAAGTGGCGCGTAGTGATCCTGTGGTGTTGGCGGCGTGGCGCAGTGGTACTGGGTGCGCCGCCGGGGCGGGCACCGCCCGGAGCGGCAGTCAGCTGAGGCCTTCCAGGACCAGTGCATGGCGGCGGCCATGGCGCTCAGCGTGCACGTCGGCCTGCCCTACCTGCTGTGGGCCGTCGTCGGCGGCCGGCTGCCCGCCGGCGCCCGGGAGTACTCGTACCGGCACCGGGAGGACAACCAGGGCCGGTACTTCCTCGTCATCGCCTCGTACGAGGAGAGCAACGGCGACGGCGCCACGTCCATCGCGGAGCTGCAGGGGCTGAACCTGTGGTTCTCCAGGTGAGGCTGGCCGGCGGAGGCGGGATGGCGCTCGACCAGGGCCTTTAAACTCGTGGCGCGTGGCGCCCGGCCGCAGGGCGCGCTACGTCCTGGTGCTGGACACGTCCTCGCTGCCCGCCGGCCGCCGCTGCCTGGACTCGGTGGCGACGGCCGTGTCCGCGGCCCTGTGGCGCTCCAGCAGCGCCACGGTCGGCGTCATCCTCGGCATGTGCCCGTGGCGGATCGTGCTGCACTCGCCCTACGAGGCGGACGCGGTGGTGGTGCACGCGTGGAACGTCTCGGCCCTGGCCGGCATCCTGGACGCCAGCCGCGGCGGCAACTTCCACGACCAGTCGTGGAGCATCTCCATCTACCCCAGGTAGCTGGCCCCCGAGGCCAGGCCGCGCCCGGGACCCTTCTGCCTCTTGTGGCTGTGCGTGAGAGACGGGCGGCACCGGTGCAAGGATGTGACCGCCGCAGCTACCCGACGCTGGTGCGCGAGGCGGGGCCGGGCCAGGCCGTCACGCACGCCGGCGTGGACGGCTGGGTCATGGCCACGGCGGCGGACTACTTCAACTTCAGGCCCGACATCGAGTACCCCGCGGACCAGGACGCGCGCGGCTACAGCGAGAACGGCACTGGCACGGGCACGCTGGGGCCCGTCATGACCGGCAAGGCCATCATCAGCTTCAACAGCAGGTACCCTCGGCACCCGCGGCAGCCGGGGCACCGGTACGAGCCCTGCGGCGCCCTGCTGACGCGCAGACGCCTGCCGCAGGTTCGTCAAGGACTACAACACCGAGGACATTGAGTTCTCCTACCCGTACGTCATGGACGAGCTGTGCGTCATGGTGCCGCCCGCGGGCCGCATCCCCAACTACATCACCATCTTCAGGTGGGGGCGTTGCGGGGGCGGAGTCGGTCCCAGTCGGAGCGCGCCTGCTGGGTAGGCAGCCCGGAGCGGCGCACGCACGCGTGTCGCGCGGGCTGGCCTACCCCGGCATCCGCGGGCGCTCGGCTCCGCTCGCCTCTCATCTTCGGCCCTCCTTCGTGCTCAGGTGCTTCAGCCCGCAGGTGTGGCTCGCGCTGGGGGTCGCGTTCGTGTGCGCGTCGGCGGCCACCCGCGGCCTGGACCTGGCGCACGCGCCCCGCCGGCCCCCGGGCTTCGGCCGGCCCGACCTGGCCAACGCCGTCTTCTCCGTGTACGCCATGCTGCTGTCAGGCGCCGTGGGCAGCCCCCACGCCCGCGCCAGGGAGACCTCCTCCATCCTGCTCTTCTGCTCGGGGCTGTTCTTCAGCGTCACCTTCATGGGCGCCTTCCAGGTGGGTCTTCTGTGGTCCAGGAAAGAGACGTCCCTCTGGAGCTGGTCTTCAAACCCGGGGTGCATGCCTCGAGGCGACCCTTCGACTGACTCTGGTTAGAATAATTGAATTTCTTTAAAGGGACTCCTGTTCAAGTCGCTGACGAAGGCGCAGTACTACCCGGAGGTGGACACGCTGGCCGACCTGGCCGACTCGGGCATCACCATCACAACACGCTCCCACTCCCTGGCGGACACCTTCTCCTTCCCCACCAAGCTCATGCACCGCCTGCAGGCCAACTTCAAGGTGAGGTCCACGGAGCGTTAACTTGTCGGGGCTGCCAAACAGCTGCCACTGCCAGAGTCCGGCCGTGCCGTCTGCAGGTGGTGCCCAAGAACCACTCGGACAGCCTCAGCTCCGGCTTCCTGATCCGCCGTAACGGTGCGTTCCTCACGGAGGACAACAAGGGGCTGCACCTGGTGAACGAGTGCCCGCGCAAGTACATGCTGGCCTACATCACCAACCGCAACTTCCCCTTCCTGGACGCGTTCGACGCCTTCCTGCTGCGCTGCATGGACTCGGGACTCATGTCCAGGGTGCGTACGCGACGCGCGGGTGGCTGGTCCGCACCGCAGGGGATTCCCTGGTGTCCAGGGGAAGTGGGGAAGTGTGCCGCCCGAATGACATTCCAAACCTCCTTCCCCCTTTTCAGTGGCTTCGGCTCACGTACGAGGCAGCCCCCGACTCCCGCGACGACGACGACCTGGAGCTGTCGCTGTTCGAGGTGGAGGCCGCGTTCTTCGCACTGGCCATCGGCGTCCTCGCCAGCGTGCTGGCCTTCGCCCTGGAGCTCCTGTGCCACCGGTGCTGCCGACGACGGCGCGGGCGGGTGCACGCTCATCCGGGGCGAGGACGTCCGAGGGCATTGCGGGGTGCGCGGGCGCGCAGGAAGCGCCCGCCGCAGCAGCACCGCGTCCACCACCGCCTCGACACCAGCGACGTCGGCGTCCCTAGAGGATTCCAGGGCCGTGCCGCGAGCAGCCGGGCGGAGTACTCGGCGGAGTACTCGGCGGAGTACTCGGCGGAGTACCGGGAGCGGCGGATGCGGAGCATCATGGCAAAGCGACAGCGACTGTTATTTCATCCGAAGTGAAACTGTAGCTTCCGCAATAAATAAAAAAAAAATCCCCGGCCATGGATGCATCAACAGCAGGCGCACACCCTCAGCGACCTTTTTACCGAAATCCTGCACGCGCAGAACATTTGGAGAGCGGGACAGGAAACAGGGGGCAGAAAAGAACAGCGGGAATTGGGACTACAGCTAGGACCAGAGCTACAACTAGAGTACTAGACTGCTGCGTGCGTGCCACTCGCGACGCGCCCACGCGCGACCGACCCGCGCCGTGCTTCAAACGCCGCACAAATCTGCGAATAGGGTGGGCGTTGCCTTCCGCCATCCTGCAAATAGGCAGTTTGCGCCTGCGTTTAGCCCCGTCCGGCCTAGTATCCAGAAAACCTTCAGATGCCGAAAGTGGCACAATGAGACCCAAGGTTTGAAGCCGATTGGGAAACGCTTCTGAATTTTCGCCATGGATGAAGTCGATAAGATAATTATTCGATCTTTGAAGGAAATCGGATGGTACGTGGCCAATTTAAGTTCCCGATCAATCACTGGTTGTTCCGTACTATTGCAGACGTCAGGTGTCAGGCAATGGTTGTCTGCTGCAGTGGTTAAGGTTATTTTATTTGTTTACTTGCCCGGCTTGGCCAACATTTCGTTATGCACTACGACATTTGTGAACTTAAACATTTAGAGCTGACAGTTCTGAAGCTAGAAATCAATCCAATCGGTGCCGCTTGGCGCTTCGGTGCCATTTCACTTGAAAGTTTACTGTCATGTGACTGGACTGGATCCAAGTTTTGACATTTTTATTGCACAGTTTTTGAAGGCTTTGACCGTATAAAAATAGCATAATAACACCCTGCATCACTTTACAGAGTGGTTGTCTACCCTTTGTGCTACTGTGATATTGAACATTTCAGTAACTTGTGCTTTACCACAATTTCCATGTCAATTGTTTAATTTAATACCATTGTTGTTGCTTTTGTAGCGACATAGATGAAGAATTGGATTCTTTAAGGCAGTTTTCACCTGAATTAGTCGTTGAAGCTGCATCAAGATGTGTCGAAGCCATTCAGCCAGGGTCAGGTATTCCAACATCTTTACCCCCATCCATGTCGATGCGATTCAGGATCGGTGCATCTATTGCTCAGGCCTGCATGGTAATTATAGATGCCTGCCCCCCGATTTTTTATCTTATCTTGAGCATCTCTTTGATGTACTTTATCATGAATTATATCATTTTTAGGATATGGGATACACAGGAGAAGTTGGATACCAGACTTTCCTGTACTCGAACGAAGCAGATCTGAGAAGGGTGTTGATGTTTTTAATAGAAAAGCTTCCAAAAGAGGGACAAACCGAAAAAATAGTTCAAGAACCATCCAGTAAGTCAATTTCTTCTGTTATGGTTCTGTTTGAATCTTTTCTGTTTTAAAAAATTGTGTTAAAGTTGTTTCATGATGTATTCTGTAGGTAGAGCTGCAAGGTTGCAAAAAGATATTAGTGCAACTATTTTGAAACAATTATCTGCCCCTTGGGTTCCTAGTTTCTGTAAAGAAGATGGCATTAGGTGGCATGATGATGGTTCCTTCACTGTAGAGGGCGGTAAGTGTTTCAATTTTGCTTCTGAGCCCCTACAAACTGGGAACACAAGCCACGGATGTACTCCACAAGGTAGGCTTATATATTTATGTACATGCTTTAAAATTTTACATGCTTAATTATATACATCATGTCAGAAGGAGCACACAATTATATCTCTCTCCTATTTTTTCAGAGTGGAGAGAATATTGTGTTCATTATCTGCCCCTGGTATCTGATCAAGTGTCGGCTGCAAATCGTCTGGTACCCTCACTGATCACTCTAAATTCAAGAGGGATATTGTCACCCAGTCAACAACTGTCAACTCAAAAGGCTGGGGAGCTGAGGAAACTGAGATCTGATCTTCTACAGGAAGAATATGGAAAGTTTCTGTCAGCTGATGTTGCTCAAAAATTATCAGAAACAAGTGTAAAACTTGGTTCTAGATTTGCTCTGAATGAGAGACTTCAATTTTTGTCTGTTAGTAATTTTTAGTTTGCTTGTATATTTTAAATTGTATTTTTTTTAATCTTTGTAGTTGTAGTGTAATATAATATCTTGATGCATTATTTTCTCACAGGAGAAGAGTCCTGAAAAAAAGAAGCAACCCATCCAAGAAATTGTGCCTACAGAAGCTGTTTCAGAAACATCAGAAGAACGCCAGAGAAGACAAGAAGAAGAAGAGGAGCATGCTGTTGAAATGTTAAAGAATGAGAATGAAGAGTTAAAGGAGCGATTGGAGCAACTGCAGCTAGACATCAAGACACTCTCTGCTAAATTACCTCAGGTATTTGTCCATTAACTTGCTAATATGGTATTTTTGTTGTTCCCTTCCCGGTTACAATTTTTTCTCATGTATGTCCTCCCAATGTGCTCAGGTGTTGGAGGAAAGAGATTTGGCTGAACGCACCCTACAGGAAGCAGAGGTCAAACAAGCTGTGCGCAAGAAGGTTTTGGATTTACTCCCAGATGCTGATACTAATGTGGCTAAATTACAAGCTGTGATAGAAGCCAGCACTAAAAAGCTGATCAATTTAGCTACACAATGGGAAGAACATAGAGCACCCCTGCTCCAACAGTATAGAAATGCTCGTCAGCTGAACTCTAGTAAAGCTGTAGGTTTGCTTTAAAACTTAACTTGAGATTGAATTCATAATTGTATAAAATGTTTTAATTCTTATATGTGTTTTTCAGTCTGAAAGTGCACGTCAAGCAGAAGCCCTCAGAATCACCAGGGAGAAAGTTGCTGAATTAACAGAGGATTTGCGAAACAAAGAAGCGTTGCACTCTCACCTACAAGCTGAGTATGCAAAAGTGAGCAAAGACATAAGTCGGTGAGTTGAAATTCATCTTAAACTCATGCTGCTCATGTGAACCACAATTGTAACATTTTTCATCCTTCCTTCTTAGATCAGCATACACAAGGCGAATAATGGAAATCATAGGCAACATTAGCAAACAGAAGAATGAAATTGAAAAAATACTTAAGGACACTAAAGAGCTTCATAAAGAAATCAATACTTTAGCTGGTCGCTTGGACCGATCATTCACAGTTGCTGATGAAGTGATATTCAGGGTCTGTATTGCATTTGCAAACAATATATTTTGGTGTGTTTACTCCTTATTGCTTGAATGTCCACTTGATGTATTAAATTTGGTTACTCTGCAGGATGCTAAAAGAGATGATGTATCCAGACGTGCATACAAATTACTTGCTACATTGCATTCCGAATGTAGTGAACTGGTCAAGATGGTGGAAGAAACCGGTGCTTGTGTCAGAGAATCAAGAGATCTTGAGGATCAGGTAATTTTATCAGCCTGTCTAAACATCTAGTTTTCCTCCTTTTATTGTACTAAATATGAAACCTTAAAATTTTCAGATTGAAACTGAAAGTGCAAAAAATGTTGGAGCAAACTTCGAGAGAATATCAGCAGACTTGCGGCAAATGAAGCAAGAAACAGCTAGTCTAGCAGCTCAACTGAAGACTAAACCTGTATGATAATTTGTGCTCAAATGAAGAAGGGTTTTTATGAATACATCAGACTAGTATTTGTAGTCTAATTTTGTTGTTTTCTTATGAGATTGTTTTCAATTTTTTTTTTTACTGTAGTAATTATTGATTAATGGTTTTCACCTCTATATTCCATTCCTTTTTATATTTTTTTTTGTTTGTTTTATCACACATTTTGTGAGCCTATGGAGGTATATAATAGACAGTGCCTTATTTATAAAACTGTGCTCATGACGGACAATATGCCTTTGTTCTTCTTACTCAGCTTTTGTGAAAGAGAGCAATTCCTTTTGCCTTGCTGATGTAGTCATTCTCCTTGTTTTCCCCCCCTGTGTGATATGTAACTGTTATTTAGTATTTAAAGTTAAATCTCAAATGTAAGTCGTGTTTTATTTCTTTTGTCCTCTCCTAATTCTTCATGTACAAGTCACAAATAATTTGACTGACATAAAGCCCGAGCATGACTCATGTGATATAATCTAGTAACCTGTATATTGAAATTTGCACATTGTTACCGTAGCTCTGTTTGTTGTGTAACAGTATACAAGACACTTTTTTACTATGAAACTCACATAGAGGTCCAATAAATTGTCCATAAATGGTTGTCAACCCTTTCCAAATGCGTGGGTGCCGTACTCGACCCCAGGGTATGTGGATGACATGAAAGATGATGTGCGCTAAGAATAATTTTGTAATGCTTATTAGATTTAGTATGCTATTGCATGGAATGATCCTTCGGACTGTTTATATGTGGAACCATGGGAGCATCCAATAAACAAATCAGTCTTTATACTTTCTCATCGATCTTTATTGTCGTATTCCCGAAAATTACATACCTGCCCGGAAGTGACGTAGACACAGAAAATAAAACAATCATGAACTGCAATGCGGTGGGACAGTCAATTTGGAAAGGGGGTCATAAGGATGAGATCGAACAAGGTCAAAAACAATCCTAGTAGCTCACTGCAGTCGATGAGTGCTCGGGCCCGTGTCTTGTCTCGGGGCGCCCGCAGTCACTAAGAGGGAGTCCAGGGAGGGGATGGAGGGCTGGTGGGGGGACCTTTTGAGCAGCCGCAGGACGGGCACCTTGGACTCGTCCAGCGGCTCGGGGGTCGCCGTAGCCGGCGGCACCGGCGCCGCCCCGTCCTGGCGAGACCCGCGGCCCGCCCCCGCCGCCCGCGGCCACTGGGACTGGCATTGCGCCGTTGCCTCGGAACCCCTCTCACTCTCGCGTCTGCCACGGCCCGCCCCCACCACCTGTCGGACACGGAGGTTCAGCAGTTTCGCCATCCGGACGTCCCGCCCCCGCCCCACCGGAAGTCACAGAGCCCTCCTGACCGGAAAGGCCGCCCTACGCGACCCCGCCGCCACTGCCACCGCCGCCGCCACTGCCGCCTCTGCCGCCTCTTTCGCCTTGCGAGCCCGCTCCCGCTCCCGACCCCTCTCCTTCTCGCGGTTGTTCTGGCGCACCTGTCGACCACAGCGCCGTGCGGCAGCAGTCGGCCGCAATCCGGACCAGGCGGACGGGGGACCTGCCCAGTTACCTGGTGCCGGACTTCCCTCATGACGTCCCGGGCCAGGATGTCGGCCGCCCACTGGAACTCGGTGCTCTTGAGGAAGCGCTTGGGGGTCATGGACATCATGATGAAGCGCAGGCGGTCCACGAGCTCCAACAGCTCCACCTCTGCGGCACGGACACGGCCACACCCCTGCAGTTCGCGACTCGCCACTGCCGCAGCCGGACGCCGGCGCGACGCGGCGGAGTGCGACTTGCCTTTCATGACCTTCCACCGGTGCTGCGTGGTCAGCTTGGTCTCCTCGCTGACACTCTGCGCCGCGATGGCGACCATCCGCTTCTGGAGGCTCTTGGCCATCACCTCGAAGTTGGCGTCGAGGTCCAGCGCGGCCTCACGCTCCTCCTCCGCCGTGGCCAGCGACATCGTGGAGCTGGCGGTCTGCTCCAGGGCCTGCCGCCGGGGACAGAGGCCCGGGGGCCGCGCTCAGTGGCCGCCCGCCCACGCCCCGCCACGTGACCCCCGCCGCCGTGCCGACACGGACCTTCTTCAGCTGCTGGCTCTTCCTCTCGATGGCCTCGATCTGCCGGAGGATCCTCTGCCGCTCCTCCTCCGAGTTCCTCTCCGGGGAGCGTCCCTTGGACCGCACCTTGCGGGGGCTCCGGCCGCCCCCGACGGCCCCCTCCGCCGACTCGGCGGCGTCCTCATCGCCGCCCTCGGCGCCGCTCGCGGAGGCGGAGGCGTCCTGTGCGGAGGCAGTGCCAGGCTCTCAGGGGTGGCCGGCAGGAGAGACACGGACGGGGCTGGTGCAGCGGGAGCACGGCGGAGCACCTTGTGCCGACACTCCCGCTGCTCCCTGGCCTTGGCCCGCTCCCGCAGCTTGCTGAGCTTGATGATCCCGTGGTGGCACACCCATCCGCGCCTGCCCATCTCGCGCTCAGACAGGTCCTCCACCAAGGCGAAGCAGCGCTAAGACACCATGAGGGACATGAGGGTGCGAGGACCGGGGCGACTCAAGGCCACTACGCCGCACTCACCTCCAGGACCTTGTGGTACACGCACTTGAGGGTCTGCATCACCATCCGGTGCACGATGCCTTCCATGACCGAGTCGAAGAGGCCGTCTACGGCGGTCGCCACGGCTTCCGGCTAGAGCAGAAGGACGCCCTCAGCACGCACGGCCCGACTCCACGAGATAACCGAGAGTAACCGTGCTCACAACGCCGTCCCGCGTCGTCGCCGGGTCGAAGCCCGTGTCCGTGAGGGCGCCCCACAGTTCGTCGCCGACCGCGCCTGTCCGGGGAGGGGCTCTCGCCACACATTAGGCTCAGCACAGGCGCCCCCGCCGCCCTCAGCCCGCCACCACCACCACTCACCCGGCTGCCGCCCAGCCTTCACGATCCGCATGGAGACGTTGTACAGCCGGTGCAGCCGGGTCATGCCGCCCTGCGGGCATGCCAGGTGTCCGCGTTGCAGCCTCCGGCCGCGCGTCCAGAGGTCAGCCCTCGTGCCCCGCCCCCTCACCTCGTCCGCGATGAAGCCAGAGCTCGTGACACGCCGCCTGCGTTTGGGGAGGGCCGCCCCGGCGCCGCCCTCTCGGTCCCGGGCCCGAGCCCTGCCGGGCCGCTTCCGCTTGGCCGGCTTCATGCGCATCAGCTTGGCGCGCTGCATCTCCCGCTCCGCCTTGATCTGCTTCAGCAGGGCTGCAAGGCGAGGGGACACGATCGCAGGGCCGGACAGACCAGCCCCGGCCTGCCCCCGCGCGCGCGCCTCGCGGGCTGGCCTACCCTCGCGGTGGCAGGCGCCACGCCCACGGCCTCACCCTGCATCCGCAGGTCCTCCAGCTCCACCTTCTTGTTGCGCAGCTCGACTGCGAGCCGCAGCGCCTCGTCCTGGCGCGCCAGCAGGCGGCGCTCGCCGTCCTCCCGCTCGCGCTGGCACTGCGTCTTGGCCTCCCACTGGCGCCGCACCTCCCGCTGCCGGTACTCCTGCAGCTGCTGCTGCTGCCGCTGCAGCCGCTCGCCCCGCTCCCGCTCCTCGCGGGCCCAGGCCCGGAGGGTGGCGATGACCCGCGCCCGCAGGATCTCGGCCGCCACGGCCTGCCGCCGCCGCACCTCCTCGTCCGCCTCGCGGCCGCGTTGCACGGCCAGCCGCCGCTCCTCGCCACGGCGCGCCTCCAAGCGCTCCAGCAGCTCTATGTACCGCAGGTGCCGCGCCACCAGCCTGCCGCCAGCCGGGGTTACCCTGGTCCCCCTCCACACTACCCCCGCTCACCTCTAGGATATCCCACGTTTAACCCCCCTCCCCTGAATCACCCCTAATCTTGCCAGACTAGCCGATTGTTTTTAGAAGAAATCTCGGACTACCCGGCGGATACCTGGCCCGGACTAGGGCTACCCTGGATCTCCACCGCGTTACCCCGCACTGCCCCGCACTGCCCCGCACTGCCCCGCACTGCCCCGCACTGCCCCGCACTGCCCCGCACTGCCCCGCACTGCCCCGCACTGCCCCGCACTGCCCCGCACTGCCCCGCACTGCCCCGCACTGCCCCGCACTGCCCCGCACTGCCCCTCACTGCCCCGCACTGCCCCGCACTGCCCCGCACTCACTGCTGCTTCTTCTTGCGCCGCTCGTCCTCCAGGTGCTGGCGCAGCTCGCCCTGCTTCTGTTCGCGCGCGAGCCGCTTCTGGTCCAGTGCCAGCTGCTTCTCCTCGCACTGGCGCGCGCGCCGGATGGCCTGCTCGTCCGACAGGTCCACGGCCTGCGGCGCCGTTCACTCGTCACGGAACGCCCCGCCGACGAGTCGGGCGGCCGCGGCCCGCGTCCGGGACCGACCTGCCTGCGGTACTCCTCCCGGACCAGCTCCCGGTAGATGGTCTGCAGGTAGCGGCGGTACGCATTGAACTGGCGCAGCGAGCAGACGGCCTCGTCCGTGGGCAGGACGAAGCCGGCGCGCTCCAGGTGGCGGCGGCGCTCCCCGGCGCGGAACATGCGCTGCAGGTGCGGGTCGTGCACCGCCTCGTACGTGTAGTCCACCTCGCGCATGTAGGGGTCGTCCAGGCGGAAGTCGACCGCGGGGGGTGGCCGCCAGAGCTGCGCAGGGGAGGGGCGGGCGTCACAGCCGCGCCCGGGCCTGACGCCGCCTCGCGCCGCCCCCGACAGGGACACCCACCCCTCTGCCGAGCTTGTCGCGGTAGAAGACGAACGCCTCCTTGGGGTGGTCGATGACGGGCAGCTTGCAGCCGAGCGGCACCCGGTCCCAGAAGGGCAGCCCGCCCCGGGGGACGGCCCCCGCCGGGACGGGGACACTCTCCCGGATGCGGTCCACGACGGTGGGCCGGTGCAGCATCAGCGTCGCGTCCCGCACCTGCTGCGGCGTCATGGAGTCCGAGTCCGCGCCGCCCCCTCGGCCGCCCCCCGGGCTCGCCCCCGGTTCCGCCCCTGTTTTGATTTGCGATGCGTGACTTTTGCAGGGGAACTCCAGCAACTCCAGTCGTGCTGATTCTCGGGCCTGACCTCCGACCACCCTGGGCGTGGCTGAGTCCTCTTCCGCCATGGTTCCTTTGTGTCCTTTTCTACGTTTCCGATTTTTATTATTTTACGCTCGACGGTTCCGTGTCTTGATTGAGATTTCTTTTTGGGGGGTTAAATTGGGAGACTGGTGTGCACTATAAATTTTGGGGATGGAGTACAAATAAATTTTGGAGTTGGCCGCCGCGACTGGGACTCGGCCTCGGCCGCAGCGCCCACTGGGCCACTGGGCCGCGGGGGCGCAGAGCCATGGCAGAGCCGGGCGGCTTTTGTTGGACCGCGTCCACCGCGCCCCCCGCGCGCCACAGCCTTCCGGCAACCGTCGACGCCGCTGTTTTAGCATAAAGTGCATCTCAGTTTCTGCCTAATAATGCCCTCGCGATTCCGTTTATGCCTCCAATGATTCGACGAAGTCAGCGGAGGCACCAGAGAGTCGCCTGCCATACAGCGGGTAGGCAATCCCGCTGTACGCCCGTGCGTGGAGGGGAGGGCTCGTGGTCCCTGCCTACCCCCCAGGGGCGAAGTCACGTGGCTGTTGCTAGCAGCGACGTGCTGGTGTTTGTAAACAATCCGAGACATACCGACTAGACTGGACTTTCACAACGTTTGTTTCTTCGATATGTTGTGTGCAAGTCAACGTACTTCATTTGCGGGATTTTGATGGATGAGGTCACTTTGTCAGAAATCATGAGATGACACGAGATGAATCGACATTAGATGGAATGTCGTAGATAGGTTTGGCTTGCATCATAACATGTGGGTTATTGGGTGATTTGAAAGTGTACAATTTGGTTCTTGACAATTTCGTACCATTAATTTATTTATTTACTTTTATGTTCTGTTCTGACAGCTCTGTGCTGTGACACAATGGTTGCACTCATTCATTCATTCATGAACTTCTGTGTTGTTATTCTCTTAACAAAATAACATTTTCAGAGATATAATATGAAGCCATGGCTGACTATAGATTAGATTGGGTCAAAGAACGAGCGCTAGCTTTTCTTGATGAGGATGATGAAGACCTATTCGATGAGATGCTTGCAAGAAATGATGGTGAATTGGAGGACCGTTTGCTGTCCTATCTTGATGATGATATTATGGGAGCACATGACATTGGAAGAAAACTGTTTTTTGTGTATAAAACATACTATGAAAAGATTGTCAAAGAAGAAATTGTTGTAGCGGAAGAAGGTAATGTGGCATACCAATTTTTTCTCGCCCACACTATGCACCACCATTTGTTAATTCAATGTCAACATTCCAGTTCCTCCTCAGACACCACCACCTCCAGAACCAGAACCAGAGCCCATCATCAAGAAGGGTAAAGGCAAAGGAGCAAAAGGAGTCAAAGCGAGTAAAGGGGCAAAAGCTGGGAAAAAGGGAAAGAAGGGGAAGAAAGGACGAGATGACTCCCCACCTCCAGCGCCTACCGAACCAGAAACAGAACTTCAGATTGAAATAAGTGAAACTGATGGGGTTGCTGTGTCCCCTCCCCTAGAAACTCAACCAGAGGATGGCGATGAGGAAGAGGAAGATGCAGCCCCCGAGGAGGAAGCAGAACAAGAACAGCCTGAAGAGCTATCAGAGGGGAAGGACTCTCCAGACGAGAACACTATGGAATCTCCTGAAGTGCCAGGCTCCGGCTCAGATGCTGGGACAGCACATTCTTCTCCAACTCCAGATGAAGGTATTCATGTGCAGTTCATGTGTTTGTAGTTCAGTGTTCAGTGTGGGTGACCTTTATATCTTAGGTCACAGAACTAATGTTCACCAACTGTTACAGGAGCAGAGGACGATAATGGAGGAACACCTGTTGACGAAGACATCCAGCCTGAGTCTGGAGCAGAAGAAGATGTTGGTTATATGTCCTCGGAAGAACAAGGAGGTTCACCCGATCTTGAAGACCCTAGTGGAGGTGGCGAAGGGGAAACTGGGGGAGGGGATGCGGAAATTCCAGAGACACCAACGAAGAAGAAAGGAAAAAAAGGGAAGAAGGGAAAAAAAGAGAAAAAGGCAAAAAAAGGCAGAAAAAGCCCTCCTACTGGTTAGCATAAATTTCATGTCTTTAAAATATTCCATTCTGTGTTGCTCTTTAAAAAGTTGTTAATTATAGCTCTGTGTATGTCTCAGCTGTGGAAATGGTTCCTGCTGTTGAAGAAATACGAGAACCTCAATTTATTTATGTCACAGCAAGTATTATGTGAATTTGTTGCAGAGACTCTATACATATTATTCACTCTTAAATGCATCTGTTTATTCATTAATTTTTCACAGAAAACAATCGAGCGAGTTATACATGCACCTCAACTCCATGCACACTTAGGAATGCTGGATGAAAATGAACGTTCATCCCCAGGACGCCAATATGTCTATTTCCTGAGAACATCAGAAGAGGGAATTCCTCTTCCAGAAGGGCCAGGTGACGCTGCAGCAGATATGCCCAAGCATTTCATAGTGGGCTGTACTTCATCCAACTTTATTGGTTCCATGTCAAAGTTATTGAAGAAGGTCAGACTTTATTGATACTTCCTTGCTGCCTCAAATCTCAGCAACCTATGCTTAAAAAAAATAATTTTGCAGGCTTTTATTCCTCTAGTTCAAATGCAGTTTCGAGAACCTACCTCATCAGGGGATAACGAACGGAACACATCAGCTGTAAGCAGTGCAATTTTTAAGCGGCCATCAGACTATCGCCGCATGTGTCTGAACATACTGAAGGTATTATAACTATCCAATTTGTATTTTTAGTATTTCTATCTCCATGACAGCAATTATTACAATTCCTTTTATTTTTTATTTTTTTTGAAGGCTGATTCAAGTCAAAAGAAACTGAAGCCTACCCCTGTGAAAGAAGTTGTTACTGTCTCAAACACAACTGTCCAATCTGCACAAGAAACATTAGAGGCAGCACAAATCGCAGAAGAGCAACAATTATCAGTAACTTCATCAGCTTTGAATTCAATGGCTTTATCAATTGGTCCTGGAGGAGATGGACTTGGAAAACACACAGATGAATTCAAAAGTGAAAGTAAATTAGAAGATGGATCCCGTAATATGCCAACAAAACAGGAATTACTGAGTGATATTAATTCTTTTATATCGTCCGTTGACTGGTAAAGGCATTTTACTTGGTCATGGTTATTCATTAATATTTTATAAACCTCTAATATTTTTAAGATGCATTGTTTGTTCCAATAGGACAATCCAACATTTGGAAGGGGATGTGATGCTTCAGATTCCAGATATACCTACTTTATGGATTCAAGGGGCAACCCCAGAAACACTTGCTATGGATCCGGCATTAGTTACTGAATTGGAGAGTGTGGTAACCCTTTGGGAAAGACATGTAGATAGTGTTATTGATGCCTATCTGACAAAGGTTGGTAGTGATATTAGTTGGATAACAGCCTGTTTTAACAGATGAGTTGAGTCATAGCTATGTTTGGTAAATATTTTCAGAAACCTATTGGCGATGGTCCGCTTGCTGAATTTGAGTATTGGCAAGAACGTGATGCAGGCCTCAGTTTACTTGTGGAACAGTTCAAAGCTCCAGCAGTAATTTTGGTCTTGGATGTACTGGCTGCTGCATCATCAAATGTTGGACAATATTTTGAGACTTTCAAATCAGATTTCATGGTTCACTATGAGCAAGCAAGATACAACGTCAAATTTTTATCTACTGTTGTGCGGCATTTTAAGGTACATGCTTTAGATGTTTCATTATTTTTCAATACTCTCCAGGAATTGTATTATTAAAACTAATTTTGTTAACTCACAGACTGTTGAACAATGTCAAGACCTTGGAGTTGTCAGGGATTCTCTGCCATCTCTTATTGGTGGCCTTCATATGCTATGGGTTGTGTCCAGATTCTACTGTAACGAAGAGCAGATGGTTCCTCTCATGCTTCGAATTTCTAACACGCTCTGTAACAAAGCATCCTCTGCTCTTCAAGTGAAAACTCTTTTTAAGTACGGTTGAAAAATGAGTATTTATTTTACTGCATATAATCAACATTTTTTAAAAAAATATTAATACTTTTTCGTAGGCTTCCCTTGGAGCAAATTTTGCAGCAGACTAAAGAGGCACAAGAGATGTTACAGAAATGGCGCAGCTGTTACATGGATACTCGAGCTCACATTGAGGCCTCTGGAAAAGGTCAGCGCTGGGAATTTGATAAAAATAAACTCTTTGCTAATAGTGATTATATTGCCAAAGTTTGTGGAGATCTACATGAAGTATCAAAGGTTAGCGAAATACCATGAGAGCAGCTGAACTGATATCTGTGCATTTATGTATTTTGCTTTTGTAAACCTGCACAATGTGGCTTTCTTGGTTGTCATAGATAATTCAAGAATTTAGAAATATATTTGGACAAGAACTCAAATCTATCATAAGTGATCCTGCTCAAATTGATGCTGTAGTAAAGAGAGTTGAAGCCTTAGTGGTGCCTATTGAGAGTGCAGATTTTGACATTTACTCCAGAGGCTATGCTGAAAACTGGGATGCTCTCATGGGTTCCTTCCATCACCATGTCCAACGACTTGAGGAAGAAGCAAAATTTTTTATAGATGAATCATTTAAAGCATTGAGGTACTTAAAACTCTCAAGTTGCCAATGTGTTTGTCACTAATTTTCCATAAATTTTTAATCTAATTTATTTCTCAAAATCAGGTCATCTACTGAAGCACTTGAGATGCTTTTGAAATTTAAACATATGAAAACCAGAAAAGCCATTCAGGAACAGCTCATGACCAAGTTTGATCTCATTATGCAGCAGTTCAGCAAGGAAGTCTCCAACATTGAACATATTTTTACTGTGAGTCACCAACCTTATTTTTTAAAACAACAATCTTAATTCTTTTAGCCTAATATTCTTTAAATACCATTGAAATTAGAAAGGCAAACGCCACCCTCCCTTGTTGCGGAACCAACCACCCATTTCGGGAGCAATATTTTGGGAAAGACTGCTGTTTCAAACACTTAAGAGGCCAGTTCTAGTGTTCCAGAACGTTGAAGATTTGAAACAGTGTGAATTGATGAAAGAGGTAGGCAACTTCAATAAATAAACTGCTATCAACACATTTTCTTTCTCCTAGTTAAAAAATTCCTTTGTGATTTACTTTTTAATAGGCTTTTGCTGACTATTTGCAAGTTGGTAAACAAATGCAGCAATTTGAATTAAACCGACTTCACTCATGGACTGCAAAAGCTATAGAAGACATTAAACAGGCAATGGAGAGAAATGTAATGCGATTGGTAGAAAGTGTCCGTAAGTACTTCAGATGCAAGATCATGCTTTGTGCTGCTAAAGATTTTATGTAATCTGGAATCTTGACATTGTATTTGTGTTTAGATGCATGTTTTCGGAGGGGCAACAAATTTTCCTCTCGCAATGGTCGTAGGCACACCATGTCCGCACAAAGATCTGCTCCTCGGATCATAAGAATGGGATCTCAGCAAACTTTCACCTCCAGCCAGTCATCAGTGACACGTCTCGGGCAGTCAAATGCTATGACAACTCGACAAAGTGCAATGTCCCTCAGTCAGGGCCTCTCCCAAAGTTTAGGTTTGGGGCCCGTAGCGATTGGTCTGAAGTGGGCAGCCAGAGGACGGTCAAAGACAGGCAGTAATCAGAAAATTTCTTTTCCTGGACCATCATATTCATTCACCTGGGAAGATTTTATTGGTGATTCTGTTCTTGTAGAAAATAATCTTAGGCTGGAAGTTAATTTTGATCCAGAGCTACTAAATGTCATAGCTGAAGCTGAACTTCTGGAAATTTTGGGATATGATCTCCCAGCTCCAGTGAAAATGGTTGCCCGTGAAAAAGACAGATTTCATGCAGATTACCAGGCCATTTCTAAACTTGTGTGTGATTACAATAATTTGGTTGATCGCTTGGACATCCCACAGCTACTGTTTGTGAAGTCACATTTGAGGGAAGTTGAGAAACAAATGCAGCCAGGGCTCTGCCGAATAAATTGGACATCTCAAGGAGTGCGAGATTTTGCTCTAGGCTGTCAACAAGTTTTGAGAAATCTTGTCTCTCTAGTCAGCCAAATGGATGCAGTTTCGGTGGAAGTTGCTCAGAGGCTTTCACAATTAGAACAGTTCAATCTCTTCTATGCTAAATCCCCAGATGACAGCCTTGAAGTTCTTGGATGTAAATTATTTTTCACGGAAATGGACGTGAGGCGTGCTGAAAGCATAAGACACATGATGAAACTCTACGGAGACCTTGGACCAGTGCTCATGAAGCTGGAAGGCTTGGTCTTACAAACAAGTAGTGGAAGAGCTCCTGTCATGGCTCACTCCTATCAGTATTGGGAGAGTCGCACTTTTTCCACATTTGTCAAATTTGTTTTGCACAACTTAATGGATTTTGAACATTTCCTTTTAGGCAACACTGCATGTTTTCAAGTTGAAACAGTTTTGATTGCTCCAGACATTTCAATGAGACCCACCAATTATGAACTGTCAAGCATTATTACGCACAGTATTAAAGATTTCTTTGAACGCTTAAGGTCTTTTCCCAGGTGGATGCATGGGACGTGCTTGGAGTGTCCTCAGCAACGTTTACCTGATTCTGACAAGACCCATCAGTTTACAATGTTTGATGATCTGATGCAAGTTCAACAGATTAGTGACATGGTGCTCAAGCTCACAGATACAGTACGTCGACTGACTGATGAAGTTCAAAAGTACCTAATTAAATGGAAGAAATACAAAACTCTTTGGACTTTTGACAAAATAACTTCATGTGAAAAGTTTGCTGCAAAAAACCCTACGCTTCTGCAGTATGATGAGAAGTTCAGTCAATATTCTCAGAAAATTTCTGAAGTAGAAGACACAGGTCCCTACCAAGATATCTTTTGTATTCGAATCAATTTAGTTCCATTACAGAATGCAGTTAAATGGCATGCCAATGAATGGAAAGCTGTTCTTGGACAACACCTATCAGATAACACCCACAATATGCTGCATGAGTTCTTTAACCAACTGAATGATATGAGACGAGATTTGCATAGTAAGATTCTGGACTTGGACTCTTTTAAACTTGTACTTCAAACTATATGTACAGTTTTAAGCATGAATGTTAGTGCAGAATTGCTGTACAATGAAGTGATGGAACGATACAAAACATTGAGAGCTCACAATATTATTGTCAATGAAGCAGATGAAGCCCTCGCCGCAACTCTAACAGAAGCCTGGAAGGAGTTGTATGTAGGTGCTATGTCACGGTCACGCAATCTTCAGAAAACCAAAGCTAAATTTGCTATCACTACCCAAGGGGAAATATATGACTTTTTAGCAGAGTGCAATGCATTTGTTGATAAATTCATATTAGAAGGGCCTGGATCAGTTGGTGATGAACTTGAGGAAGGATTTAAGCTAATGGATGTTTATCGTGTGGATATTGATGAACTTTTAAAGAAAAAGGCCAACATGCAGACAGCAGAAAGACTATTTGACCTTCCATTAACCGATTACTCAAACTTTTTGTCTGCTGTAGAGGATTTTAATTACATGGAGCTTATATATCAATTGTACAAAGCTCAGAAATCTGCAAGAGATGGTTGGTCCAAAACTCTTTGGGTAAACCTGAATCCTGTAGAGCTTGTTGAGGGAATGGAATGCTTCTTGAAAGAATGGAAGAAACTTCCAAAAAGAGCTCGACAACTTGAAGTTGCCAAAACACTAGAAAAAAGAATGAAGGAATTTAAAGGTTGTGTTCCTCTGTATGTAGAACTGAAAAATGAAGCAATGCGGGAGCGGCATTGGCAAACTCTGATGGATAAAACTGGAGAGCACTTCGATATGGCAGCAGACCGCTTTACTTTAGAAAACATGTTTGCTATGGACTTGGCTCGCTACACAGACGTGGCGTTGGAAATAATTGGCTATGCAGTGAAAGAACTTGGTATTGAGAAAGGTGTGAAAGACATATCTGAAACTTGGACCAAGCTTAGCCTTAATATTGCAAGACATCAAAAAGAATCTGAAGACAGAGGCTTCATATTGACAGCCATAGATGAAATTTTACAAACTCTTGATGAGCATACTATGAGCTTACAGAGCATGTCTGCATCTCAGTGAGTGTTTCAAAATAGAAAAGTTTATCCATCCTAATAATGTAAGTCAGAGCTTAATATATGTCTTTGCTTTCTTCAGGTTTGTCGGCCCATTTCTTCCAGTTGTACAAAAGTGGGAACACAATCTTGCAGTGATTAGTGAAGTTCTTGAGGAATGGCTGAGTGTTCAAAGGAAATGGTTGTACCTGGAGGGAATTTTTGTGGGTGGAGATATTCGCCATCAACTTCCTGAGGAGGCTAAAAAGTTTGATTCTATTGACATGAGTTACAGAAAGGTAAGTGGGTTGTCTGAAGTACTCTTTATTGTAGAAAGTGTATTTTCATGATCTGTTTTTTTTTCAGATCATGATGGACACAGCCAGAAATTCTAAAGTTCTTGATTGCTGTGTTGTGCCAAGTGGTCGGCTGTTTGAACTTCAGGCATTGACACATGGCCTTGAGCGGTGCCAAAAAATGCTTAATGAGTACCTAGAGTCCAAAAGAAATGTGTTCCCTCGATTTTTCTTTTTGTCTGATGATGAATTGCTCTCAGTTTTGGGCAGTAGTCAGATAACATGCTGTCAAGAACATATGGTTAAGGTTGGTGTTCTTCCAAGCAGTATTTTCTGTGATAACAAGGTCACTTTCTCACAGTTTCATATTTAACTATAGATGTTTGACAACATTGCCAGTTTGAAACTGGGGAAGGATGGTCAGGAGCGTGATATTGCCACTGCAATGATTTCATGTGAAGGAGAAATTATGGAACTCAAACAGACTATTTATGCTGAGGGCCGTGTTGAAGTATGGATGAATAGTGTTTTAAGTGAAATGCGAAGCAGTAATCATAAAATAACAAAGAAGGCAATTTATGATTATGGAAAAGTAAGACGCCCCAGGTGAGTAAGACAAACAGTTATTTTATTTTGCTTGAGCTGTACTGTTAAGTTTTGTGCATTATGATTTCATTTGACTGATTTTCTTCTAAGGTGTGAGTGGATGCTGGATTATCAGGGAATGGTTGTTTTGGCAAGCAATCAAGTATGGTGGACAGCAGAAGTAGAAAATGTATTTGAAAAAATAAAAAAAGGCAACAAGAAAGCTATGAGGGAGTACCTTGAACAAATGAATAGACAACTTGATGAATTGGTTGTCAAGGTTCGTCAAAATTTAACTCCTAATGACCGCAAGAAGTTTAACACAGTCCTAATAATTGATGTCCATGCTCGAGACATAATTGAGAACTTTGTTAGAGATAGTGTCATGGATGCTCAAGAGTTTAGTTGGGAAAGTCAACTTAGATTTTATTGGATGAAGGATAAGAACAATCTTGTTGTTGTACAATGCACAGGTGGGTCAAAGTTAATTGTGAATCTTCAAACTGTGTTTTAGCCTGCTGTGAGCAAGCATTTAAAACATTTTATTTACAGGGAATTTTAAATATGGATTTGAGTACATGGGATTGAATGGACGTTTAGTGATCACACCTTTAACTGATCGAATTTACCTCACAATCACTCAAGCCCTCTCAATGCACCTTGGAGGGGCTCCAGCAGGTATTCTATTATTCACAATCCTGTTGATTTAAGATGCTCATCATGGCCTTTGTTTAACCTAAATACTTACACCATTGTAGGACCAGCAGGAACAGGCAAAACTGAAACAACCAAGGATTTAGCCAAAGCTTTGGGTTTACTGTGTATGGTAACTAACTGTGGTGAAGGAATGGATTATAAGGCAGTAGGAAAAATTCTTTCTGGCCTTTGTCAGTGTGGTGCATGGGGATGCTTTGATGAGTTCAATCGTATTGATATATCAGTATTGTCAGTTATTTCTACTCAGCTGCAAACTATTCGTAGTGCTCTTATGATGGAGATGTCGGTGTTCAATGTAGGTGATATTATTTATTTCTTAAACTAAAATTGGGTTACCATTTGTGTACAGTGATTCACTTCAGATCTATTTCCCTTTACACATTTCAGTTTGAAGGACAAGAAATATCAATGGACTTAAAGGTTGGCATATTTATAACAATGAATCCAGGGTATGCTGGTCGTACAGAGCTTCCAGAGTCTGTGAAAGCCTTATTCCGTCCTGTTGTGTGCATTGTACCTGACTTGGAACTTATCTGCCAGATCATGCTTTTTTCTGAAGGATTTCTTGAAGCTAAGGTGAATATTTGCCATTTAATTTAAGATGATCTGTTTCCCATGTTTTCTGTATTTTGTTTCATCTCTTTACAGGTGCTTGCCAAAAAAATGACTGTACTCTATCATTTGGCTCAAGGCCAGCTTTCCAAACAAAACCATTATGATTTTGGTTTACGTGCATTGAAGGCAGTTCTTGTTATGGCTGGAGAATTAAAGAGAGGTTCACCTGATCTGCCTGAAAATGTTATTCTTATGAGAGCACTGAGGTATGGTGTAAAGCAGTGCAAAGTTGATTTTTACAAGTTTTTGCATTTGGTTTCATCACCTTTTACTTTATTTCCTTTTTCAGGGATATGAATCTGCCTAAATTTGTGTTCGAAGATGTTCCACTCTTTCTTGGTCTTATCAAAGATCTGTTTCCTGGTTTAGAATGTCCTCGAGTGACATATCCTGACTTTAATACAGCTGTAGTAGAGGCATTGCAAAATGGGGATTACATTTTACTGCCAGAACAGGTACTTTCTAAGTCCCTTTTTATTTTATTTTTCTTTTACATAAGTTTTGAACTTTTAAAATATTTTTCATTCACATTCTTCCCACATTGGCTCAGGTTGACAAAGTGGCACAGATGTATGAGACAATGATGACACGTCATTCTACGATGATAGTTGGACCTACCGGTGGTGGCAAAACTGTTGTTATTGAAACACTTGTGGAGGCACAAAATGCTTTGGGTTTGCCCACAAAGTTGCACATTCTCAATCCTAAGGTTCTCTTTAAATTTGCAGGTTAATTTAATTTCCTGTATTAGCATTCATTTCTAGCTATTTTCTTTTCTTTGAATATTCAGGCTTGTTCTGTTATTGAACTGTATGGTATACTGGATCCTGTATCTCGTGATTGGACTGATGGCCTGCTGTCTAACATTTTTAGAGAAATTAATAAGCCTTTAGAACATCCTGACAAACAAGAACGTCGCTATGTTCTTTTTGATGGAGATGTAGATGCTTTGTGGATTGAAAACATGAATTCTGTCATGGATGATAATAAATTACTTACTTTAGCCAATGGAGAACGAATACGCCTTCAGCCCCACTGTGCTTTGCTATTTGAGGTATTCACAATTCATCTGTCATATTTCTATTAATTAAAGTATGGGATCAATGTGGCAGAGTCTATGAATTGATTTTAGGTGGGAGACTTGCAGTATGCCTCTCCTGCAACTGTTTCTCGTGCTGGAATGGTATATGTTGATCCGAAGAACCTTGGCTATCTACCTTTTTGGGAGAGATGGCTTGCTTCCCGCCCCAATGAGGAAGAAAGAGAAACATTTGATTTATTATTTAATCGTTATGTGCCAAACACTTTAAATTACATTTTCGAAGGAGTGAAAGGCTCAGTTGAAGGGGAACCATTACAAATGGCTGTGCCTCAGACCTGTCTCAATCTTGTAAGTTCTTCTACCCTACTTATGAGGCATTTGGGGGTTGAAAATTATTGCACGCTTTGCTTTCTCTCCAGGTTTCACAGTTGTGTTTTGTGCTGGAGGCACTGGCCCCTGTGCCACACCCTGATGACGAGGAAGAAATTCCACTGATAGAGCTGATTGACTTGGAAACAGGGGAAGAGGAGGAGCCAGAGCAACCGCCCTCCCCTCCTACCCCTGGGCCACCCCCGCCCCCATCTGATCCCCGCCTCCCGCCGGGTCACATCCCCGAGGAAGAAGCTCTAGAGGCACCACCCGAAGACGAGGGCGAAGATCCTGTGACAGTCATGGAACGCATTGCACGGGCAGAATTACGCGAGTGTATCTTTCTTCAAGCATTGTATTTCTCCCTTGGGGCTCCGCTTGTCTCTGAAAGTAGGAAACGTTTTGATGACTTTGTCAAGCAGACCGCTGGAATGATGTGTGCGGATGATTCACCTGTAAATCCTGCAACCACCAGTAAGTTACTTAATTTTTACGACTTAACACAGAATGGAAGAAAGGGTACTTGCATTTATCCTTACTAATCTGCTTTGGACAGAACATCTCCCAACTGCGGAACCTACTCTTTTTGATTATTTTCTTGACATTGACAAAAGGCAGTGGTTAGCATGGAAATGGCTGGTTCCTGAATACATCCATGATCCTGATAAACTATTTAGTGAGATTCTTGTGCCAACAATAGATACTGAGCGCACAATATGGTTTCTCCGATTAATGTTAAAGGTATGCACCGTAATATATTGTATTTTTCTTGTAGCTTCAATCTGCTTTTTACCTGTTGCGCATATAATTTTCATTTAATTTGAAGCACTTATTTACCCAGAATATTACTTTGTGCTTGCTGCATTAGCATTACTTTAAGGATCGGATATTTCGCAGGGTGAGTTTTTTTGTAATCTTTTCAAATTGTTGTTATGTGCCCATGCTGCATGTGAGTCCTCTCTCATTGTTTCAGAGGTGCACTATCGGGAATATACGTGTGCACTTCATCTTTCTAAATCTTTCCTATGACTGTTCGAACACCTAACAGATTGTTCTTGTTCCACAGGTAAAAAGACCTGTTGTTTTAGTTGGTGACACTGGAACCTCAAAATCAGCTATTGTGATGGATTTTCTTCGTCAGCTTAATCAGGATGTTTATGTAAGAGCAAAAGTGCTTCTGAATAAGGGGTATCTGCTAGTGATCTCCACACGTTCAAATCTTTTATGTTTTCTTTTCAGGCCAGGCTCAATGTTAATTTCTCATCTCGAACTACGTCTATGGATGTTCAAAGAACTCTAGAGTCGGGTATAGAAAAACGCACCAAGGAGATATATGGACCTCCTGTTGGAAAGAAATTATTAATATTCATTGATGATCTGAATATGCCTCAGGTTTTTATTTTTCTTTCAATTTGATCAATTTCTTTCTAATGACATGATTCATTGACAAAGTCATTGATTTAACATGATATTCCAGGTTGACAAATATGGCACCCAACAACCAATAGCCCTGTTAAAGCTGCTTCTTGATAGAGGTGGCATGTACAGCCGCGGAAAGGGTCTGAATTGGAAGCAGTTAAGAGATATTTGTAAGTTTTAGTAGGCAAATGTTGCTCTTAACATTAAAGTATTGTTATCTCATGTATCCTTTGTGTTCCAGGTTTCTTTGCAGCTATGGGTACAGCTGGGGGTGGTCGAAATACTGTTGATCCCCGCTTCTTGTCGTTATTCTCAGTTCTAAGTTTAATTTTCCCATCAGATGAAACCTTGAGATACATTTACAATTCTATTCTTCTTGGGCACACCAAACCATTTACGGAGGAAGTTCATAAAGCAGTCCCAACTTTGGTGAACATTAATTTAGGATTGTACAAGGTGAGGGATGTACATTAGTACTGAACAAACAATTTTTATCCATTGTTTTACTAACTCGACACATGTTTTCTGTTGTAACTACAGGTAGCTGTATCACAGCTTCCTCCAACGCCATCCCGTTTCCATTACATTTTCAATTTAAGAGACTTGTCTCGTATATGTAGTGGAATGGTATTGACACAGCCTGAGTTTTTTGAACAAACCAAACAGTTTTTGCGAGTGTGGCGGAATGAATTTACAAGGGTCATATGTGATCGCTTGGTGACATTAGAGGTATGTCTAATAATACATTGGCATAACTTTTTGAAATCCTTGGTAGTTTACTCTAATTCTTTTTGATTTCAGGACCAAAACTTGATGCGTGACGAGATGCAAAAAATGGTGGAAGAATACTTCCCAGAAGACAAGAAGAACAGTTTGCACACTCCTGGAGAGACCGTCCTTGCTGAAGTGAGTTTATTGTCGAACCTAGTCGAATCAAACAGTTTCCATTTTTTTTCATATTTCTTTTTTAAACATCAAACCAATTTATCAATGATGGGAATTCCAAAATCAGACGGGTGATGAACGTAGTTCTGACCAATTCGCTGAAGGCGATACTGCACAAGATGGTTCAGATGATGAAAAGAGCCCCCAGGGTGAAGAACACCATATGGTGGAAGAAGAGTTATCTTTACAAGAATATGTATTAAGGGATCCCTTACTTTTTGGAGACTATCGCAATGCTATCCATGATGATGAACCCCGCTGCTACGAGGACTTACTGGATTATGAAGCAGTTTATCACCTTTTGTCTGAGGTAGAGTTGTAGATGAATTCAAGAGGATGTCATAGATTTTCTTTAATTTACATCACTACTTATTCACTTTTAAGGTTCTTTCTTCATACAATGAATCACACTCAAAGATGGATTTAGTGTTGTTTGATGATGCTTTGGAACATATTACACGAGTCCACAGAGCCCTTCGTATAAATCGTGGACATGCATTGGTGGTTGGTGTGGGTGGTAGTGGGAAGCAGAGCATCACAAAACTGGCTGCGTTTGCTGCAGGTATTTTATGGTAGTTCTTTGTGCTTTCAACCTTTGCTTATTTTCTTGCATTTTATTTTGTTTGTCAATTTTACAGGTTGTGATGTCTTTGAAATTTCTCTAAGTCGCGGTTTTAATGAGTACATGTTTAAAGAAGATATGAAAAGGCTTTTTACGATGTTAGGTGTTGATCAAAAAAGTATGGTTTTCCTTTTTACCGCTTCTCAAGTTGTAGAAGAAGGTAAGAGATGGTAATTTAATGTCATTAGAAGTAGATGTTCGACAAATTACAAAGTTTGTAATTTTCAGCATTTCTTGAGTATATCAACAACATCTTAACAATTGGTTTCATACCGGCCTTGTTTTCTGATGATGAAAAGGAAAATATAATAGGTTCTGTCAGGGCATTTGCACAAGAGGCTGGATATGGAGTATCAAAGTTTGTATAATAGAAGTATAGCTTGTCAACTTTATTAACTCTTTCCAACTTAAATTTTTTTGGTCTTTCAGAGATGGAATTTGGAACTACTTCTTGAACCTCTGTGTCAACAATCTTCATATAGTATTAGCTATGTCTCCATCAGGAAACAATCTTCGAAACTGGTGTCGGAGTTTTCCAGGACTTGTGAATAACACTTATATTGATTGGTTGTTCCCCTGGCCACCTCAAGCTTTATTAGCTGTTGCCCAAGTCTTTCTGACTGATGTAAGCTTATATGAAAAACTCAAATTACAATGTCCAGGACTGTACAAAGAAAAATAATTTACATACTATTTTCCAATGTTTTTAGAACCCTAAAATACCTCAAGAACACCGTGATAGCATTGTGGAGCATGTTGTGCACACTCACCAATCGGTTCGAGAATATTGCAAAGATTACTTAGTAAAATTGAGAAGGAAAAACTTTGTAACTCCAAAGCATTACCTGGATTTTATTAAAACCTATCTGGACCTACTGGATGTCAGAGCAGCAGCAATTACTCAACAGGTGTTTTGAATTACTAATGGTATTAATCCCATTTGAAAGCAGAACTTCATTTTAATTATCTTCTAATAATTCATTTTAGTGCGAGCGTTTGAAGGGTGGAATGGTAAAAATGCAAGAAGCAAGTGCAGAACTTGACATTCTAAATAAGAAATTAGAAGAACAAAAAGAAGTTGTTGCAGAAAAGCAGGCTGCAAGTAATGCTCTCCTCACCCAAGTCAGAGAAGGTTGTACACCCATTAACATTGTGATTTTTTACTATTGTTATGCAGTTTTTAGTTGTAGAACTTAAATTGGAAATTCCCTTTCAGCCACTGAAACTGCCAATCAGAAAAAAGACAAGGCAACTGAAAAGAGTGTTGAAATTGAGCAACAGGCAAAGATTATTTCTTCTGAAAAAGGTGAAGCAGAAGAAGTTCTGGCAGAAGCAATGCCAGCTCTTGAAGCTGCACGTGTGGCGTTGTCAGAACTTGAAAAGACTGACATTACTGAGATCAGGTGAGTGTCTGCAAAAATAGATGATAGTGAAATTGAAATGCACGCACCCTTTTATTTAGTTGCTGCATTGACTCGCTCCAGTTTTACATTTCTCAAATGCATCATTTTATATTTCATGCTGCTTTAGTGATGACATGTATTGGGAAGCGCGGTATGTTTGGCTTTCTCTACTTATCAGCTTCTGCTCTTAAATCTATTTCAGACTGTAGTTCTGAGTAACAACTAACGTATCACATTCTTTTCTGTGTTAATGCATTAATTTTTTATTGTTTCAGATCATTTGCAACACCCCCAGAAGCTGTACAGGTTGTTTGTGAATGTGTTGTCATAATTAAAGGTATTAAAGAAGTGAACTGGAAATCTGCCAAGGGAATGCTCAGTGATCCCAACTTTTTAAGAAATTTGCAGCAAATGAATTGTGATCATATCACTCAGAAACAAGTCCAAGCTGTCAAAACTCACATGAAAGTAAGTTGTATTAAGGTGTATTGAAGTGGCTACATTAGCTCTACTTTCTACATGTTTTTCCTTTCTGTTTTTAGAAATGCAACCTAGAAGGCATGGAAAAAATTAGCAAAGCTGGGTACGGTCTTCTCAGGTTTGTTGAGGCTGTCTTGGGTTACTGTGCAGTTTTCAAGGAAGTAAAACCTAAAAAAGAAAAGGTAGCTGCTCTGGAAGCCGAATTTGCACAGGTACTGTGACTCACTTGAAAGCCCCAACTTTGATCTCGTAAATTTCTAATCTTTTATACCTCTTTTAACGAATCTCTTTTTACAGGCAACAAAATATCTTGATAATTTGAACCATGAAATCGCCAAGGTCGAAAAGGTTTTAGCAGATCTCAATGAAAAGTATATAGAAGCAATGAGTGAAGCTCGAGCATTACAGGAAGAAGCTGATATAATGCAGCGCCGTCTTGTTGCTGCAGATAAACTTTTTTCTGGCTTGAGATCTGAGAATGAAAGGTCAATATTTATTACATACTACTTTAAACCTAAAATGACAGCACTATTATTTTTTCAAAATTAATGTTTCTGAATATTTGTTGCATTTAATGGGTACTTACATCTTATTTTATTTATCTTTTATTCACAGGTGGACTCATGACCTTGCAAAGTTGCATGAAGACAAGAAGCAGCTCCTGGGCAACTGTATTTTATCTGCAGCATTTTTATCTTATGCAGGGCCCTTTAGCTTTGAATATCGGTACACAACACTGCATAACGATTGGGAACAAAGTCTTCTAGACAAAGGCATCCCTTTGACACATCCATGGAGAGTTCAAGAACACCTTACTACTGATGTTGAAATCAGCAAGTTAGTCCATCATCTCTTTGTCCTCATAAACAAATCTTATTTTAGAAGATAATGTTCCTTAATTGGGTTATTTTACTAGGTGGACTTCTGAAGGGCTCCCTCCAGATGAACTCTCAGTTCAGAATGGTATTCTGACCAGTCAGAGTAAATGTTTCCCTCTGTGTATTGATCCACAGCAACAGGTATTAAATTGGAAAACTCACATTCTCGATCAAATCAAACAGCTAAAATGAGCATAGTTTTTATTACTGTTGTAGGCATTGAACTGGATCAAGAGGAAGGAAGAAAAGAATAATCTTAGAGTACTAACTTTCAATGATGGAGATTTCTTAATACAGTTAGAAATGGGAATAAAATATGGGCAACCAGTTCTGATACAGGATGTTGATGATTATGTAGATCCTGTTATTGAAAATGTTTTGTCCAAGAACTATAAAAGTATGCACCGCAATTTTTTTTTTACTATAGAAAAATTTCTAAAGAGTATTTGTGATATCAAATCCTTTTTCTTTCCAGCACCACCTGGGAGATGTTTTGTTATGTTAGGTGACTTAGAAGTTGATGTTGATTCAAAATTTTGTTTGTATTTGACCACCAAGCTGAGTAATCCTTTATTCAACCCTGCTGTTTATGCAAAAGCTACTGTCATAAACTACACCGTCACAGAATCCGTGAGATCAATTTTTCTCTATCTTGTTTGGTTTTCTTGGGTTGTCCATGTAATTACTTTGCCTTTTGCTTCCTCTGATAGGGCTTAGAAGATCAGTTATTGAGTGTTGTAGTACGAAATGAAAGACCAGACCTAGAGGAGAGAAGAGAAGAACTAATAGTAGAAACCTTTGAAAATAAAAATCTTCTCAGTCAGCTGGAAGATGCCTTACTTCGTGAACTAACTACATCAACAGGAAACATGCTAGACAATCAAGAGCTCATTGAAACCTTGGAAAATACGAAGGCAAAAGCTACTGAGGTAAGGTCTCAGCTCATTTGAGCTTTAACTTTCATTGACATTTTGTAAACTAAGGAATTTTATTAAGTCTTTGAATTCCACTCTCACAGGTGACAAGTAAGCTTGAATTAGCTGCATGTACTGCGGTTGATATAGATCTATTGCGAGATGGCTATCGTTCTGTAGCACATAGAGGTGCTATGCTATTCTTCATACTCTCCGACATGGCTACTGTGAACGCAATGTATCAATATTCTCTTGCTTCATACTTAGAAGTGTTTGCATATTCGTTGAGAAAAGCTCTCCCTCATACCCAACTCTCTAGACGCCTTCAAAATATAGTCGTTGCTCTAACAAAAAATGTTTACGACTATGGCTGCACTGGAATTTTTGAGAAACATAAATTATTGTTCTCTTTCCAAATGGCCATGAAATTACAGAAGACAGATGGTGTTATCAGCCAAGCAGAACTAGACTTCTTCATTAAAGGGGATGTGTCTCTGGAGACCACTATTCGACCCGTTCCGGACAAGTGGTTAAATGGGTGGCGTGATATCATAAAACTGTCCCAAGATTTTGGTTCTGTGTTTGGAGAACTACCCAATGATATTGAAAATAATTTGTCAGAGTGGAAGGCATGGTATGACCTTGATGCCCCAGAAGATGTCCCATTGCCCATGGATTACTCTGACAGAACCAACGCTTTCCAAAAACTTATGATTATTCGCTGTTTTCGTGTGGATAGGGTGTACAGAGCTGTAACCAAGTATATCATTGAAACAATGGGTCAAGAGTTTGTTATGCCACCTGTTATAAGTCTAGACAATATATTTGAACAAAGCACACCTCTGATGCCGGTGGTCTTCATTTTGAGTCCTGGCTCGGATCCAACATCTGAGTTGATGAGGCTAGCCGATCGTTGTGGCAGTGGTGGGGGTCGATTTAAGTATCTTTCCCTTGGCCAGGGTCAAGAACAGCTGGCCATATCTTTACTCCAAACAGCTGTATCTAGAGGCCAATGGCTAATGCTGCAGAATTGCCATTTGCTGCTTCGGTTTTTACGAGACTTGGAAAAACAACTGGAGCTTGCGGGAAAACCTCATCCTGACTTTCGTCTTTGGCTGACAACAGACCCGACACCTGGGTTTCCCATCAGTATATTACAGCGTTCAATGAAAGGTAAAAAAATGAAATACAAAATAAATCATAATTTTTGGAACCACTGTATTTACATGATTGTTTGTTTAATTAATTAATTTTCACTTGACAGTGGTCACTGAACCCCCCAATGGGCTCAAATTAAACTTGAGAGGAACCTTCTTCAAACTCAGTCAGAGTGCACTGGACCATTGTGCCCATCCTGTTTTCAAGAAACTTGTATATGTCCTGGCATTTTTCCACGCTGTTGTGCAGGTTTGTTAAATACTAAAGCACTTCATTTTGATCTGTAGTAATTGACCCATTTGTACTTTTTCCTTAGTATTGCCATGGAAGTAATGTGCACAATTTTTTTTTTAATTACAGGAGAGAAGAAAATACGATAAAATTGGTTGGAACATTTGCTATGACTTCAATGAATCAGATTTTAATGTTTGTTTGCAAATATTGGACACTTACTTGACAAAATCACACCACACCAAAGACACAAGAATTCCTTGGGAAAGCCTTAAGTACCTCATTGGGGAAGTCATGTATGGGGGACGTGTGATTGATGACTTTGATCGGCGTATAATTGCTACATATATGGACGAATACATGGGGGATTTCTTATCTGATACCTTCCAACCATTCCATTTTTACAAGGATGATACTGTGGATTATTACATACCGAAAGATACTGATAAAGATGGATACATTAGTACGTGCCTTTTCTCTTGAAAATTGATTATGATTTCTCACCTGTACATCTGGTTTTCATTTCTGTTTATTTCTCCCTTTGCTCTTACAGATTTTATTGATGATTTACCACTAAGCAACAGTCCTAATGTGTTTGGTTTGCATCCTAATGCAGAAATTGGGTACTTCTCTCATGCTGTCAAGGACATGTGGAATCATTTGATCCAGCTGCAACCTCAAACTGGTAAGACCGGAAGAAATGTTCCCCTATTTCATGATTCTTGTCTCAATATTTTCTGAAAATAAGCCCTTTTTTTATAATTTTTTTTTTAAATAAAAGAAGCCTTAAAAATTTTTGTTTCATGCAGCCAACAGGATGGAATTAGATTCAGGTTTTAAGCATGCTCATTTGTATATCAAAGCACTGGAATTGTTTTATTGCACTTCTGTGTTATGTATTTAAAAATTAAATGTGTGAAGTTTCTATTTCCTTAAACCATTTTTACAGGGGATGCATTTGCTGGTGTAAGTCGAGATGAATATATTGATAATGTTGCAAGAGATATTCTGGAGCGTTTACCTCCTCAGTATGAGGTAGCGCGGGTGCGGAAAGGCTTGGAAATGAATATCACACCAAGCATTGTGGTACTTTTACAAGAACTTTCCCGTTTTAATCAATTAATTAGCCGCATGCAATCTACTTTGACATCACTTCGGAAGGTGCTTGTCGCACAACTTTTTGCACTGTTTGCTTTTCCAGAAGTGGTCCGTTTCTGTAATATATATATTCTTCATCATTATCCAGGCTCTGGCTGGAGAGATCGGGATGAATGCAACCTTAGACAACGTAGCCATGTCTCTGTACAATGGCCAGTTACCAGAAGAGTGGCGTAAGTATGCTCCTGCCACTTGCAAAACTCTTGGGAATTGGATGCTGCATTTTGAAAAGCGGAATGAGCAATACCATGCTTGGGTAAGAGGTCACCACTATCATTTGTTCGTTCTATGACTGGACATTTTATGAAAGACTGCTGTTATACTGATGTTTCAAATTGCACATTCAGTCTATTGGGGGAGATCCAATGGTAATGTGGTTGTCTGGCCTGCATGTACCCGAATCATACTTGGCAGCCCTAGTTCAAATGGCATGCAGAAAGAACGGTTGGCCTTTAGACCGCTCTGCTATGTACACTACTGTCACCAAGTACCAGAGTCAAGATGAAGTGGAAGAGCGTCCTGATCAGGGATGCTATGTCATTGGTCTATACCTGGAAGGTGCCCGGTGGGATTTGGAAAACAAATGCTTATCAAGGTCATTTCCCAAAATCCTCCAAGAAGAGCTCCCTATCATTATGGTTGTACCAGTTGAAGCATATCGTCTTAAACTGCAGGTGTGGTACCCTTATTTTATTCATTCTGACAAGTTTTTGTTTTTAGTATTTTAGATTATATTACATATCCTGTTTCAGAACACTATCAAAACACCCGTTTATACAACTTCCCTACGCCGGAATGCAATGGGAGTGGGGTTGGTATTCGAAGCGGATCTCAGCACAGAGGAACACAACAGTCACTGGATATTACAAGGAGTCTGTATAGTTCTTAACAGTGACTGAAGTAATTATGTTAGTATGTAGTGAACATAAATAAGAGAAAGGAACTACTGGGTCACTAGTAAATGTATTTTGTAATTCAAATTATATTTTATTTTAGTTACAACTCTCCAGAATTCACACTTTTCTTTAAGAGATACGAGCAGGAATGGTAGTTGTAGGTTGAATGGCAACCTCAGGCTTATCTGATGCACAAGGAAGATTCAGTATCTCACTGGATGAAAATTTTACCGGCAAGAACGGATAAATTTCGTTGGGATCAGTTAGCAGTGCTGTAGGGACCTAAAATTTATAACAGTTATTAATATCTACTCATCGAAAAAAAATAATTTAATATTAAAAAAAGGAATTTTGTATGGGAAATAACTTACTCTTAGATCCTCTACTTTGCTTTCTCGACCTGAGTACTCTCTAATGACATAGGCCGTTCCAAACTCATGATACAGGCGGGTGTCATTTATCCGAACAAGAACATTATCTACCCTGAGGAAGAACCTCAGGAGAATATAGAATCCAGTAGGCATGACCCTCTGAAAGCAGATTTTTTAAAAAATATTAAAATTTTTTATTTTATAACAGCTTTTTATAAAACGAGACAAGAAAAAGAGATAGTTAACTTACAATCTTTACAGAAGATATGGCAGTTCCATTGTCATGCAACTCATCTTCAAATAGAGTGACATCGGAATAGAAAAGAATTTGTTCCCTTCTTTTCAATTTCTCCAAATCAATTTGGAGATCAGAAGTTTCTGCTTTTAGGCCTCCTAAAAGTGTTCCTTTGTAATCAGTGGTGAATGTCCAATCAAAAGCTTTAGCCTCATGCTCTATATGTGGCTGATCAGATCTGGAAAAGCAAAACAATCTTTAACTGATAACTGCTCCCATCAACAGCAAAAACACAGGCAAAGCCACTGAGAGTTTACCGTGATGCTTTCCATTCCTCAGCGCATGCAATTATGACATTTCTTTTCCCACAGTCTACCCTTTGCAAAGCATCAAGTGCAGTGAATGCGAGGCCAAATCCAGATGATTCTTGTTTTACGCTCAATATATTATCAGGGAACACCATGTCAGGAATGTGGGGAAGATCCAGCTGGCGATTGTAACTGAAAAGTACATAGTCAATTAAATTCCTTGAACGCCATCACAATATGTAGATCAGAATTGCATTGTAAGTAAACAAAAATGTGAGCTTACAGGCAAAAGGAGCATTGATTATTGTCAGAACACTCTACTTCCTGAGCACATTTGGACTTCAGTATGTGACTTTCATTTGTGTGCAAACTCCAGCCACAAATTTTCAGCTCCTTTAAACCAGGTGGTGCTGACACCTGAGATGCACTACTCCCTCCTTCTAGCTGGATGTTCATTGTAGTAAATCTGAAAAAGAACGCAGACTACATAAATAACAAATATAATTTGGGCAAAAAGCGTAAAAGCAAATAGGTGTGTGTATGTATGTAGTACGTTTACTGGAAATCAGTTTCAAAAACAACAGAAATTCTAACCTTAACTTTGAGCGTTCCGCGCAATTTGCAATGGAAGGAACGCTGAAGGATTATGAAATTTGTAACCAACGAAATAATAAGATGTGACTTACGAAGTTGTCAAGAAATACTGAACAGTTACTTGAAAACAATAACAAACGACGCGAAAGCGATGAGAAGTGACAGCTATGACGTCACGAGAAATATCTCATACTCGTTACTCCCCAACCATGAGAAATTTAAATTCGCGCCAACGGGAGGCGGGAACTTGGAGTGTACATGACCGTGTGTGTAATGTCGAAACCGACCTGTTAAAAGGAAAGGATTCAGAATTAAACGTTCTTGGGAAATGGAAGTGTCGGAAGGGGGTGCCTTAATTACAATTCATGAGGTGCATAAATATAAATCTTTATTCAATGCATAAATTTTAAACAATCATATGAAACCGACAAGCAGTTTTTAAACTGTCGGGAGACATAATTTTTGATCACAGAAATATGTATATAAAAAAAAAAAATACCAGATGAAAACAAACAGCCCCAGCTATTCTATATATGTACTCTGAAAAGGCACACACACATACATGCACATACAAGGCATATAAAACAGTACAAAATAAACATTCCCATACAAGGGAAATAATAACAGTCAGATGGAACAATAGATCCAGAAGAGTGATGGCAGTTAGACCTCTTGTCATGAGATCTAGCACGCCATGTGAAATTCAAGGAAGCACATAACATGTACAAGAATATTCTAAATTTTTTTAAAAAAATCATCACAAATACATAAGATGCTATTAATATGAGTACATCTATCAAAATCACAGACAGTGACCACAAAACATCAGTCTGCTTTAAGCTCTTCTTTTAAAACTAAGAGGGATGAAGATTTTAAATCACAAATGTCTTAGAGCTAAGAGCAACATACAGCATTCACACACACTTTTTTCAAATTCTAAAAATTAACAGATCACTCATCAATTTGAAAACTAAAATGCTTAAATGGCCTATAGATTGGAAACCCTGTAGAAGTTTTAAGGTTTATCCCATGATATTGCATCACAGACACATTATTTAAAATACCTTAAAGCAAAGTTGCAGAGTTTGACTTGTCTCTGTATGTGGCTTTTGAAGATGAGTTTTCTTCATCTGCAGTACTTTCTCGCACATCCTCAGCATTTTCTGCATTTGGAATTTCATCAGACTCAGGCGAGTTGATTACTTTCCAATGCGGGTCTTCAGCACTTGCATCATAAGGACTGAGCACAGTTCCTTGAAAACCACGGAGATGTATCTGGAATAAAGGCAATCCAAAGATACTTATAAAACAGAGATACTTCTTAGCAGTTAGTATGATAGGCTGACATGCATACCTGCAGGTAAACATTAACTTGGTCACTTCTACTCAAATAAGGAAAATTTCCTCCAGATTTCAGGTGAGCTAAGCGGGCACTTGGATAACATTTATATAATTCTTCCCGCACAGGACCACTGAGAGCATATTCATCAAAGACATCAATGATTGTAACAGGTATGTCTTTCATCTTTTGAGGCTCCACATAACAATTCACACAGTTCATTGTGAGGCGAGAAGCAAGATCCTGTTGGCTCAAACTGTCCAGCTGGAAAAAGAAAAAGAAAACAAACAATAAGTCCCCATGATGACTAAGTTAATCATATTAAAATTGCTGTGAATCTTACCCGCTCTACCATGAAGTCTATAGAGTCTGCTATCCCTACATCCACCTTGGATGTGGTGAAACTCCCCATGATCATTTTTTTCAACAAGAGAGCTGGGAACATCCAAAATCTGGAAAGAAATAACATAAATGATATGCAATGCGTAATCTTAACATTAACCAATGAGAATCAAAAAAGATGTGTAGCTTACAGAGCAGCTGAATTGTAATTAAAAATCGAAGTATCCATGAATGTATTACAAAGTATGAGTGATGCCACTCTAGGGCAGGTTGCGGTATGCTCTGCAAACTTCTGAGCCAAAAACCCACCTGGAAATATAGAGAACATAAGTTATAATAAAAACCAGTCTGCGATCAGGCCCAGTCAGAGAGAGTCCGGATAGGAAGGATTTTCTTTAAGTAATGGTAAGTACCTAGAGATGTCCCAAATAAATGCACTTTTTGAAGGCCCAAATGATCCATTAGCTTTCGAAAACCATCACACCATTCTTTAACACTCCAGTAAGCAGGATGCTCCGCCTGTAGAAACGTAGAATGAATTCATGCAAAGGCCATTAAAGTAAGCTGTTCAACAAATTAAACTGCGGTACTTCTTACCGCTATAACACGTATGCCTTTGGCATTCAGAGCAAGGACTTGCTTGAAGAAGATGTCTGCTGTTCCGCTGACTGGAGGTAAGCACACCAATGGAGCTTTAACACTTTTGGGGCCAGAGTCGTAGATTTTCCATTCCTGAAACCATACATGACAGTTCGGTCCAAGAGGCAGACCACAAGTGAAACTTACACATTCCAGTCAAGAGGTAGAGAGAGAAAAGTCTGACTCGAGCTGGTTTAATGTTTACCTTTGCTGGGTCCGCATCGACAGCGACTTTACGCTGCGGAATACTACTCCGGAAACTGACATACTCCAGGCATTGAGAGAGCTCACTTGCATAACTCATTGTGTGTCCAAAATCGAGCGCAGCCAATTTGGCATTACGATGCGTACGACGAAGTAGTGACCCGAGATGTAACGTACTGCATGCAAGACGGGACGGTCAACTCCGGCCTAGACCCAACGCTCGAAGCCGTAGACTTTCATAACAAGAAAACGAAATCTAAGATAACCCGCACCCCGCCCACCCTCACCCTTCTCCTCCTCAAGCTCAGACACGCACGTCATCACACATAGCCTCGCAGCAGGGTCATTCTGGAATTCTCAATTGCAATACTGCAAAAGCAGCTGCAGCGTAACTTCAGCCCGTTGAAGCAGAAGACACTTCCGGCGAGGTGCCGGTTGTTTATTTGGCACTCTGAGGCACTCTGAGGTTAATGGCGTTGTGGGTTGAGAACGTGTGGTGTGTCATTGGCGTTTCTTTAATTGAATAATTGATAATTGACGCGCCAAATCGGAAAGAAGTCCCATATGAAAATATATCGGCTGTTGAGTCATACTTTCTCTGGACGCCGTTGGCCCGTGTTTAATTGTTCTCATTGCCGAGGTCTGAAGTCTACAGTCATGGCAAAGAGCAAGTATGAGTATGTAAAAACATTTGAACTTGAGGACAAAATCCTACCAAATACTTGGATCGTTGTGAGATTGGATGGCAAGAACTTTACCCGTTTCTGTGACAAACACAATCTAGAGAAACCTAATGACAGACGTGCCTTAGAACTTATGAACAAGTGTGCCACTGTTGTCATGGAAGAGTTTCGTGACATAAGTTTGGCTTTTGGTCAAAGCGATGAGTATAGTTTCATCTTTCGTAAAGACACTACTCTCTATAATCGCCGTGCTGCCAAAATTTTGACAAATGTCAACTCTCTCTTTGCATCATCATATGTGTTCTTCTGGAATATGTATTTTGGAAATGTGCGGCTTATGTATCCCCCAACCTTTGATGGAAGAGTTGTGTTGTATCCAACGGACTTAAACCTCAGAGACTACCTCAGTTGGCGTCAGGCGGACGTTCATGTAAATAATTTGTATAATACAACTTTCTGGATGTTGGTTCTGAGAAAGAAATTATCCAATGCTCAGGTAAAGCTAACAAAATTCTGTTTGCAAATTACCCTTCTCATTATTGTGCCATAATTTTTGTTACTTTCATGTTTTTTAAGGCAGAGGAGCAGCTACGGGGTACACTCTCATCTCACAAGAATGAAATATTATTTTCTGAGTTTAACATCAATTACAACAATGAGCCTATAATGTTTAGGAAGGGAACCACTTTGATCCGAAAGCATGTCCACAGTCCCCCACCTGATGGCAAGAAGAAGCAGGTTGTACTGCCGTTTCACTGTGATTTGTTTAATGACACATTCTGGAATGAGCACCCAGAAATACTAGGACTGAAGTCATTGCAAGTCTACACCGGTCCTCTCGCCAATAGAATAACAGATTTAAGAATAAAGACCGAAGAAGAGCCCGAGGCCACCAAGCCGAAAGTTTCAAGTGCTGAGGCTGCTGGCCAGTGAAGTTATGCCCTTTTTAATCTCTGTAGTGCCTGCAGGCACATTTTCTTTGTCATAAGAGTGAATTGGTTTATTGAGGTGTGTAGATTCCAATTGGGAGGCCAATGCAAAAATCAATACACTTATTAAGAATAAAGAAAAAAATTATTTTATTACTCTTCCAAACCACGCATGACATCTCCTGCACCCATGAGATAACATTGACATTCAAGCACAAGAACGCCACCCAGACAGCACTTGACATCCTCCAGGTCAAGTAGTGCCATAGTTTTAGTGGTTTAACTGGTATCCATAGACTCTTCGCCATCTGGGCCCGGAACTTTGCGAACAACTTCATCCTCCACAACTATTGGGACAACTTTCTGCTTGAGCACAACCGTAGTACCCTTCTTGTACTTGTAAGTGTTGATCCTGAGAACAAGATTGATGAACGTAAATGAATGCAACGCCCACGCAGACTTTAGAAGAACTCACAAAATATCCGGTTCTCACCTTTGCCCCTTCACGTTAGCCACTTCATAGGGCCTCAAGAGGTCAACAGTGCCTTTGCGAAGGACACACAGATCAATGTTGTTACCAGAGGCCAAGTCATTGAAAACACCAGCAGCGACCGCATCCCGCACAAGCAGTTTAGCTTCCTCTTCCTGAAACAAGTATTACAATAAACAAACATCCTGGCAAACCAATTTGATTTTTAGCTGCTACTCTTACAACCAAGTTGTCAAACTTACCGACATGTTTGGTTTCCAACGAGACTCAAACACTGCCATGGCTCCGAGAGAACCTGATCCCATGGTACAGTAGGGCAAGTCATCACTCGATCCATGGGGGTAGATTTGATAGAGATGAGGACCAGAGTTGTCCACTCCACCCAAAATAAGTGCAGCACCAATGTGACCCTACAATTTCATACATTATAATGAAATGTAAGTAAATCAGCACAGATTCTCTAAATTGAATAAAGTAATGGAAAAACTACCTGGTAGCGGAACAGCATCTGCCGAAGCATCATGTTAGCTGTGACGACTGGAACAACCCTACCAGTATTCAGACGATGAAGTTCCAGCTGTGAGCTGATTGATGCTGTGGTAAACTCAGTATCCGCAGCAGTGCCAGCACCACAGCAACTGCGAAGATAAGCACCAGTTAGAAGTATTCGAGAAATTGACCAGAAATGTGCAGAGACAAAAATGTTAAGCTTGCCTAAGGTACTTACTACATATTTGGTGCCATGTAATGGATTTTTTGACAGTTCTTGGTGGCTACAATGGTGTCCTCTGTAGCACGAGTATCAGCACCCAGAACAACACCATCCCTGAAGACGGCACCAACAATGGTTGTACCAGTCTTAGTGGCTTTGGGGGCTGGAAACCCCTTCTTCACCAAGAAAGCATTCCTGCAGACAAATCATGAGACATGGCAGGGGGTGTGAAGTAGTTTGACAGCACAAGCACAAAATGCTACTAAGATGCCTTTCAAAATATTTAGTGAAGGCCAGAAGTAAATTCACAACAGCACAATGACCACAGCATAAAATTAATTGAAGGCCGCACATAAAACATGACATGTATTATAAAACAAAAATGCAGCCAAAAATTCAGCATAACCTATAATTTGAGTTCAGCTGCTGTGTCATTGTTAAATGAAATTTTAATGTTAGAGCTGCTGGTATGTTAACAGCTTAGTACTTGTTTTACCAGCTATCGTCCTGACATACGAATTAAAAATCAGTTCATTGAATGAAATTGAAACAGAAGTCATGACACTGCAGCTTTTGTTTACCGGAACACTTCATGATCATTCCCTAAATCTCGACAACTAAGTTTGATAACCAATTAGATACGACTAATTTCGCACCAGTCGTACCTTTGATGGTTTTCGAAAGAGAAGCCCGGAGGGGCGAAATCTGGGCACAAAACAGAAGCCATGACTAAGATGATTCACTTCGACAGACAGCAACAACCGGTATGATATGGCCGTCGGTCTCGATGTCTCTCGTGTCGGCCATTAAAGTTCCACTTTAGCCAACAGATCCTCGCGATAGGGGAAAAGAAGTCGAAAAGGACATTTAGTGCGTGTGGAGATAGATGACTGTATAGCGGTAGAATTCAGTTTATGAAAAGGAAGAATAAATAGCTTGACCAGAAACGCATTATGCGTCATTCAATTTAGGCGAACCAAATTTATCGTTAAGTTGCCATGGAACGATCGGACTATGAAAAATTCACAAGCGTAATTACCCCCTGTCTATGAACCCTATTTCATTATGATCATCGGGTGAATAACAATAGGAGCTATGTAAATACCTCATAATTAACTTTATTTCTTTTATACATACATGTTTCTGTACAGCCAGATCTTGTTGGCTAAGACAGGAGACAGACGTACTACTGAGAGGTCTACATCAAGCTCTGCAATTATCACAGAAATCCCCTAGCATAAAAACAAACAATAATGATAATGTTACAATCCGTTTAAAAGACAGCATTAGATTTAGTAACTGCGCTAAAACCAACTCCCGCCCGGCGCACACACACACACCTCGACACAATTGTTGGCACTTTATTTCTAAAGAATGTGGCAATTCATTATCACATCAGCGATTGTGTGTGCAAATGGCAAAATAAAATGTTCAGAGCTGGGTGGCTCCGAAAGAATTACTAAATTATTGTCAATGATACTCTGTTAATCATACACTCTCTTTATTCATTTACACACCACTCACTCAATCCCATTCTCACCGTCAACACAAAAGCAGATATTGATGAAATCTGCCTCAGAAACTCAGGAATGGATACAAAACAATACTAGTACTGACACTAGTTCTATAGCAATAAAATACTAAGTATAACATTTTTTTTCTTCTAAAAACCACTAAAGGAAACCAACAGCACGTATCTTACAGGGGCTATAGGCGTTCCCTTAGGGCTCAACAAATGGAAGGTAATACTATCACGGGGATGAAGAATTTCTATAAATTCAGACACTTTCTGACCTCTAATCACAGAATACAAATTGTGAGCACAGAGTACACGATATGACCATTCAATTCACCAAAATTTTTGGAACACACGAGACTCAACCAGGCAAACCAACCCTTCCCACATTCAAAGAACTGCCAGTCCCTTCCAAGACCGACCAGCTCAGCACACACTCGCACATTCTACATTCACACAAAACCACACACGACCATCGCAACTCATTTCCGGCTCACAGCACAAAGGCATGCAATTTTGAATGATCACCCCAAATACCAAGTGAATTTTCCTGGAAAGCCCCTTACATCAGAACAGAAAAATCCAACCATGTGTGCCAATCCACATGGATTGCTGGCATGGTATGGTACATAGAAAAAGAACTCTTAAGCTAAACAATGAACCTACAAAGAAAAAGCCACAACTTCCATGCTGATTTTGGTTTAAGTTAATCAAACCAATCTACACATGGCACATAAGATGACATCAGTAGGCGAAGAAAAACACTGAATATTCAGGGGATGATCAGATAATTTTGCATAACATTTATAGTGCAGGAACCTCACCCCCTACACTTTAATAGTTAATTTCAACAGCATTTTTAGATGTATGTACCCACAAACGCGCATGGTATTTTTTAAAATTACACAGAAATTAATAAACAGAAAATAATTTATATATTTGCAACAATAGTACACAAGTCACTCTGGAAAACTAAATACAACACATCTCTGAATGATGTGGTCGTTCCACACAATTCAACTATGAACAGTATGGCTCGACAAGGTCCTCCACATAGAATACCTTATACAAGAACAACACTATAAAAATAAATTTATTAAACCTCAAGGAAAATTTACAATACATTTTCTTTGTCTTCTATAAAAGTATCCATGATTTATGAATGAATATGTACACATGAAGGATCTTTTAACACATCCTATACACTCATAACCTTACTGATTCCAGACAAAATAGATTGATAGAAATAATTATTTCACTGCATAAATAATAATAAAATATGTGCTTGACTGATCTATTGAAGTGGGGACCTGTGTGCTTATTCACATCTACTACTATATGTGGTTACACCACAGTTCTCCAATCTTGCTGCTGCCAGTTCACATCCATGATGTAAGTACAAGTACTTCAGTACAGTTTATTGCTGTTTAGTAATTGAATGAGGAACCTGTGTGATTTGGCGCAACTGGATGCAGGCATCTTAATGCACAGGTGTGGCCATCAGGTACGCTATGTGGTGCATTAACAACTGCATCTACGTTGTTTCTCTGTCAAGAAAATAACTGCATAATCACATCGAACAAACAATCCCCCCCTCCCCTCTTCATTTGAGTATGTATTGCTATACAAATTTGCTTAATGCCCATTACGCTTACCGAGTAATTTTATCCATCACACCTCTTATTTCAGTGTCTGATACATCTGGAACAAGTTTCAGCACCATCTCACGCACAAACAGGTCTGATATACCTGGGCTCGCTCTTTCGGCTAGCTCAAAAGCATTCTTCAGCTCTTCGATAGCATCAGTGCGGTGGCCAGAATCACCACCCTGTGGACTATACTCTCGGCGTCTCTGTAACTGAAAACTGAACCTATTAGAGTTGTTTTCAATGACTTTAAAAAAATCTTGAAGCATACAAAAACCAACCTCTGAAATAATCGGATAAATAACACGACAAAGACACGGAGAACTTGGGTGATGAGTATGTCGTGAGCCAACACGACCGCTCTCAGCCAGGTCTGATCTCTCTGACCTATCTGATCTATCTGATCTTTCAGCCCTCTCAGAACGATCATTGCGACTGGCATGATCTGAACGAGTTCCATGGTCTACCCGATCATTACGATTCATATGATCTGATCGGTTGATATGGTCTGACCGCTCCCCTCTGTGGTCTAAAGGTGTGATTTCTTTCGACCCACGTTTTTCCCGAGTTCCTGTTGTCTGTGATGAGGTCTGAACTTGTGACAGAACTTGCACAGAGTGCTGAGGGCTTTCTGATGGAGGAGGTGGAGCATTGCACTGTGGCCGAGACTGAAAAGAAACAAAAAGAGGTAAGTGCACAGGAGAAGCAGACAGTTCCTACTAGACCATTGTTATGCACTAGGTAAACATACTGGTCCGGGACTTCGGTCATTTCGATGATGGTTTCCATTCAATCTGTGATTATTTTCATCTGGTGGTGGTTTGATAGAATGAATTCCCTTAACTGTCATAATCCAAGGTTCATCCATGTCACTGTCTGGCTTTGATTCTTCCCTGTAATAGTATAAGTTTTAGCATGGTACATGAGAACATGAAATTTTTGAAATGAAGTAAATAAACACTCACGAGTCTGAGTTTTCACTTTCTGTCTCACTCTCCTCACTACGTGATGACTTCCATTTCTTGTACCTATCAATTAAGTCAACAAGATAAGAATTCTTCTTGGCCTTACGGATGAATGGGAATTTCAGAAGTTCTTTAGCTGTTGGTCTCTGAAATTTATGATAAATTAATAAAATTGCCACACTTACGAACAATTTTTTTTGGTGAATGCACCACTTACATTGTCAGGATCTTTGTTCAAACAGGCCTCGACAAATTCCTTGAATTGCCGAGTGTAATTACCCGTTAATTGAGGGGGATGGTTCTTAGGTATGAGAAAGAGGACACGCATTGGGTGAAGCTCCGAATTTGGAGGCTCACCCTTGGCCAATTCAATGGCCGTGATTCCCAAAGACCAAATGTCCGCCTTTATAAAGAAAATGGCATAATCGAATACAGGATTTAGAAAAAAACAATGACAAAGTAAACCAGCAGAGCAATGACTCACCTTAGAATCATATGCTGACTGTTTGATTACTTCCGGGGCCATCCAAAAGGGTGTGCCAACAAAAGTATTCCTTTTACTAGTAGTGTTAGTTAGCTGACCAGCAACACCAAAATCTGCCAGCTTCACATCACCCATTTCACTCAATAACACATTTGCAGCTAGAATTGAAATAAAAATATACATAGAATAGTCTTGTGCTGTTAGTTAATATTTTCACAGCTAAAATGTGGGCAGTACCTTTTATGTCTCTATGTAGTTTCCTTTCAGAGTGTAAGTAATCAAGACCCTTGAGTACCTCCCGAAGAATTATGGCTATATGCATTTCCTCAAACGACCCAGCTTTCATTAGGTCCAGGGCAGAGCCCCCACCCAAGTATTCCATGATAATCCATAACTTGGTGCCCTAAAAGGAATTGTGCAAAGCAGATGAATACATGGTTATCAGATAAGATAGCAAGCTTTCAGCAGCACCAGAGATAAGACCAGTCAGTAATGGGCAGGCACAGGCAAACAAATAATCATACCTTGAGGTAGGAACCAAAGTATTTAGTGACAAATGTTGAATCACACTGGCTGAGAACCATGATTTCTTGTTGAATATCCTCAATTTCATCTTCAGCTTCCTCTAGGTCAATTATCTTAATTGCAACAACTTGCTGTGTTCGGTTGTCAATTCCTTTGAAGACTTCACCAAAGGATCCCTTACCGATCCTCTCTTGTTTGGTGAAGATCAGTTCGGGATCCACTTTCTGTTCAGACCACATACAATCGAGACAAAATGTTAGTTCATAATAAAAATGATTATCTGACACAATTTAGCCTACATCAAAATTGTTTCCAGTTTCACTTCAAGATTTTGTTAAGCAGAAAGTTACCCCATAATTATATACTTTAAAATTTTCAGTCAAAGCCAAAATAATCTCTATGAAATAGATTTGTCTTCCTGAAAGCATCTTTGTAGCTTTGGGGAGATATTCTTGTATCAGCAGTGTTGAAAACAGGCCACCATTCATTGCAGTAGCAACCAGCAGTAATAAAACACTCAATTATGTCAGAAAACAAGAAGATCTTACAATCATTGAAACCATAAGAAGGAAGGCCAAGAAAACGTGGACAAATCAGAAGGCACTCGAAGCTGTAGGTTCGGGTCTCTCTTGACAAGTCAGGGGGAAACTCCTGACACTTGAAACCGAGTTACAAATCGTAAACAAATACCCCCCACGTCAACACTAACGATGGAAAGGGCGGCAGAGTCTGCCAATTTACTGAAACGGTTGACACCGCCGCGAAAACAGGGACGATAGGGGGGCACGGCAGCCTTTGGCTGCTTTATCGATCCGACCCAATCTCGTCCCGTCGCCGTCGCCCACCAACAAGGTTAGGTTGCACTCGTCCTGCCCCGTCCCGAGTCCTGTCGGAATGCACTGGCCTAGTTCGGGGAGGTTATGCCAAAGCCAGGGCTCGGGGGAAACGCCGATGAGGAAGCGCAGGAGGGGTGCGCCCGGCGGCCCCGGGATAAGTCCCGGGCCTCGCACGCCCCCAGCCCCAGTAGATATCGGCCCGGACTCGGGGCTGGGACCTGCCAAGCCCTCGTAGAGGGGTCGGGGGTCGGGGTCCGCGGCCGCGGCGCCTCTCTCCTCTCACCTCGTTGAAAGCCATGGCGGCGATGACGGAGGACGTCAGACAAAGCTCAGCTCGGCCCTGCCCGCGACAGCGGCCACATACTTAGCGCAGGACTTCGGGCTGCACTCGGCACCACTTAAACGCGTCTGCTCTGCGCAGAACTCTGCGTCCCGTCTGCGTCAACAGGTTCAATCCACTCTCCACTGCTGCCATGACGGCGCCATCTTGCCGTGTGGCCCGAGTCCGATCCGATCCGGGATCGGAGCCGACGACTACCTCCACCGCCACAACCGCCACCGCCCCACCGCGGCCGCGTGCCGCGCCGTCCGCAGCTGCAACCGCGACGGCCCGCGGCCCCGCGCCTGACGGGGGACGGACGTACGGGGACGTCGGCACGGGATAGGGCCGCCTAGCGGGGAAGGGCCGGTGGGCTGGGCCGGGGGCCCCGGGGCTGCATGCAGCGGTGGGGCGGGGAGGGCTGACCGGACCTGCAAGCCTCCCTATCCCGCAGGCTATACCTCAGCATGCAAGCTAGGGAGGATGGTAGGAGATGCATGTGTGCTGGGCAGAGTTCTAGATAGTGGGACATCGGCCGTGGTGGGACTGTCCAGGACTCTAGCGCCGGGCACCATTACAGGCCGACGTCGGAGCACGTCGTTCTCGGCTGGGGCCGCATGAGTATGACGAGACGGGAACGGGCGGCCCTCCCCTCCCCACAGCTGCATCAGCTGCATGTAGCCGGACGGACGGAGCATCCCGCGCGAGCCACCCTTGGGTAGCTACTCCATGCAGCCGCTGGTGGCGCCATCTCTCGGACAGTCCGCCCGAAGGTAGCTAGCGTACCGCGCCCGTACAGTCAAGTGGGTCGGGCTAGCTACCTTCAGGCGGAGTGTCCGAAAGGTAACTGAGGTGAACACCCGGGGGGTGTCGACAGTACCTCAAATCTGAAGGAGTGCGATCACGTAAAACCTTCTACTCGTTTTTGAAGGCAGTCCACGGAGTTGAAAGCCGATTTCCCCCGAATATAATTGAAAACTGTAAGACAATGCTGCTCCTTTCCCCCTTGCACCACCCTTTTTCTTAAAAGAATACCTTAATAGGTTGTTCCGAATACTTAGTATATATTTCCCCTCCTTTCGCTTCAATCTGATCACTCTTGCTATGCATTTCCTCGAGCAGCCCCCTTTCGCCGAGTGGACTGACATACATCGGACAAATACGCAGGGAGAGTGATTTGGATTCCATCATCATGATGTAGGTAAAAGTATTTATTTCTGCTGTTAGAAGCGCAGTCACAGATGTCTCAGAGATACATTTAGTGCAGGCACCACATAAAAAAGGGGGAAGTAGGGGTAAAATACGCACTTCCTTCTATGTCCAAGACAAATTCTGTTTAAGGACCATACAATTCATGACAATGCGGGACACAAATTGAATGCCGTTAGAGTGTTACATTCCCAGTAATCACGGAGCATATTTCTACAAAGACAGAGTAACATAAAGATTGTTTGAACAGAAATCAATCAATACCACTGAAAAGTAATACACCTTTCCCTCTTCACATTCCATTCTTAATATTTAGGTTATCCAATTGAAACTTCATGACAAACTGCAAGAGAAAACAATTGTTAAAACACTTTTGGAACGACACACCTGTTATGACAATGTTTGTTACACTTACCTTTCAATGAGAGAAGCTCTCATCTCATTGGTGATCGCAGCAGGAGTTGCATCATTCAACTTAAATACACTTTCCACAACTGAAATTTCTGTTGAAGTTGTGGTGAGACCACAAAAAGCACTCCAGTCGTTAACTACCATCCCTCCTCCAATGACTTCAGATCCTCTGTTTATCGTTCCAGCCTGAAAATTTAGTAAACGAGCCCGGAAGCAGAAAGGAATTTAATCAATCGACAAACTTTGACTGCAGACGTGCATGAATCACAGCGCAGCACCATCACTCACCACTAATGGAACCTGTAAGAGCGATGACAACTCATCTTGATCTTGAATGGAGGTTCGAGGATGAACTAACCCTCCTCTATTTGAAAGAGCACAATAAGAACCAACTAATACATTTGATGCTACTGTTTGCCTGAATACTTCCACTTGAAGGACATCCGACAAAATTTCTTCGGTTTCCTAAAAATAAGGCTTTGTGACTTTATCTTTCATAACCATTAATCATAGAGAAACCAAAGTAAAATTTACCTTATCCAGATCTGGGTGCACAAGCGCAACATAGTCATTGCAGACAATCACATTGCCCAGTGCCGACAATCTTTCTTCCACTCTCTGAACTTTTACACTGTCTGGGAGGGAGTTTCTTAAATGCTGTAGTTCTTCATCTGTAGTTGTGTTTGGGACCAGGATGCCATTTTTGTTAGCTGTGTAAAAAAAGGAAAGAGGCCCTTGAATAATTGAAACCTTTGACATTAAGGATGAAATGAGACAAATCCTCACCTACACACATACGACCAATGATACGGCAACCAGCTATGGATGTGTGGATGACTGGGATTGTGTCTGCTAATTCGGCTTCAAACACACTGACCAATAAAAAGAAACATACATTAGCAATAGATGAATGAAGGAGTGTTGGAATGGTTGGCCCTGTCAACATTTAGCAAGTTGAAGAGATTTAAGTATCGACACGAGGTGCAAAGTGCACTTATTAGGACGAAAAAGTAAAACCACTCCAAAGAAACCCCGAAGCATCCATTCAACGTGCCAGCGAAATGAAATCACTGTCTAAACGACGCCCTGTGGCGCCCGAATGTTGCACAACATTGGAGACCCAGTTTGGTCCCGGTTCCAGTGTGCTGCCACAAACTGCGTAGCAAAAATTACCTATAGAAGTTCTCTGATCCTCCGATAGCAACCAAGGCGTAAGCATTGGTAAGCTTTGCAAACACTCCAATTTCATTATTGTTTTCGAACTCCACACGGACTGCCATCTTAGAGCCGACACTTAGGTTATGCTCTGCGTCTGAATCCACTGGAAGAAATGGCAGCAATTGTAAGACGTTGAGACCGTGAAACATACGAACGAACAAGCAAAGTTGTTGTAGCTTGGAAGTATTCGAAGAAAATTGAGGCAATTCACACAAGACAAAGAGATCAAGTACTACGCACATGTACACAATACCAGGGGAAGCCGCGTGTCTCACGTGGGGACTACGACCGCGACTGCGCAACACACTGCGAATAAGCTAGCGATATGAAACCAGGGAAGTCAGCTTGAATCAGACACGCGAGCCGGCCCCGAAACTCAGGCCTCCGTTGGGGACTCAAAATAATTTTATCTCTGTCTCTTGCCGAGATGAGACTTGGATGGAATGGCAGAAAAAAAATCAAAGTGTATAACCAAGGGCTTACTTGTAAGAATCTTAATTGGAGAAGTACCGCAATAAATCGGCAAAAAAGGAAACTCGTCTTGTGTCTATCCGTGGGTGAGGAAGGGGACCGGCGCATGCGCAGACGGGCGGTGGTGCAGACGACGTACGGTAGCGACAGTATTATCTTTATGTAATATTTACGTTTAAATGTAAGCTTACAGTCTAGCAGCGTCATCAATGCATCCGCCAAAATATATTTATTTTTTATGTTCCCTGCAAGCATGTAATATTAACATTAGTTGCGGAGAATTTTGTATGTTTGTGGTGTTGTAGCGGCTGGTGGTGTCGCGTTGTCTGCAGCTGAAGTTGAAACTGCGTCCGTAGTCGCGCACCCTGTGCAAGACTAGAAGCAGACGTTTTGCACCTTACTTTTCAGAAATGCAATTCGTGATTCTCGCTTCGCTGCGCGCCGCAGATGATCAAAACTTTTTAAAATTTCGTCCCCTAACGTGTCAATTTAGTAGTATGTTTACTCGCCGGAGGGGTGAGTGGGGGGTGAGAAGGGGGGAGGATGGGGGAAGGGGGGGGGGGGGGGATAGGGTGGAGGGGGTAACTCACGAACTCGCTACGAGCGCCAGAGACGAGCACCGAGCGTTTATTCGAACTCCAACAGTCGGTCCGCCCGGTCACCTGGCGAAGCTCGTACAGAAAGAACAGCCTAAGACGGTTTAAGTGTTCTCAGCTACCATGGCTCCCCAGGTCACGGAGTCCAAGGAGAATGTCCCGCAGATTGGGTCCTTAAACATCAAGGTGCGTTTTAGTCAGGTATTGTCCGAAAGAGTGAACTTTATGCCGGTTGGGTAACGGATCTGATTGTTTCCCGCCAATCCAGCCCCCGAGCGGTCCTGAACCGTTGCCCGTATATTTCGGGTTTGATCGTCGGTCCCTGCCAGGTGATTGCTTGTGGGCGTTAGTTTCCTGTATTCCTGCTCGGTTCTCGCGGTTACAGTTTCACAAAGAATCTCAGCCGCGGCTGGAGATTCCCGCCTTTTGGTTGGCGCCATTCCGCGCGACCGTAATCAGCTATCCGAGGCCCTCGCGGGAGAACCTCTGTTTGCTTTATCTACGGCTTTCCGGACGCATTTGGGCGTTCCAGAATCTGAAATGTGCCCAATGTCTGCTTCAGAGCTGCAATCATGAATTCTGTTCCTCGGGCGAGCACCGAGTCTCGTGGTCCTTGTCCCCCAGTGCCGCATCAGCTGGCTCCGGCCTCTGCCCGTGACTGAAGGCCTGTGGTCTCTGCTGATTTTGCGAAAACAGTTTCTGCAAGGTCCATCCTGAAGTTGCTTGTGCAAGCACGGCGCACGCTTATTCGCAGATGGAGGGTGAGCGGGACTAGTGCGCCGTCCCCCGGCGCCCCCGAGCCGCGCTGAGCCATGTCCGCGTCCAGCGCTGCGCAGTTTTCTGTTGGCGTCGCCTCGTTACGTTAGAACCGCCTATCTATGACGAGCCTCGGCGAAACAGTCCAGGTCAATTATTTCTAATTGTGCTGCGCTTGTCCCCCCTCCTGCCGCGAGTTCCATTGTCCTGTGTGCTCCTGACCTCCCCATGCTTTTGCTCCAGGATGGATTTCAAGGCATATGCGATTTGAAATTTAACCCCATTTCCTTAGATAGATTTTCACAATTTCCTTTCAGTGTGCTACTACCAGTGTTGCTGACATTGTGTGCTCGCTTTGTTTCAGGACAAGCAGACGACACCTGTGAAGGCTCTCAGTGAGAAGAACCTAAATGTGATTCCAACAAAGGAGGTAATTCTTTGATGGCATTGTTCATTTCATTAAGATAGCATTTTCCATGCTTTTCAATGGTGCTAACAAAAGCTGTCTGTACTTCTTAGAATGTTACAAAGAAAACTCCAGCTAAGGACACACTTGCCAAGAGAAGGGCTGCGTTCAATGTTGAACTGGAACCACTCCTCAAAGAGAATCCTCGAAGGTTTGTCATTTTCCCCATTGTCTACCATGACATTTGGGCAATGTACAAGAAGGCTGAGGCATCCTTTTGGAATGCAGAAGAAGTTGACTTGTCTAAGGTTTGTAGTGCTACAGTTGTTAAGATTGGGATCAAGTGTAATTTTTTGAGCCCTGCACCTGGGTCAGAACTGTTATTTGAACGATTGTTGTGTAGCATGACGTTGACCACTTCTCAAAGTGAGGGCTTTTTAAATCACGCTCGTCCATCCTGTTTTGGGCAGAATACTTTTTTTTTCTGAACTGTCATTTTCTTTCTTCACTGGTTCACTTCAGGATCGTGCAGACTGGGAAAAGTTGACAGCTGATGAAAAGCACTTTATATCTCATGTGCTGGCATTCTTTGCTGCCTCTGATGGAATAGTAAATGAGAATTTAGTTGAGAGGTTTAGCCAGGAGGTGCAAGTCACAGAAGCTCGTTGCTTTTATGGCTTCCAAATTGCAATGGAAAATGTCCACTCTGAAATGTATAGCTTGTTAATTGACACTTACATAAGCAGCTCGAGTGAAAGGTGAGTCAATGCCCCTTGTATGTCTGTGTCTGTACTTATAGAAGGAGTAACTCTTTACCTCCTGCTCTCTACTCCCAGGGACTTCTTGTTCAATGCTGTGGAGACCCTTCCCTGTGTGAAGAAGAAAGCAGACTGGGCATTGAAGTGGATTGCCCATGAGTCTGCTACTTTTGCTGAGAGAGTTATTGCTTTTGCTGCTGTGGAAGGAATCTTTTTCTCGGGTAGCTTTGCTGCTATCTTTTGGCTGAAGAAACGAGGGTTGATGCCGGGGCTGACCTTCAGCAATGAGCTCATCTCTCGGGATGAGGTCGGTTCATTGTGCTACAAATTTGTCCCTTCTCTCTGCAAACTCCCTTCAATCTAAAACTTGTCTGTGTTGTACAGGGTCTTCACACAGACTTTGCTTGCCTGATGTTCAAGCATGTGGTCCAAAAGCCCTCTGAGGAAGAAATTGTTGGTATCATTCGTGATGCTGTAGTAATTGAGCAGGAATTTTTAACTGAGGCACTTCCATGTGCCATGATTGGTATGAATTGTGAGCTCATGAAAACTTATATTCAGTTTGTTGCTGACCGTCTCCTCCTGGAATTGGGTTGTCAAAAGGTATGGTTTATGACACATTAGTACACTGGCTGTGAAGGTGGCAATATTTAATCTAAAATGTTGATTTACAGATTTACAATTCTGAGAATCCCTTCGATTTTATGGAGCATATTTCATTGGAAGGTAAAACTAATTTCTTTGAAAAGAAGGTAGGAGAGTACCAGAAGTGGGGCGTCATGGCCAAGAAGGAAGACAATGTTTTTACTCTAGATGCTGACTTCTAACTTTGTTCACGTCTTATTTCTTTTTCACTACTTTTAACTATTTTCTATGGCCATTTCCATTAAGTTTCATCACATATCAAACGCATAGCAAATCTTTGTACATATTCCCCAGCTCCTTTAGTTTGTTAACTGTGTATTTTCTTATTGATAGTTGGATTTCCTTGTATATCGTGTGACAAGTATTAAGTATAGTTTCGCTTGGATCTGTAAATTAGAATATATGTTACCTGTAGCTGTATAATCTCTTCCTCCAGTGAACATATCAGTAACTTAAAAGATTATTTTATTACTGGTGGACCAGTTGATGGGAGGCATTTGTAATGTCCATGTCTTAAATTTTTTGTCTTAAAATTTTGACTCTGCATTTGGTTCCTATGAATTGGTTTGTCATGACATGTTAACAACTGCATATTTTTGCATTATGCCAAATTGTTTTCAATAAAGTCTATTTGAACTGACATATTCGTTTTCATCTTCCCTGTCTATACATCTGAGCTATGGGAGCAAGGGTCTCTCGGACTTGTGCGGGCGGGTTTATGTTGGGTTCGGACTTACCGAAAGTCAGGGTTTCAGAATGTAACATGTTTATTAAACTATCACAGTTCATTTGTGTCAATAGTACCACAACCAACTTAATGGGAATGGGAACATATGAGTAATATGCCGAAAGGGAAATCCTTCACTCCAAGCATATTTTCAGAGTCTTAATGTGAGCGTACAATAATAAATATAGTATATAATGCTATCACTCAATTTGATCGTTCTAAATGCTAAGTAGGGAATGATGCATGTTTGGACTATTTACATAGATGGTAACAATAAATATCAACAAGTGCTGAGAAAGAAGTTATTTCAAACGATTCCAATTGGGAGATTTTCCACAGTGAAAGGTCCTAATTTTCAGTCGACCAGTATTATTTCAATTGCAAATATATGCATAAATAAAATACTTTGAAACTTTATGGGTACATCTTAGTTATCACATGGTCACTGGGACAATCCATAGATCTAGAAATTGTGTTAAGGAAAGCCGTGCCTGGAAGCCAGCAGGAGGAAAAGAAGGGTTGTTCGAATATTTCAGCCAGAAACCCAGTTTCTCATGGGCATATCAATAGGGAACTGACAAACAGGCACAAAGGGAAATTCTATTGGTAGCACTTGAGAGAGCACAATCACACAATGTACATTATTTGCAAAGTCTCAGTCACAGCATTCTACACATATTTTCACTAGCTGATCTTAGGCCAGCATAGGATGAATGAAATGTCATGGAATGTATGAATAAAGATTGACTAAAACGAACATACAATTAAAAATATCAGTCCTAATGAGCAAACGGCTCTTATTACTTAGGGTATTCACAATGTAGAAAATGAGCAAGGCTTTGAGAGAGTCATGGTAAAATAGTGTACTGAGAAATTATCTCTTTCTTTTTGATTGTAGAAAACTATTCCCTCACTTCAACAGCCAAAAATGGCAAAAGGAACCTTTGTAATTTTATTCTTATTTTTCAAAGAAAATTCTAAAACTTTTCATCTTGTCTCAAAATTAATTTTGAGATAAAATAAGTATAATAAATGACACTGTTGATTTTCTAGAGCTCTTCATTCATTCTCAGCTCAGCTGCATGTGGCAGAGTATGGCTCAGACGCAGGCTTTGGTAACATTAGTTGCAGCTTTTCAAAACAAAAAATTATACTTCTCGAATTATACCACGGCGATAACTAGGACCACCTATCTCTTGAACTTGTTCATTTAGAACAGTATCAACTGTTTTGTACACATTTTCTGGCAAATGATCTAGAAGCATCATAGGTTCAATTTTTAATTCGGTAAAATCTTCAGCTGTGGCCCACCTCATCTCATATGTTGGACCACCTCGTCCAGCTTTCCTGTAAGACAGTAACTTGCGCTTTAGTCTTACTGACTACATTTCAAAATAAATGCTTTTTTATAAAGTAATTTATTGCATTAAATTTCTCAAACCTGTCTGCTTTGCTCTTCTTCCGATGAGTGATATGGAGGATCCGTCCCGCAGTAAACAGCCTGGTACGTGAAAATCTTCTGTCTTTGATATCCTTTGCCAAAAGTGAACAATCCTGCAAAACCAAAGAAAGTTGTCAAACATAGTACAGAATTAGTTTCATGATACAATTTTAAAATTAAACAAGTAAAAATAAATTACCCCATGGTGAGCTCTTGGACGAGGAGTTGATGTGACAACCTGACTTTTTCTCCAAGTTGATTCTAAGTCACGAGAAGGCACACCGAACAATGCATATCCACACCCATTGAGAATAATACGATACTGGTAAGAAAATAATTAAATAAATACCATTGCCCTGTGTTGGCATCCAGATAGCAAAAGTATAATAAAGGAAACGTACCTTAGGCAACCTGCAAGCCTCAAGGACTTCTAATACTTGAGTTCGTAGATTTTCTACAGAATCTACACTGAGTCTCATAACAAAATCGTCCCCAACTCCAACAGTAAAGCAAAAACTTTCAGTGTATCGAGCAGCCTCTCTACTAAGCAGTCCAGCTGAAATTAAAAAGGAATAAAACCTCTGTATATACCAATTTTCAAAACCACTCATACTTTAGCAACATAGGTGTAATTAAAGTACCTGGGGTTGCAAAAGCATAAACTTTGACATCAGGATATTTAGACTTAATAATCATGGCAAGCAAAACGGCCACACCTGCCCCCAAACTGTGACCTAGATGGAGGACAGAGAGCAGATGGCATACAAATGTCAACTTAACATTTAGGGGATCTCCAAAACTCCCCAAATTTTATCTCAGTAAAAACATATGCTAAATACCAGTAAGTATGAGTCCATAATTTGGGTAGAGATTAAATGCACGGTCAAGAATTCCCACATCATCCAGTCTCTTCTTTATGTACTGGGCACCCAACAGCATTCCTTTATGAGCCTATAGAAAATATAAGGAGGTATAGTATTTAACTAACATCTAGTTTTTTTTATAAATAATAAAATTGCTGCACACCATCATGTTTACCATTGTGTCAGGTGGGGCTCCAGCAATATTGAACTTTTCAGCATTAGCTGTCAAGTCAGTAAAAACATCTCTTATGGAAAATGAACCTCTTACTGCCACTACAATATTTGCTGTTTTGTGGTCAGCAATTACACAGAAAGGTAACTGAAAATAGACAACAAAACAAAACATATAAAAACAGGGTTTTATTTTTATTAAATCAAGTCGGTGATCGACTTCAGGCCTATAGCACTTACTTCAAATAAGTGGTTCCTAAATGATGCAAACAAAATATCATGAGGAGGGACTTGAGAAAGGTATCGAACTCCTGCTAGGTTGCATAGGCAGCAGTTATCCTCCATGACTAAAGTTGTCTTTGTCCTTGAACAAGATTGTGCATCTCAAAGTCAATAAAAATTTGAATACCCACTTAAGATCAAAGCCCCAAATCCTCCCAAAACAAACCTGAAGCATGCACAGCAAGTCATGTGAGGAACCATTCGGAATATGCCAGTGGCACAGTACTGGTACATGACAAATGGCCAGCCGTAGGCCGCCATGGACAGACGTAGAAAATGCCGGGCTCTCTCCAGGCACATCCAAGCCGGGGCGTCCACAAACAGTTCCCTCAGTTCTGGAAGAAAAACAGAATCATCAGCGCTCTACCGCGGGCGACCCGCGTCGCTGCCGCCCTGCTGCGGCCCTCCGCCTCTGCCTTACCGACGGTCCTCTTGGGGGTCGGGCTCTCGCCCAGCAGGTCCAGCCGGCGGCGCTCCCTCGTCTCACGCTTCTGCTTCACCCGCAGCAGCACGGAGCCGGCCAGCACGTCGGAGGGCACCAAGTCCGTGCTGCGGAACAGCGCCGACAGCAGCGCTGGGGAGGGGGGAGACGTCAGAGTAAGTCCACTGCCAGCGCCGGGCGGGTAGGCAACGCCGACCGTGCCACGCACGCGTGTCGGGCGGGCTGGCCTACCCGGCCGCATGCGGGGGCGCTGCGGCTGGGCTGTGCGTACCTGCCACCTGCTGGAAGGCCTCGGAGCAGCCCTCGTCGCGGCGCACCCAGCAGAAGATGAGCCGGAAGCGGCGGACCCACATGCCCGCCACCCGGCGGTGCCGCGCCGACTCGAGCGCCAGCGGCTCCGAGTTCTGCAGGTGCGGCGGCCGGCGCAGCGAGCCGATGGGGTCGAACACCACCGCCAGCCCGAACACGGTGAGGGCGAACAGCACCCAGTCGAACAGCACCATCACTGCGGGGGCAAGGCGGCGCGGCATGAGTAAGGGAGGGTGGGGCACAATGGGACACTTTTTTTCTCAGCCGTCTCTTTGTAAAACTGGTTGAGATAAAAAAATCAAAATGTGCCTGACATATGCTTTGGTATGTCCTCTTTCTTGTTTAATAGTTTTTGAGACACGGAGATTGTTCCGTTGGCTTTAAAAATTAAAAAACAACGTTGCTGCATTTGTCCCATTGTTCCCGGGTACCGGGTACAATGGGACACTTCCTGTTTCACTGATAATACAGTATTTTGGGCTACAGAAAATCTAAAACAGCTGAAAGATGTTTTATTAATCATTTTTAAGTAGATACAAAACGGCTTTCATGGTCACATTTGCCGTAAATTAAAACAAAAAATATAATGGCTTTCAGATCACATTTTCTAAAATAAAAATATACTTAGCCGCGGCATTTTCCCTAAAATGGCGGTTAAAACACATTTAATAATACGAAATCTATCATTCATAAGTGAGAAAAACACTCTAGGGTATAACGGGACACTAAACCGAGTGTCCTACTGTACCCCACGCAGTCCTGTCCCATTGTGTACTGAATGGCACCTCGCACTCGTCGCGTTCTGGCACCCTGACCTCTCAAGCCGCGGCGATGCGGCGACGCTCATGCATGTCCGAAGGGCCAAGCTCGTATAATATTCAATTAAAGGACGACTCGGACCGCTACATTTCGTGCAATATAAAAAATAGAAAAGGCGAAATAATTTACTTTGCCTGTCTTTTCTGACGAAAAATGTTTAAAACGCTCCCCTCCGGAAGAGGTTTGTCCGCCGGACTTGCCGCCTCGGGTCAACAACAGCGACAACCACAACCGCCATCCATCGTTATTGGCAGTCGCTGCCAGTAGCGCAAGGCGGCAAATTTGAAGGTGTCCCATAGTGCCCCATGTCCCATTGTGCCCCACTCTCCCTTAGGGGAGGAGGGGGGGGGGGGGGGGGGGAGGCGCGTGCCGCGCGGCGCTCACCCTCAACGACGGTCTTGGTGAAGCTCTCCGGGCTGCACTGGACCAGGTCCGCGCTGAAGGCCCAGATGGTGCCCATCACGTTCCAGCACACCTCCGGGATGATCAGCATCACCCTGCGGGGGGGAGGGCAGAGCGCGCGGTGAGTGGCGGTGAGGTGGGGGGGGGGGGGGGACTGGGCAGGGCCACCGCGGCCAGGACTTACTTGAAGACGAGCACGGCGGGGACGTGGCGGCGCGCGCGGGTGTTCATGATGGAGCCCTGCGCGGACCGGTTGATGAGCACGGCCAGCGTGAGCAGCACGACGGTGAGCAGCGCCAGCATGCCCACGATGTAGGCGCGCACCAGGTCGCCGCCGCGCGCGCACTCCCACGTCGAGGCGTAGTAGCGGCAGTACACCAGCGCCGTCAGCACCAGCCTGCGGCCGAGGGCAGGGCGTCAGCAGGGCGTCGGCAGGGGGTCGGCGCCGAGGAGCCCGCCGAGTGCGAGGAGCAGAGAGAGAGAGAGAGAGAAGGAGAGGCTTACCCGGTGAGGCGGATGACGAACTCGAAGAGGCCCGGGAACACCATGTCGTCCGTGGCCGCCAGCCACTTCCGGCCCCATAGCTGCAGCGCGGGCATCTCTGCAACACGAGGCACGCGGCGCATGAGAGCGGGCGGCAGGGGCAGGCCAGGCCGTCTCACACTCACCCCCCTACGGGAGGTCCCACCAGCGCGACAAAGACAGAGCTATGAAGGCAGGGCGTGCCCGGCAGGGCCGGCAGGGCAGGGGCTCGCAGTGGCGGCTAATTCCGTGAACGCTATTTTCGGAGAGGAAGTGCAGTTGTGCCGGTCCGGCGCCGCGGTCCGGTCCGGGCCGGCCCACCCGGCTGATTCCGAACACTGCCGTTGTGTCTCTGTCGCACTCGCTGGATGATGGATCGCCGAGCCGACGCGGGAACAAGGGTTGCTCGCATGATAACGCCTCTGTTTTTCTCCTCCCCTGCTGTGCGCCGCGCGGCTCTCGCAGCGCAAGTAGTTTTTTCTGCCCGCCGCTTCTTATCTGTGCGCGATTAGCATGCCGTCTCCTCGTTGCGCCGCCACCACCGCCGCCGCCCGTGGAAATGGACGTCGCCTGGCCGTCGCGGACGGCGCGCGGACCACCAGGGCGGCGCGCAAAACAAAATCGAATCGCGGCCGGGACGGGGTGAAATCCGGCTGGTCGGCCGGCCCGGCGGGATGACGTCAATCCCGCCCTCCGCTGGAGGCTCGCCTGCTCGCCTCCAGAGCCTCCAGCCGGCTCCAGCCCAGCAGCCTGCCCGCCAGCCTCCAGCCAGGCTCCACCCAGCCTCCAGGCTTGCCATGTCCCGGTCTCCTGCCAAACTCGGTGGTTGGGATTTCGCAGCAGATCAAAGGCTTTATCGCGACACCAAATTTTATGCCCGCATTAAAAACGATTTTTCTGTAACTAGCCAGGCCTGCGCGCTCGGTCTGAGGTTCCCAGAGGGCCTGAGTCGATTACCGTGACCCAGGGGCCCCGGCCCATATATATATATATATATATATATATATATATATATATATATATATATATATACACACGTTATGAATCCAGCGGGAGCACCCGTGCCAGGTATACCGGCCCGGCCATTCCACTCACCTTTCTCGGGGCGGGCTTCAGAAGAGGACCTCGGCCAATCCTACTCCATCCCGGCAATCTGGAACGCAAACAAAACATGTCAGAGAAGAGTTTGTGGCGATGCCGCAGCGGGGCGGGGCGGGAGGGTAGCAGAGCCCGTGCTATGTACTGCTCGGCGAAGCGGGCCGGGCGGCTTCCAGCCAGGGGCTGCCAATGCGGTGCTCCGCTGAGGCACAACGAACCCGGAACCCGACCGGTTGCCGGGTACCTTAACTGCCGAATCCCATCCCTGCCGTGCCGTGCCGTCCGGCCCTACCTGCCCTGCCCTGCCGCATGCGAGCGCACGGACACTGTCCGAGCCCGCCGCGTTAGGCGGCCCGGAGCCCTCAAAACTGTGTCCCGGAAAAGCCGCGACAAGCGAATTTCGCGGCACGATTCTAAGGACACCGTTCAACGCATCGCAGAACGGAGGGCAGGGACGAGTAGAGGAAGAGTGCGCCGAGGGGATAACAGGCTCCGATTTTTTAATTTCTACCCCGAAATAGCCGCAATTCAAGGGTAAACTTGGACAGGTTTTCCGGAAAATCCAAAAAATTTCCACGCGCGCCAACCTTACGCTAAGCAAGATTGAAGCCTTCTCTACTCGCTCACAAATTTTCAAAACGAACCGTCCCATACGGAAGGCGTACTGACGTTAGAAAGACATACGAAATCACCTCTCGCAGCGCCGCTCAGAGGCCGCCGCGCGGCGGTACGGCGGTACGCACGGCGGTACGCACTACGTTTGCGGTGTCAAGCTTGTTTTTCTTTTTAATTTTATTTTTGGCATGTGCGGCGTATCGATGCGAAAAACGAGCCCGTCGAGGCCGAGGCCGAGGCCGGCCGAGCCGAGCCGAGCCGAGCCGAGCCGAGCCGAGCCGAGCCGAGGTGCAGGTCGTGAACAAGACACGCCCCGCCCCGCCCCGCCCCGCCCCCCGGCCGCTCCCGGTCAGAGTCCTGAGTCCTGCCCTGCCCTGCCAGCCCCACCGGTCCTGGGTACTGGTACTGGTACTGGTACTCGTGCCGCGGGTCCGATAGGCTACGACGGCCAGCCCAGTCGAGGGAGCTGCGAGCTGTGCTCTGAGGAGTCCTCCACTGCCCGTGCCCTTCTGCCCTGTGGCGCGGCCAGACACACACATCTCCCGGCGTCTCCCTCTCTCGCGCTCTCTCTCTCCCTTCTCTGTCGCCCCTCTCCTTGGCAGCCGTCCATCCCCGGCGCCCCCCGGCATCGCCCCCGAGAGGGGACACTCGGGGGCACGGACACGCTCGCGCGGCACGCGGCACGCACGTCGCTGCCACGGCCGCACAGCGCCACGACCCGAGAGTTGCCGCTGCGCAACGCCTCTGCTGTGCCCGAAAATCGAAAGCATGCAGCAAGGCGGCGAGCATGGAGGCATGGAGGCCTCGGCCCGGCGGAGTCCGCGGAGCCAGCGGAGCCAGAGAGGCACTGTACGGAAGGAGGGCGACGTCCCAAATTGAATGTGAGGTTTCTATTATGAACCCAATCGGGACGCGAGCGGCGCGCGGCGCGCTAGGGGGTCGCGGAATTAGATCGCCGCTCAATTTGGGCGATGGATGTACATAGAGAGGCGCTCGCGCCCCGCGCGAAGTCGTAAGAGCAGAGAGGGATTGGGGGGGGGGGGGGGGAGATACGGAGAGGGGGGGGGGGGGAGACAGAGACAGACAGAGAGATGGCTCCTTTGCAAAGTGTGAGAAGCATTATTAGGGCCCCCTTGGCGGCGACATCCCGTCTCGCCTCGCCACCGCACGGGACCGATTGCGGGCTGCGGTGGCCGCGGGCCGGGCCGGGCCGACAGCAGCGCCCGCTGCGATCACGGCCGCCGATAAGCGGCACTCGTTATGCACCGCGTTACGTTATTCGTGGACGCACGTCCGGATGCGGCGGCGGCGGTGACGCACGGCCCAGGCCCAGGCCAGAGAGGCCAGCCCGGTACGGGCTTTCGGGGAGCTCTCAGAGGGGCCGCGCGCGCGCACACGCGGCCGAGGGCCTCCCTTGTCAAGCACGCCTTCCAGCAGCGGGGCCCAGCACACCATCTCGGGCCACGTTCATCAGCCCGAGTGCCCGCTCCTTTTCTCTCCCCCTCCCCCCCTCTCTCTCTCTCTCTCTCTCTCTCTCTCTCTCTCTCGCTCTCCAGCCGTCTCATTACGGGTGCGGACCCACTCCCTCACACGTGGCTCAGATTACGAGGGCCCTGAGGAGAGGCCCAGGCAAGCAGCCCGCAGCCTCCGCCGCCGCGGCCCGGACGCACGGAGGCCCGACCGAGCCTTCTGGCCGACATCCGTTTTCGACTCGGATTCCGATCCGATCCGCTCCTCCGTCCGGTCCGCCGGATCCGCGGGGGTCTGTCGTGCCGGTAAGGACACGGCAGGACCCGCAACGTCGGCGGCGTGGGGCAGGTCCCGTAGTCCCCCGGGCCGGCAGGGCGCCGTGACGGTAGGCAGCCGGCGGGCGGCGCGCGCACGCGTGTCCAGCGGGCCGGCCTACCCCGCCACCCGCAGGCGCTCCCCCCGGGCCGAGTCCGCTGGTCGCCGCGCCGGAGGGACGCGCCTCCAAGAGTCTGCCATTTTATCCGGATTTGGCAAACGCCGCCTCCGTAGCAAGCAAGCGGTGCCCGCGCCGCGGCCGTGCCGTGCCGTGCTGCGTGGCCGGCGGCTGCCGCTGGCCCGGAGTACCCGGAGCCGCCGCCGCCGCGGCGCGACAGCGCGACAACACGTATGGATACACCTCGTCCCTCCCGTGGAAACTTCCAGGACACGCTCTCAAAATGTTCCGTCCCGAGGCGGGCGGAGCGGCGCGCCAGTCAGGCAGACAGTACTATTCAGTTTCACTTCCACTTTGGCGTCAGCGTCAGGATCCCCCCTGGCGAGTACACAGCCGACAGCCGACACAACACGCACGAGGGGGGACGGGTGCCCGGCCTCGGCCCCGGCCGTGCGCGGCATCAGGCGAGATGCTCGGCAACGGCCGGTGATCGGCGCGCACCCGCCAGAAAAAGGGGGAAAGAGGAGGATGCGGCAAAATAAATGGAAAAGTGGAGGGGGGGGGGGGGTCGCCTCGGAGTGCAGCCCGGGTCGGCAGCGCCGCGTCTCTGGAGGATTCTGCTAGGGAGGAGTGGAACTCAAATACTACGTCTGGGGCCGCACAGTCTAGTGACGGCCGCCGGCTGTCGTGTGATCCGAGCGAGAGGTCGTGGTGCGGCGGCGGCGGCGGCGGCGTGGCCCAGCCCTCCTCCTCCGGCCCGACACGCCGCCGCCCGCCCCGGGGAGCCCCGCGGGGGGTCTGGGGCCCCGGCAGCCCCGGGACCCGCCGCCGCTACGGACCCTCGGCCTCCGTTGTCGTCACACGCGCCCGCCGGCCCGTTGCCCGTTCTGAAGTCCAGTCCGGCAGCGCGCGTGACGTCATCTCAGCAGGAGAGGAGAGGAGATGCGAAGACATGGGGACGGCGCACGCGCTCCCCGTGTGTGCACGTGCCCGCCTGTCTGCCCGCCTGTCCGTCTTTCTGCCCCGATCTCGAATCTATGCTGTCAAAAAAGGAAGCCGACTACACGATGAGCCCCATCGAGGCGTGCTTCAGCACCGACGCGAGTTTTTCCCGGTCGAAAAGACAAATGTCCTTCAGGAAGAAGTCGTTATTTACGAGTCGAACAGACTACCGTGATTGTCTCATGAATAAGTTCATTAAATCGTGTTCGCATATGCTGACACGCGTGCGCAGTGACAAGCCGACGGTGTCAGTCTGACGCGCCGCGGGCCGCAGGTCGGGCGAGGTGCGCTGCCGCGGCGGGGCCGCGGGGCGGGGCGGGGAGCCGAGGGCCCGCAGTGAGGTGGAGCAGGCGGGGCGGAGTACGCCTCGCAGGCCGCAGAGGCCGCAGAGGCCGCAGAGGCCGCAGGCGAGCCGCACATCGCGATTCCAGGCCGAAAGTGATGAAACAGCAGGCGCGGCTCCAGCGAGGCTGAGTCCGGGCGGTGCGGTTGTAGCCGTCTCACTCGCACCCCTACGTTCGCCTCCTCGCCCCGCATGCGTGCGACAGAGACAGCAGAGCACTGCTCGGACTCAGCCTCCAGCGCGGCTCCAGCGCTCCAGTGGCTCCAGCCGGGGCTCCATAGCCGAGGCTCCAGCCCCGCCTGCGCCGCGCCGCGCCGCTACCCTCCGCCGTCGCGGCCGCGCCGCAGCGGGGCGCTGTGGAATGCATTCTGGTTCATTTGGCCGGCGGTGCTTCTTGCCGCCGCCCGCCCCGACCTGTCCAGCAACAGAGGGTGGCCGGCAGGCACCCCATTTCTTGTCCGCGTTGTGCCCGGCCCTCGACCCCCCGCGGCGCTGCTGCTGCCTCTGCTAGGCTCTGCTCCGCCTATGGCGGGGCCCACCATTCATGGAAAGTGAGAATGAATGCATAGCTCTCCCGATCGGCAGCGGCCGGGTCCAGCAGCGGCCAGCCAGCCGGGTGCCGCGCCGGGGAGGGGCGGGAGGGGGCCGGAGGGGGCCGGAGGGGGCCGGAGGGAGCGGGAGGGGGCGGGAAGGGGCCGGAGGGGGCCGGAGGGGGCCGGAGGGGGCCGGAGGGGGCCGGAGGGGGCCGGAGGGGCCAGGCCGCCTGCAGAGGCGAGTGCCCGGCCCCGGCCCGCTGCCGCTGCGCCCGCCTCGTCTCCTCGTCTGGTCCGTGGCGGCGCGGCCCGGCGGCGGCTTTCTCTGCGCTGAGTCATCGGGCCAAGGCTTCGGCAGCACTGCGCCGCCAGCAGCAGCAGCAGCAGGGCCAGCAGCACCGCCGGCTACTGACCTCAGACATCTGCGGGCCACCGGAGAGCGGAGCACCCACCGCTGGTGCCTGGCGGGGCTGCCCGCTGCACAGGCGCTCGCCGCTCCCCGCTGCCGCCGCGCCCACCGCCGGACCGGCCACAAGCTCCCCTCTTGTGGTTTACATGTGTTTCCGTGCGTCACTATCGTTCGCGGAACGACGGCCACACGGGTAATCGTGGCGTTTTTCGCACTTGTGCGGTCAGCACACACACACACACACACATTCGGCACCGCACCGTCGCCAGAGAGGCGTCTACGTACAAGCCCGTGCACACATGCCGGTCCTAATCAGTCGATGAAACAAAATACTACAACGCCGCCATCCCTCGGCCAAACACACCGCGGTCGGCCCGCTGACGTCCGAAAAGGGGGAGGAGTAGGAGAAACGGAGGAGGGGGGTAGGAGAAGGGGGGGGGGGGGTATCGTGCCGGATTTGCATTACTGTCGACTCGACGCCTTTTTCCTGTTCCTCTCCCTCCGCCGGCCCCGTCCTCTGAAGGGAGACAAAAACATCGGGTGCAGAGTGTGTGTGTGTGAGAGAGAGAGAGAGAGAAAGGGGGGGGGGGGAGGACGACTTCATGGATGGCCTCGCCGACGTGACAGCAATGCGACAGACTGCTTCGACAGGCAGGAACGAGGCCGGGCCGGGGGCCGGGTCAGTGACGCCGACGCTCTCGGGGGTTGTGCGAAACAAGCAAAAAATAAGAAATAAATAAGGGAAAAGGGAGGAGGATGGGGGGGGGGGCATTATGCACATCATATGCACATAACGTGTAGCATTGTGACCTGGCCCCAATTACACACACACACACACACACACATGCTGCAGGGCTAGGCCGCGGGGCCAGGAGGCTGCCGGTGAGCCCCAGCAGCCCAGGTCAGAGCCGCTGAGATGCTGCTGAGGTTGCTGCCGCTGCCGCTGCCGCCGCCGCCGCTGCTGGTGGGATGGGATGTTGTAACGGGGGATCAGTTCGGGTTCAGGCACCTCGGAGGTGCCTCTCGCCTTGTTTTCCTTCCCCTGTGTCACATCCTGGCGCGCGTATTTCAACACGAGGCGGCAGCAGGTTCTCCCCCCCCCCCCCCCCCACCCCTCCCGCCACGCCCCGCTGCCGCCTCCTACCCCCCCCCCCCCCCCCCCCTTCCCCTTTTGCACGGGTGCCTACGCCGCTGCCGCCTCATCATCACGGAAAACGTATCATCGCGCAACGGCCCCCCACGGGCCGCTGTGAGGCCCGGGATAAGTGGGGGGGGGGGGGGCGGATCCAGGGAGCCGCGGAGGGAGCTCATCACATCCGCGGGAAAACCACACACAGACACGCACTCACACTCACACACACGCCGATGCACCCGCGCGCGCAACGGAGACGGAGGAGGAGGAGGAGATGCTGGTGGGAGAGTCAGCAGCCAGACAGACGCGGACGGACAGATACAACGAACTGCTCGATATTTTTAAGTTCGGAGGGGATCCTTCCCGGCAGAGCAGACGCCGCCATTCATCGAGAGGAGTGCAATTCTGACAAGCCCGTTTTGCCTCAAGCCTCGGGCCCAACTTGGGGCTGAGCCGGCCGGACTGGGCGCGGCCGCAGCGGGGAGGGGGAAGTGGTGGGGGAGGCGGTGGGGGAGGCGGCCAACGCACCACATCCTGCGCGCCGCGCCGAGGAGAGGGGAAGGCAGCGCGCGCGGAATCATCCGGCAGGGTTTATCCGCTACATTAGCGGCCCTGCCGCCGCGGCCAGGCGGTCCGGGGGTCCGGGGGTCCGGGGGTCCGGGGGTCCGGGGGTCCGGGGGTCCGGGGGTCCGGGGGTCCGGGGGCTCGGGCAGAGGTATGCACCTGCGCGTGCAGCCTCTTAACGACCGCCTCCACTCCCGTAGCTCATCGGCGCTGCGGTTGCCCGGCCAGCCGACGCCGTCACCATTTAGCTTTTGCGGTCGTAAGAGGGAGACGAAGACGTCAGCGGGCGGGGCGGAGGCAGCGGGAAGTGGGGGCCGGCCGGACCGGACCTGGACCGGTGTGCCTTGTGCCGTCGGCGTCGGCGTCGGCGCGCGGCTCGGGGACGTCACCGCGAGCCCGATCCTCTTCGCCGCCGCCGCCGCCGCCGCCGCCGCCGCCGCCGCCGCCGCCGCCGCCGCCGCCGCCGCTGCCGCCGCCGCTCCGCTGCGTTGGCGATGGAAAAGTAGCGAACGAGGTGGTGCCGCGATGCGGGCGTCGCCGTCGGGTCTGCCCATGCCAATCCTGCCCAGCCCCCGGCCCCCGGCCCTCGACAGAGGTCCGAGTGGACAGTGTTCGGAATCGGCCTGCCGCTGGTCCAACAACCAGGAGCGGGCCGAGGCGGGGTTCCCCACGACAGCTCTTTCGACCACAGCACCGTAACGGAACATCCCCAGGAACCCTTTTGGACCCGCGGCACGGAGCGGGAGCCGGGAGCGTATTATCGCCATTGTCTCTGGAGTCCAGCGGCGCTCCGCTGGAGCGGCCCGGAAACACCGGTTCGCACGGGAACGTCGATGTCGATCGGAGCGGTGGTCCTCCCGGGTCAAACCAGGTGGAGGGGTTAATTCAATCTCCTCCTCGGATTTTTCCGACGTGTGTACCGGTCGCACGGAATTCACACAGGAATAAAAATCGGCAACGGGTGTCTTCTTGATTCACTCACACACAAAACAAACCTCGCCTGGATACCTCGCCGGTCGAGTCCAGCCATGAGAGGCATCAGCACTTCCAGTCAGTGTACGCCTGTCAGTTCTGTCAGTTCTGTCAGTTCTGTCAGTTCTGTCAGTTCTGTCAGTTCTGTCAGTTCTGTCAGTTCAGTCATTCTCCAGTCTCCGGTCCACTCAATTTCCGGTCGGACAATCCAAAATATGTTCCGAGTTCAGAACACAGAAATCAAATTATTGTGAGAAGTCAGTGGCAAAAGGGCCAGTCAAGTCATTGTGCACGCCCGTCTATGGAGTGAGGCACCTCTGTGGTCCAGCTCATTTCGTAATTAGAACAATTGCAGTATGTGTTACTGCAGGCGCGCCGGTGCGCGCGTGCCGCTGCTCCGGCTTCGGGAGGGAGGGAGGGGGGAGGGAGGGAGGGAGGGAGGGAGGGAGGGAGGGAGGGAGGGAGGGAAAAGAAGACGAAGATCCCGCTGATCCAGCCTCCGCAGGGCGGGGGCCGGCACCGCGTTGCACCCACCAGACCACCACCACAACGTCTGCACCCGGACGCGTCCTTGGGCACACACACACACACACACACACACACACACACACACGGCGGCAGCGCACACACCGTCTGCACACGTTTTCAGCCGTTCGCCCCTCTGATCGTGTTTACATACAATGTCGTTTTCGCCGGGGCATAAATCTATTGACCGGCAGCGCAGCGCGGCGCTGCAGCCGGGCGGTCAGCGTTGCGGCTGACTTTAGTGAGAGTTTAGGTTAGGCTCGAGTGTGTCGGTGCTGCAGTGGGTTCCGCGAGGGTTCCGCACGAGCCGCCGCCTCGGCCTCGGCTGCAGCGGCGCGGCACGGCGGCGCACGTGTGTGTGGTTATCGGTCTCCAGCCGATGGTTTCCCAGCGCTGTTGCTGTTTTCAGGCTCTCCGGCTCTCACGCCGGCCCGGGCCCGACTGGCCCGACCCTGCTGAGGCCCCGCTGCCGTGGCGCCCGGTGCTGGCACCACACACACTAGGCAGCCAGGCCCACCCTGTCTGCACAGTCTGTTCCGGCTGGTTCCGGCATGGCATATTAGTTGATGGACGAGGCACGGCACTGTGTTTATGGTGTGGCGGGTGGGTGGAGTGGTTCTAGGCCAGCCGCGGCCGATGCCGCGTAGTCTTCGTAGCCTGCCGTCTCTGTCGCACTCGAAGGGTGCTCGGAGAGGGACAGGGGCGTGAGGGGAGAGGGGGAGTTGACAGTGTTCGGAATCGCCCAGCCGACCGGCCAGGGGTAGTTTGCATGGGGCGCGGGGTGGCCGAGCCAAGGGCTCCGTTGGGCCGCCGCGCCGCCGCCCGCCTCGGCCGCCCCCAGGTTCCCCTCCCCACCGCTCGCTGTGCCCCGCGGCCCGCGGCCCGCGGCCCGCCGGCCTGCCCCGTCGTGGGACCGAGGCATGTGCGTTGGACGTTCGATACGACCAACAAAGAGCAAGCCGGAACAGGCGAAGGCGCGGGCCGGGCCGGCCGGGGCCCCGGCAGTGAGACTGTGGGCCCTTGCCCGCTGCCCCCGCTGCCCCCGCCCCGCTGCCCCCGCTGCCCCTGCTGCCCCCGCTGCCCCCGCTGCCCTCGGCCGCCCCGACAGCGCCAGGCCCCGCCGGCTCCACCTGTCAGGGGCTCGAATAATCGAAGCGCGCAGAGGGTGTGCTTTTGTACTGCCCCCCCCCCCCCTCCACTCCACTCCACTCAACTCCAGCCCGGGAGCCAACGGCCTCTCTCCCCTCAGCCGCCGCCCCCTTCGGACTAAACGCTTTAAGTGGCGGCAGGCCGTGCGGCCAACTAGCGGCTATGATGATGCAGGCCCACGCTGAGACGCACTCGAGGCGGCTGCTGGGCCTCCAGCGGCTGTCCAGCGGCCCTCCAGCGGGAGGGTTCCAGCAGTCCATGCTGCGACGTCCCCTCCGAGAGGTCGCCGCATGGACGGAGGACGTCGCGGCACGCGGCACTGGCGCAACTTGATTGATACGTTTCCCCGATTCCCATCCGGAAGTCTTCCTCGGCCCGCCCTTCAGTCACGAGCGGAAAAATGCATGTCTTCTCGGCGCTGCGCTCCAGCGGCCAGGCGGCGGCGGTGCCTGTGCATGCACGCGATGTGTGACACGGTGGCCTAGCACCGCCACGCGCCGCCACGCGCAGCCACGCGCCACCACGCGCAGCCAACCCTTCGGCGGCCTTCCCACACACGCGCGACGCAATGGGTCAGTGCGGCTGCGGACGGGCGGTGGGGGGGGGGGGGGGGGGGCGGCCCTCTGCTCCCACAGCTCACTGTTCGGCGGACACGACGCCGCCGCTGCAGACGGCAGCCTAGAGCAGAGCCCCTCGCCCGGGTAATTAGATGGCGTGGTGACAGCGCAGGGCAAAGCCGGGCCGAGGCGAGCCGGGCCGGTAGAGCACCGCGGCGCGGCACGGCGCGGCACGGCGCGGCACGGCGCGGCACGCGTCGCCCCCGCGGCGCCGCCGGCGGCGGGGCAGAGCCAGAGGCAGGGACAGTAACCAGGTCAACTAATAAAAGCCGCAAAGGAGAGTTAAACTCGAGCGCGCCGCGCTGGGGCGGCGCATGAACCGCCAACCGCCACCGCGCGCCCTGCGATTTCGCCGCTCAGATGCCCCGAGTGTTGTTGTGCGTACGTGAGGCGGGCTCAGTCTGCAATCACGGGGGGAGGGGGGGGGGGGGGGGGAGGGGGGGAGGGGAGAGGGGGTGTGGCCGGCAGCTCTAGACCTTGATTCCGGTGGGGATTTTCTTCTGCTTCCCAGCGCACTCCTTAAGACTCCCCCCCCCCTCTCTCTCTCTCTCTCTCTCTCTCTCTCTCTCTCTCTCTCTCTCTCTGCCTGTCTGATTGTAAGCAACAGAGAGGGCCGGACGGGAGAGGTCTAGATGTGCAGCGCACGGCAGGGGCTTCTGCCTGACCTGAGACTGCGGCCCTTGCAGTGAGAGCGGCAGAAGGTTGGGGGTGGGGGGAGGAGGCCCCCGCGAATCGACACAGAACGTATAAATAAAACGGCGACAGCGCCCGTCCACGCTCGCCTGGCCTCTTCCATTTTCTTTAATGCGCTATCGTTTCGTTTCCGCCCGTTTTCTGCTTGGCCCGCACCGCCGCCACCGCCGGCACGCATCAGCAACGCGTGTCGCGGCCGCGGCCAGCCCGTGGGAGGAGTATCGCTACCGGCCAGGCGGAACACCTCCACTCCCCTCCCCTCGGCACGGGATTCATTCTGAAAAATACATGAGGCAGGAAAAGCTCGGCGGGCGGCGGCGCTGGCCCGCGCCCGCGCCCGGTGCAACAGGTACTTAACCCGGCCCCCGGGCCCCGGGCCCCGGGCACTGTATTAGACAGGAGTTGCGCAAGACGTATTGTCAACGCGGTTGCGTTCGGTTCGCACAGCCGGCGAGCGTCACGACAGGGGGGTCCCCCTGAGGGTCCCCCGGGCGCCCCCGGGTCCCCGGCAGGTGTTCCCCGCGAGTGCCGCAGCCGCAGGCCCCGCAGGCACCGCCGCCGGCTCCAGACACCTCCTGCTCCGCCACTCCCAGCTGCTCTCGGTGCTGTCGGTGTGCGGGCGGGTCTCGGGCCCACAGCTCTCCAAGGACTCGGAAGGGTGTTACTCAGTGATTCCACATGTGAACCACTTCGCTGGCCCAAGGTGCCTGGAGGCACCTGGCCTGGAATGCGGAAGAGCGGAGGGGGGGTGGCGGCGGTGGCGGCGGCGGCGGCGGCGGCTTCGCATTCGTTATTGGCAGATACATTATATACACTCTACGCGGCGCACCAGCACACACAGCCGTACGCCGCGGCTGCCGGGCTGCGGCCGCGGGCTCCGCAGTCATGTGGCTCACGGCGGCGCTGCACGCGGCTGCTGCGGCTGCTGGAGCTGCGGCGGCTGCGGCACTGACACCGTCAGGACGCCAGGCCGCCGGAGCAGCACAGAGGCGCCCCCGCTCGCCGTCGCGCCGCTCTTTCACTCCAGCAGCCGCCGCCGCCCCGCCGCCCCGTCGCGTCGCGTCGTCGTCCGTGCTGGAGTGGGGAGGGAGGGAGGGAGGGATGGAGGGCCGGAGGCGGGAGTTGAGGGGCGCCTGTAAATTATGTAAATAACCATAAACTGCTCCGAGGAGACGCGTGTGGAAACGGCGTGATCGGGCCGGGCCGAGGCGGCCGGGCGGCGCCCCCCGCGTCCCGCTGGCCCCGCTGGCCCCGCCGCGGCTGGACCACGCGGCTGTCACTGTGGTGGACAGTGACGCGGTATTTGCCGGGCGCACCGGACGCCTTCCAGTAGTGCAGAACGGGTGTGATTGGCGGGAAGCACGAAATTGTGGAGGCGGCCGGGGGAGGGCGGCGCGTGGCGCAACGCGGGGCGTGGAACAGGTACATATTGCGCGACAAGTGCCTCGCGAGAAACAGGTCGCACCGTCAGGCGGGAGAGGGAGGGAGAGAATGAGATGGGGAGGGGCAGGCGAAGGAGGTTAGGGAGAGAAAGGGGGGAGGGAGTGAAGGGTTTCTTCCAATAAAGTATGGACAGCCCCCCCCCCCCCCCCCCCCGTCACTGTGTTTGGCGGGACCGAAACCAGAACGCCACGCCACAGCGGCGCGACTGCTCCGGGCGCGAGAGAAAACAGCAGCGGCCTGCCGCCGGAGCTGTCAGGCCTACCAGCCAGCCTGCCAGCCAGCCGGCGGACCCAAACAGCTCCGTGGACTCCGGGCTCCGGGCACAAGGCGGCGCGGCGGCGCGGCGGCGCGGAGCCGGAGAGGCGAGATAAAAATGCAATAATGCGGCTCGGATATTCCGCCACGAGGGCGCGGCGGCGGCGGCGTATGGAAGCGTCCCGCTGAAACAGAAGGGGAGAGTGTGTGCCCGGGCGCCACTCCTGCCCCCACTGTGCCTAAGTCGAGCGCCTTGTTTTGGTCCGCGGTGGCACGTAGATTGCGGACGCCCCCCGGCCCGGCCGGCGGCAGCGGCGGCAGCCCGGCCCGACCCGCGTCTCTTACCGCTGCAGCTCCATGCCTGCCGCCAAGGCAAACCGCACGAGCGGCGGCACGGCGAGGCACGGCGCTGCACGAGGCGCGCGCACACAGCCGCCAGAGCGTCAACACAAAACCCTCCGTGAAAACCGAGAAAACCAGTCGCGGCGGCGCACAGAGGAACGAGTTTGTTAAGAAGCCCCCCCCCCCCACTGCGGTGCTCATTTGCGCCCTGGACTGGACTGGGAGCGCTGGTCATGCATTTCGGTCCGAGCGGCCGCGGCAGCGCCTCTGTCTCTGCGGTGCGGTGCGGAGCGGTGCGGAGCGGAGCCCCTCCCGGCGGCGGCAGGAGGCGGCGCTGTGGCGGAGCTGACGGACGGAGGCGGAGGCGGCCGATAAGGGGCGGCGTGAGGCGGGCACCGGAGACACTCCCCTGGGGGGGGGGGGGGGCTGAACAGCATCTGTATGCTGCGTGCCCGGCGTGAGCAGAGCGGCCAAGACGACGCCAAGACCCGAGGCTCGCACAGATACCGTGCGTGTCCAGCCGCCCAGGCGGTGCAGGCGGTGCAGGCGGTGCAGGCGGTGCAGGCGGTGCAGGCGGTGCAGGCGGTGCAGGCGGTGCAGGCGGTGCAGGCGGTGCAGGCGGCACAGCGCCGGGTGGGCAGGCAGCCACGGGCTCCGCACGCGCGCGTGTCGTGCGGGACGGCCTACCCCGGCGCTCGCGGGCGCTTCCCGTCGGTCGTGCCGTTGTTGGAGGGGAGGAGTGCGCCCCCCGCAGACACGGCTGCAGTGGGAAACAGCGAGGAGGCTGTCGGGGAACGCACGTCAGTGTCACGTCAGTGTCACGTCAGTGTCACGTCAGTGTCACGTCAGTGTCACGTCAGTGTCACGTCAGCGTGACGTCGGCATCACGACGAGGGTCAGCTCGAGGCGGATTCCGAAGGGTCGCTTCATCGCTCTGTCTTCGACCCACGGGACGGGGCCCAGTTTCGCGCCTTTGTCCGGCCTCGTCTCGACACGGTCGCTTCGATATACTTTTGGCCGCCTCGTCTCGAGTCGACTCTCCGGGTGGTGTGTTCCTCCGCCGACGGCCGTCCCCGGGGGCTCCGGGTGCCGGGTCCCTCTGTCCGGTCCGGCCGCTCCAGGCCGCCCCTCGGCCCGGCCGGCTCCCGGCAAGCCCCCGCCGGACGGACCAGCCACACAGCCCCACAGCCCCGCTCCGGAGCGGGTGCGCGTCGATCTCTCTCTCTCTCCTGACATGCCGGACACGGACAAGTAGTGACGTAAGAGCCAGCGGCTGCTGACGGCGGTGCCCGGCCCGGCCTCACCTGTCGGAGCATGGCGTGCGTGTGCGCCCGGCCCGCGCGGTCCTGTCTGGCGGCGGTGTTGGCGGAGGGCAGGAGCGGCAGCGGCGGCAGCGGCAGCGGCGGGGGCGCCGGCACGTCCACAACACGGCCGCTCCGGTCCGCGGCGGGCGGGGCTGGGAGGGCAGGGCAGGCAGGGCCGGCCTGCTGCTGGGATTCTCTCGTCAGGCAGCGACTTGCCTTGACACCGAAAGAAAGCAGCGTGCCGCCTTGCCCGCGCAGCCGCAGCCGCAGCCGCAGCGGCACTCGCACACTCACGCACTTACACACTCACGCACACGACACACACACACACAAGCACAAATCCGGTCGCCGACGACGAGGGTATCCACAATGTGCACGGCGACGTGTCGGTGTCCGGGGGCCGGTGCCGGGCGCGGCGGTGCGGGTGCGGGCCGCGAGGAGACTTGAAGCAGCAGCGGCCACTCGGACTCGGACTGGACGGCGGCGCGCGACGCGGCGAGGCGACTGTCTCTGGCTGCGCTTGCTGCTTGCTGCGGAGGCGCAAGGCGCAACGCCCCCTCCCCTCCTCCAATCTTTCTCGAGCCCCCCCTCCCCCCCTCCTCTGCCCGCGCCGCGCCGCGCCCCGTGCCCGCCCGCCGCGGCGGTACCTACACGGCCCCGCGGCCCCACGGCCCCGCGGCCTGGCCCCCCGCGGCCCCGCCCCGCCCCCCCCCCCTCCTCTCTCCGCCAGGAGTCGAGCCGCGCTGCACCGGCGGGCCGGGCCGCCAGCACTATAGCGCCTAGCGCCGCCTCTTAGCATCTCTCTTGCTCTCTCTCTCTCTCTCTCTCTCTCTCTCTCTCTCTCTCTCTCTCTCTCTTCTGTACAGTGTCGTCCTTCAGACTCCCCTTTTATGCACGTAGGTTCTTGCGGTGCTCGCAGTATTGGAATTCCCTTCTGACGAGGGCAAGTGAGTTACGCAGCGCGAATGTGTGTTTGTACGAGAGAGAGAGAGGGGGGGGGGGGGCTGGAATGAGTAGACCCGAGTGGAGCGGGCAGTGTGATCTCCAAACCTAACCGGACTGGTTACCCTTGCTTTGCGTGGCTTCGCGGGGCTTTGCGCTGCACGGCTGCACCTCCCCTCCCCCTCCCTTCCCATGTTTCTGCCTTTCGTCCAGTTTGTCCAGGTTCTCGTACGCACCTCGCTCCTCGCAGTAAAAATAACAAATGAACAAGGCCCGAAAGCCGCCCGAATTTTGATCCCAATTTCGTTTTGAACCCAACGCGGCTAACAAACATCGAGGAGTGAGGCTGGTAGCGCCTGCGGGTGCCGGGGTAGGCCAGCCCGCAGCGCACGCGTGCGTGGAGCGGCCGCGGCGGCCTACCCGCCAGGCGGCAGGCGGCGGCACGGACAGGGCCGCCACCCCGATGCCATGCCGTGCCACGAGGGGAAAACTGACACATATTCCCGGCGGAACTCTCTTTGGTGGCCCGAGGCGTCCAGGATTTACGTAACCCCTGCGTCCCCGGTCCCGGCCTGTCTCCAGAGTGTTTCCGGAGCAGCCCCGCCCCGGCCTGCCCGCCCCGGCCCGGCCCTGCGTGCCTCTCGTCGGTCGCCGCGGCCCCCAGAACTGCGTGGTTTATGGACGAGCCACGGCCGGTGCCGTTCGCGCCAACAGCCGGCCAAGACGATCTGAACCGAGCTGAGCTGACCACTTTCACCGCGCCGCGCTGCACCAACTCGTCCCGCGGGCCCCGCGCCGGCCGTGCCCATGAGCCCCCCCCCCCCCCCCCCACCTGCCCCGCTCTCTGGTCTCCCCATGGGTCTGCCTCCGTGAGGCTGTGTCTCCCCCCCCCCCCCCTCCCCGTCCGACCCCCCTCTTGGCTCTGTCTGCCGCGCCGCGTCCCACACCGCACCCTTGCCGATTATACCAGTCTGCCATTTCCCTCATGATCAAAACATTCTGCAGGGCCGGGAAATAAATGGCAGAGCGCGAGTCTCTCCGGCAGGCCTATGTCTCTATAAGTCGAGAGGCCGCTCGGCACCCCAAATCCTGAACCACGCAAGCCAATTTATGAAGAATTGATGCAAGGACGAACCCTGAGCCCGCCTGGGTTTCTGCACACCCATTTAGTACAGAACGTGTCGCACACTTTTCCCCAGGTGGGGCCGGGCATTGAACCCATTGAACCACCGGGACTGGAACGCTCTCACACACTTTCCCCCCGTTCAGCCTCCGAAGAAAGGGTCGCCGGTAATGCCCCCCACCCCCTCGAAAAAAAGCGTACGAGGTGGGCTGCCTAGACAGAGCAGCCCTCCCCTGGCCTTGTGCGTCACCTCATCTCCCTCACTCCCGCGCAGCGTAGAGGACTCCGGGTAGCACAAGCGTAAGCCCCCCAGAACACCCCATCAAAACATTAATTGCACCCAAAGGAACTGGCCCAGGCAGACCATTTTGCAGTTCCAAGACGAGAAGCAGGCCGTGATCAGCACGACACCCACTTGGCACACGGCCGGCCACTAGAAACGTGATCAAGGGTAGCGCGTGTTGGTGTGCAGAACAGGAATGTACAAGTAAAAGACACATGGAATGTTTAAATTGTTTTATTGACATGAAAAGTTTAATTTCATAGCCACTGCTTGATTGACCTATTCACTCACTGATATGGAACAAGTCTGACCTAATATGAATCTAACACACTTAACAAAAAGAACAATGTAGGTCCTTGACAATTCCCTAACCATATATAATTCTAGGGAGCCATTCTGATTAGCTCAAGCTACTACAGCACAAGACAACCCATTTAAAAGTCAGTCTGATCAAACCACACACGACATTACCACATCCTGTGCTGGTATTTAATGATTATGGGGAAAGACTGAAGTGTCAGTGGCGCCAATTTGATTTTGTGCTCTAAATCATCACACCAACAATAAAACTCATGAAATAGAGTGCACAAGTGGACAATTCAGTGTTACACAGACACTGAATTTTTTTTTAAAGGAACAGCATTTAATACAGAAACAACTCGCATGAATTATGAAATAATAAAGGAAAGAAATAGGATACCTTCACAGTTATTCCACAAGTTACATTTTACACACAATAGTTAGTCACAAGTAATATCTACCAAAATGAAAAATAATAATAGCTTTCTTTAAAATGTGTTTAAGCAAACTTAACATAAAAATTCTGGCACGCCAATTAAGATATCCTCTGAATAACACTTCATATAGACCAATACAGACCATTTCATTATTAAAGTCATTATTACACTGAACTCATTAGTGCTACTAAGGAAGAGTAAAAAACAGTGCAATCTAGAGAATGAAACAAAATAATGAAAAAAGAAAAAAAAAAGCTTTTCACATGTATGACAATAGCATGACTTAAATCACAGAGAATAGACTGAATCCACCAGATGTTCAGTATGGTGGGTCCACTCCCACTTAGTGCAAGGGAGGCAGCGCATGCTTGCTTGTTAGGAACAATGGAATATACAAATGACTTGAGCATATCAAAGCACCAAAATTACAATATATTCCAAAACATCAGACACAGTGACAATTTTGATAAGTCACTTCACTTACAGACAGCAACTGCATTCTACAGCATTAAGATTTAGTTTCTTTACTTTTCAGAAATAATTGTATGTAAATCAAACAGTTCACATTAAAGAATAAAATAGATAAATATGCAAGTATAAAAGTCTTTAATTTGTGGCTCCCAGAGAGCCAGCAACAGCCTTGTTGCTGAGTCGTCAGCACGAAGATACATTCTTAATTATATATCTAATTTATTTAAATTCTAAACATAAAAAAAAGGTCATACACAACATAAAAAAGAAGAATCTATATACTGCAGGGAACAATACATTCACACAACCCTACCATTAACAGTGACACTGCCATTGTTCATGACATCTTGTGTCCAGATCACACTTACATAAAGAATCATATCCATATCACGTAGCATAACGTTTGGTCCACAATCGTGCAACTCTGTCATGTTCTTCTCGATTCTGCAGATATTGAGTAGCTATACTGCCAACAAGAGGATCCGCTGTAAAAGTAAACATTGCAATTAATACATAAAATATACCAAACAATGCAAAGCGGTCTATGAAAAGAAATATTACTCACCAGGATTACAGTCAGTGAGCAAGGAGCAAATAGACAAAAGGACTTTTGAAATGGTAAGGGCAGGAGACCAATTATCTTTCAAGATATCCAAGCAAATAACACCTTGGCTGTTAATATTGCAGTGGTAAATTCTGGTGCGGAATGTAACCTTTAAAATAAAAGTTAGGGGTTAGGCTTACAACTCAAATATATTTAAAGTCTGACAATCTCAATACATCATTGGCATTAACATTACCTTGGGGGGTTTGAAAGGATATTCCGCTGAGAAATGAATGTCAAGGAAGAAAACTCCTCCTTCATACACAGAGCCAGGTGGACCGAGAATTGTTGAAACCCATTCATACAAATTATCACCTTTGGGACCAGCACTGCAATAGAAAGTCGATTAATAAGCGCCAGAGAGACAATGGAACACACGTCTCCTAAACAATTCTGATGAATTTTTGGGAAACACTGCCAATCAATTTCTAACCTGCAATTTGGTGGAGGGTCAAGGGTAATTTCTGCTAATTCCTTCTGAATTCTGTAACATTTAAAATGTACATTTAACAATGAGCCCTTTAATAATGAAATCAAAATTTGCTTATACCTTTTAGCTGATGTGCTAAGAGCTTTGGACATCTTTGGGTTTGGCTTGCTATCCTTACTCTCACTTTTATTGTCGTTTAATGATGGAGTACCTCGACCACGTCCCGCTCCACTTGATCCAGCCCCAGAGGCCATCACCTGCAGACCGACAAGAGCAAAACATACATCAAACACTCTCCCATGGCAATGACTCATGGCAGCGTAATAACAATGTTAGTACAAAATAAACATTGGGATGGTACTCGAGAATTCTAACACCAGATGCAGCTAAGGATAACATAAAATCAAGAACATTGAAAGAGGGAGAAAGAAAAACAAAAGGTCTGTGTTCCAGGGCAAGTTTGCAGTAGGCCATTGACATCAGTTTTCCTACACCACTGTAGAAGTATTACACGCCTCCCGAATAAAGCAGAAATAGAATAGTATAGAAAATACTTAATATCGGAAATAAGGGAAATCGAGAGGTAATAAATTTGCATAGGAAAGCGAAAAAAGTCTAACCTATCGGAAATCTTTCCAAAGGTTAGATGATAGGACATTTCTTTTTCGTCCATAATAAAAATCGATATATAAGCTACAGGGAATCCCTACTGCAGACAAGGAAGTGGAATTTTCAAGCCGCAAAATCGGAAAATTGAGTAGTCCTCGGATAAAGCCGTCTCCAGAGTAAAAATCAATAATGAGAAGCAAATCCTTGATGCACAATGCAGTTTAATTTTCAGTCGGCTTTCCAGTCAGAGAGCCCGGATACCTACGAACAATTACGGCACGCAAAGAGTGAAAACCCCACTGTTTGTTCTCCACACAAGATACGACTAGGCGCACAAAATGCGAACGGAGAAATAGGACGTAAAAACAAAAGCGATGTTACGCCCCAAACAATCGGTCTCGTCTTGCTACTAGTCGGCTACTTCTTCGGCCACAGCTTCAGAGCGTTTTTCGAAAAGCAAAAAGGCAAATGGCCCCTGACTGATAAGGAGGGCGGATTGAGCACAAGTGCTGCTTTTCGTACCGAAGTGAAGTCGCGAAGCGAAAGACTGCTTTGGCTGGGGTAGGTGAGAGCATACACACACTCACAATCAAACACTGCTGCTTGCGCTTGCTGCGGCTGCTGCTGCCGCTTGGCTCTGCCACCACCACCACCGCAGCAGCAGGTCCCGCTGGCTGCGTTCGGGGGGTGCGCCGCGCCTGCGCCATCTTTGTCGCTCGCACCCCGCATAGAATTTGTGTGTGTGTGTGGGGGGGGGGGGGGTGTCAAAGAGAAAATGCCGCAATTGACGTGAATTTTACATCTGTCGTCCGCCTTTCGGGGGACACCCAGAGAGGGGCTCTGAGATACTCCTTCCTTCTGTCAGAAGTATTTTGAAAAAATATGAGGGCGAACACGCACCCCCCTCCCCACTCCAAAAAATTAAAAAATTAATTCAAAAACGAAATGAAAATGTCTAAATAAATCAATGTAATATATAAATATATTATTACATAGTATTGGTCCAGTTGTGCATGGGCTTGGTGAATGCTACATTTGTGTAAGGGAAATTTTTGAGAAAATAAGGCAAGTGTGTAAGGGAAGTTCATTATTTTAATACAAAGCATACATTTCAAAACAAACATGATACAACTATGCAGTTTATCTAGCAGTTTTTCTCTAGCACCACTATAGACACTCAGAAGTGTGCAGTTAATCTGTCTACATCCTGTAAATCATCCATAATCTCATCTACTTTTGTTCCTATTTTTTTGGCAACTTCAGCCTTCTCACTTGCTGGTAACGAGAAGAATTTCCAAACAAGTTCACCATCAATGACACCTCTAGCCGGATTGCTCAATAATTTTCTAGCACTTTTGTATGTCCTGTAGTTAAAAGCAGAATTAAATAAATAGATTTTTAAAAATTTGAGCAGTAGAAAAATACACGACAGTTAAATCCAAATGAATGAATGAAAGGTTCAATATACTGACCTAAACGCTTTAGGGTTGAGTCCAGCAACATGCTGAACACTTGTGACCAACACATTCTGGAGCATGAGGAGGCGGCGGTATGTTTTCTCTGGTACCGGAAGCAAAGAACCTATACCACCATCCATTGTAACTGTGAAAGTCATAGTAAGAAAAGTTAGATTCTACACATTCAAAATTAAACCAAGCCAGTGCAATGTTGCTGTCTTACCAAACATGTTTATGTGCCGTTTATCTGCGCCAATAATCTGTCTCCTATCTGAGGGAATATCATTTAATTTGCATCTTATCCTGAAAAATTTAGATGCATGTTGCCCCAAGTGAAAATCTGATTTTCTCATCAAGCGTTGACCACCACAACTTTCTCTGGCTTCGGGTTGATATGTGTACATGACAATATTTTTCTCCGCATCGCTTACAAGGAATCCTAATTGAGTGTTGTCAATCATGAATTCAATGTTTATGACTTCACATGGTCTAAAATCCTGAATAGAAATGAAAAGTGAGGAAGTTTTCAACACTTTAAGTATTGGCACATTTTGAAGCTCACTAAAACCTACCTTGCTAACTAAAGACAACGTCCTATACTCCTCTTGAAACCGAAGTAAACTTATTGATTTGAAGACATCTGCCACAAGGATCATATTCTTGATGGTGATTATTTGATGGATATAAATTTGAGTGTCAATGAATGCTACACCATTTAAGTCATCATCTTTCAGCTGCCAGATATATATCTATTGGAAGAATTATACTTTTTAGAAAAAAATAAAATGCTAGTCGTGTAAAAATTCTAAGTTCAACTGAAACATTGACTAACTTTTTGTCCGACAGCAGAAACCAGGAATCCTAAAACTTGAGATATTGCTGTTACTGGCCCTTTCTGTTCCTTTGAATACAGACATTTAAATCTGTTCTTTGTCAAGGGCTGCCCAGGTTCAGGTACAACTTCTATGATATCATAGATTATGATCTGGAATTTAATGGTGGTTTTAGTTCACATATATTATGCCAAAGCAGATACAGATGTTCAAATAACATAACATTCATATAACATATGATGTTGATACTAACCCGTCCCCTGCTTGTAACATCTTCACCATAATTGTAGTTGGTACCGACTGCCACATAGCCTTTCAAACCACTTCGAGTTCCTTCATACGCCAAACTAACAGTTTTAAGGCATGTTACATGCTCCCAGTCATCTAAATCTATACGAGTGTTTGGTATAACCTAGAAGTCAGAGAGGTTTAGAAAGTAATACTTTAACCACATATAAACAGTATTTAATATAAGTAGGAAAAAAATTACCTCCCAAGATACAGGAGAAAATAATAGAATACTGAAGCGCTCTTGGAGTGGAAGAGGAAAGCGGTCACTTCGCTCCTCTTCAGAAAGTTCCTGAAAGTTGTTTCATTGTGAAAATCTTAATATTTTGATAAAATTTTGATAGAATCATAGGAGTTGTCTTCAGGGGAAACGCAACTTACCTTGTCTTCACCATTGAAGCGGTAGTATTGACTTGAAGCCTCAATTGAGCTTGTCACAACACAAAAAGTTTTGCTCTCAAGATGATATGTGACAAAGTGTGGAGTGCAACGCAATGGCACCTTGCGAACAGGCCAGGTAGCGTCATATGACAGATGGGTGGGTAGAACACAAATACGAAGTTCACTCTATTGAAAAACAAAATAAAATAGGTTGACAACATGTACATTATAGGAAAGTTGCTTCAGACAAATTTGAATGAGGAACTGATGAAGAACCTTTTTATTGAAGTAAAGGAAGCCTTGAGGACAATTTACATTATGGAATGGAGCAAAACACATCACTGGGCCATCAATGCTCATTGGATGAGTGCGAAGCTCTCCCCTCGCTGTGAGGAATAACCAATGAGGATATGCTCCACAAATGAAGACCTGGTATGTAAACACACATAAACTATGAAGTACCAAGACAATGTGCATTTATAAAAAGTTTATAAGTTTCTTACCCCATTATAGCCCGCTATATTGCCGAAATAGCGTAATTGACTGACTCGATTAGGTTTATCTTCACCTTTTCTACCTCTAATGGTGGCAATACAACACAGGAGAAAAATGTAGATTAGCAGTAATAGAGGGACAAAATAAAATAAAACCATAAGATAAGTGATAACATACTTTCTACGTTCTCTTATAAGTACAGCATGGTTCACTTTACTGAAACGTATCTTCAGATTTCCCCGTGGATATCTATAAATTTGATAGATGAGAAGCTCATCATCAGTGCGGGCAAGCAAAAGAGGCTGATTACCACGATGACCAAGACCAACCACCAGCAGCTCTCTCACCAATAGATCAGCATTTAGGCCTAAAGGAAATTGCAAGATGTTAGGGTAATATTAAGGCGCATGTTGTCATGAAAATTTTGGATCGTAAAAATAGATAAGTACCTGAGTCTCCTTGAGACACAGGTGTTGGGGTGGCCTCCAGACTATCAACGAGAACTCTCAATCCCTGTCCTAAACCACGAACAATATAACTGAGTTTGAACTCTGGCAAAGTATAGATTTCCATCAAACCGTTCTCTCGGATGAGAAACAACCAAAAGGTAGGTTCCACCTTTTGCTGAAGTTTGTTCCACCTTAAAGAGTACAATACATTAAAACAGAGAACTCTCTTTTTCTTTAATTGAAATTCCGCAGATAACACACTAAACTATGTTAGCAAATTTCAGTCTATACCATGGGGCGCTCTTCTTTGAAGACGCAGGCTGGGTCTCATTTGCAGGTGGCAAAGTAAACATAGCAGTCACGTCTGTATCACCATACAACAAGTCATCCTCATCATCCACATCATTCTTCCCTACTTCCCTGTACCAAGAAAACATCAGCATGTTAATCAAAGTTCAGCAGATCAGAGATTGGTATAAAGGTGATGAAAAGTACATACGTTTTTGGGTTGGTTTCCTCTGTAGTTTCTGAGGCATCTTTTTCAGTTATAGTAAAGGTGAGTAGCCCACTCACATCACGGTAAGTACACAAAGCACTGATCTGAGGCTTCTACAAAAATCAAAACAGTAAAGAGGCAAACACAAGAGTTACACAAGAGAAAATTGTTAATTTATACATATAGGAAAAATTAGAAATAGTTCAGGACACCGTACTAGTGAGATCTGCGGTCTTGTGACATGTAGCTTTGTTTCACCCCTTCCTTCCCGAAGTGTCAGGAGCATGACTTGTCCATCTTCAGTTACAATAACGACATATGGGTCGGCAGATGAGGCAAATGTCACTGGAGAACCAAGATCCAATGGTATATGCTGCACCTGCTCATCACCTTGCAAGAGCCGAACACCCAATTGTGAAACCTGCATAACATTTTAATAAAACTACATAGTTGTTACCTCAGGTCAACAAAAGTGTCCAGGCTTTGGTAAGAAATATTTACCTGAATAATAAACTTGTTTGAGCCAAGGTTACCAGCATAGACTGTAGCTCCTTCAGTGCTAAAACCAGACTGGTCAACTTCGTTTATTTCTCTACCTGTCTGCAGCACCTGCAAATAAAACAAATATATTAGAACACCTAGCAAAAGGGACACTTCCACTCAGCAGGCAAACTTGATGAGAAATTTATTTGGAAAACACAGCCAGTATTTTGCACTAATTAAAATTTCATGCAGTCATGGAAAAAGGTACTGTAAAACAAACCATAGTTGAGCTCTTTTGACTGAGTATGAGGTATGCATGAGTTGGGTCATTGTCAATAATAGATACATCATCTGGTACATTGCTGGATGAACTGACAACAGTCCACATGTCAACACAACCAGGAAGTTCAAAAGTTGTGACCACCTAAAAAAGCAAAACAAAGGGAGCTATGTCAAATTGTAGTGTCAAGGTTGAAGTCAAACTACAAATGGTTCAACATGTACCTGAGGGCGGACTGAACGCTGCAATACACACAACGCTCCATTTTTCCCATAGCCTGATGTGGTGACAAGCTCAATATCAGGGTCTTGAGTATTGGAAGAAAACTCCTCAGACAAAAATGCAGGCTCCCCCATCGCAACATCACCACAAGGTCCAATGTTCAACAAACTGTCACAAACCTAATAACAGACAATTTTTTAAAAAATGTTGAGACACATTTATGAGTAAACAGTTGTTGAGATATAGATCTCATTATACCTCAAAGTTGTACGAAGCTATTTGAATAGTTGATGCTTGGTGTTCACGTCCATACACCTCTAGCTCATCAAGGTCTCTGATGTCAGCAACATCAGATGCCATCCAATCCCCTGAAAAGTAGGAATGACATTAAACTCAAGACATTATGTGCTGTAGTGATAGCTTGACAATTCACTTACCTAAAGTGTCAAGGCGTTTCTTTTTAGCCACAGGTTCCTTTCGTTCTTCTAATCGGAGTGTGGTGCTCTGCTCTTTTTCTGTGAAGCGTAGAAGTAAAGAATTTCCCAGACGAGAACCCAAAAACAAGTAGTTCTCTTCACATATACACATCTATCGAGAGGATATACAAACATCATGTAAGACATACATTGTTAAAAATATTAACACAACGCAATTAAGATATCTATTTTTCTTACGCAAGTTGTCAGAACACTAGCAGCAGCCTTTTCAAAGTGAAAGTTTCGAACACTACGCATACTATCTGCATATATAGTCAAAACATGTAATTCACCATTTTTCAGGGAGAGGACAACACGATCGTGTGAAAGGAAGGCTGCCTGCGCTCCTTCTAATGTCATGGAGGCACCATCTTGAACCTCTATACAAAATAAAGAAAAAAACAGCCACAATGAAGGAATAATAAAACGTATTACAGTACAGTATTACAGGATTGAGAAACAACTTACTAAGAGGAAAATTCGTGCTAATGTCAGTCACACTGTTTAGAGAAACACCAAATGGAGGAACACTCTGATTTAAGTATATGATAGCATTAATGGTAAGTATTAGAGTACCTCCTAAAGGTTTCTCTATTGGGAGAGCTTGCACACAGTCAAAGGGCAAGTTAGAAACCGACCAAATGACAGGGTGAACACGCTGTGTGATATTCAAGGATATGGCCACCATACAACAAGTATCTTGGCGAACTGCTATCCTCCTAAACACCAACAAATATGAACAATTACCATTCAAATTTATCAATTTAAAATAAAAAGAACATGAGTACCATCCAATTACATATCTTACCCTGGGAATGTTCTAACAGGTTCATAGAGAATGAGTACAGTAGGTTCATAGTAACCATGAAGAAATTGAATATCAACCACATTGTCCATTTTCTCATCCAGATCCTTGAGTACAATCATGTATGATGCCATAACACTACCACCAGAAGAATTTGTGATGCCACTCGTTTTAACTTCAGATGAAGCCACATCAGCATCTTCCACAACAGATTCATGTCGAAATGGCAACACAACCAACTTACGACCATAAACTAACATAACTGCACATCGTCCTTCAGGGTCTACTCGCACCATTGGTATGTGATAATGGTGCATCCACCCACCCTGTGTACAGGTAAAGATATGACAAGCCAAAGGTATGAGATGAGCAAACATACATGAAAGTAAGTTACTGACAGATCAAATAAATTCTTACCCTCATGTCTTCTTCCTCAAAATAATGGAGAGACAATGTTTTCAAGCTGTGTGTGTCTAAGTCATACTCAACAACTGACAACTTTGCATCCCGAAATGACATTAATAATGCATCTCTGGGTGAGCCCGAAAAGGACACAGCTTGTAGAGACATCACATTTCCAAATAGCTGATAGGTAGCCAAACATTCTAATTTCATCCCTGGGGGTACTTGATCTGAACAAGGTGAAACAATATAATAAATAATCGAAAACATTAAGATGATCCATGTCCAAGCAAACAAATAATTCGATTCCTTACTTCTTAGGTCACTCTTGGTAACAATAGAGTCTGGAACCAGTCGGAAGACTCGTAGTATATTTGCACCTGCCACAACCAATGATCGTTCTGATCGGTTGAAGAAATGGCAGGTAATGGCATGTTCTACAGCTGTCGCTGGATGGGTCTGACGGCATACGGAGAACATTGTCGCGGTGTTGTTGCCGCAGTATCTCTCAAATCTGTAAGGGCAGAGTTCATATAAATCATCCAGACATAAAGGAAATATAAAAGAAAAAGAGCAGAAAAATTAAAATCAAGTACATTTAAAACGCCCAATGATATGGAAGCTGTCACTTCATTACAGAAACATGGGACATTTCGTGCAATTTAACTAAGTTGACACCGGTATAGCTGCGAGCCATTATGTCATTAAATCTCTTCAGATCTCATCAGTATGAACAAATACAAACACTACAGTTACAAGGTTATTAGGTATCAAAATTATAATCAGGTCCTTGAATGTTTGTGAGTTTTGGAAAACTCACGACATATATAAAGCCGACTCGAAATAGACAGGTTATGTTGTGTTCATATAGCATTGGCAACAACAATAACAACAACAACAAGCGCGTACGGTAATCCAACTGGCAACCTGGCAACGCTATACGCGACCAAGGCTGTAAACGAATGTCGCTGAAGGGTAAAATTGAACAATATTTTCGAATTTTCAAGACTTTTACTTATCAGCTTTGAGGAACAAAAACAATTATTAAATATTTGGCAATACAGATATACCTCTAGTCAAATATACTTGTATGTATGTTTCAAAAGTTGGCCTGACATTTTCCCGCCACAAATGCTTTTTTGGTTTTTATTTTCGGGGGTTTCGGCAACTTGTTTAGGCTCGTAGCACACACCTGAACCACCTGAACTGCTCCCTACTCGCTACAGGGCGGGCGCTGTTTAGGACACATGCTAGAAGTTATTAACAATGCCCTCAGTGAGCCATCAAACCTTAACTTTAAGTGATGACATGCAGTCTAAGTGAGTAAGACACCGATGTAGAACTTTGTTAAGAGGTCCGGCAGAGGTTAGAAGGTTTCATGCTGTTTCATATTTCAGACTTGATGCGTTGGATTCGGATCTCGCGGATGGACAGCTTACTCAGAGGGCATACTTTCAGAAGAGATGGAGTATGCTTGCTGGGGTTGCTCCGCAGTCCTTCTCAACGGAAGTCAAAATTCTTCAAAGTGACTTTGACTGCAAGAAAATATCAGAGGTACAGCTTTCATTTAGCCATTGTTTGATTGAATGAGAATAGAAATTTCTGTTGTCACCTGTTGATGTTGGATTTTCATGTTTTACCCAACATTGCAGGATGAGTACTTGGAAATGTATCAGAAGTTAATGAATGCCATAGACATGTGTATCATAGACAAATTCAATGATGAAATGGAGCTTGAACCTTCATCACTGGATAAGCCGGAATTGGACCATAACATTATGGAGTCCAGTACTAATTTAGAAACGAATTTGTCTAAAACTGTGAGGCAGTACACCAGGAAGCGTGCATCCCTCAAAGAATCCAAGGAGGAGTCTGATCAGGAACCGAGCCCATCCCATCGTGAGATTGGCGAGGAGAAAATGAATACAGATCAGGAGGATGAAAGTAGTGCCGGCAAAGAAATTGGTCCCGGAGATGTGAACAATGGTGTCGCTGGTCTTGGTGTTGGTGAATCGGCTGACGAAGACTCATCCGCAGTGGTAGGGCAAGAAAAGGAAAATGTTGAAATTAAAGCTCCATCTCGTGGTCGTGGCAGGCCTCCTAGTCGTGGGAAGAGGAAGTCCTTGTCTTCTCCATCAGGTTAACATTAGTACTTTTCAACTTGAAATTTGACTATACCGTGTACTTGTAGACTGAGAGTATTTCATCAAATTCGTTTCCAGGTGTCACCAGATCTTCTCTTAGAGCTAAGGCACAAGTAAATGGGGCACAAACAACTTCGACAAACAGAGAGATAAAATCAGAGCCCAGTCCTCAAGATGGTGATTTCTCTGATGTTCCCTCCTCTAGCTCTAGCGCTGCATTCTCCTCACTCAAGCCCACTAGCATTAAAAAAGAACTTCAGCCAAGTGACAGTGTAGACTGCAAAGACGAACTCAATACCTCCACTCCAGCTGCACTGCCTGTGAAGAAAAGAGCGAAACAGGAGAAAAATCAAAATACCGTGGCTATGTGTGTATATCAGCATTCTTAGGTAGCCTAACCAAATTATTTATTGTGGCTGATTGCTATTCCTCCCCCTATTCCAGGAAACCTTCCAAGGACGTTCCAGCTATTAAAAGGTGTCAAACTTGCAGACAACTTCTGGACAGTCCTGATTTGTGCCTTTATGAGGGTCATCCTCGCAATGCCGTCGAGGAGTTTGTTGCTCTGACCGATCCTCGCTTATCTCTCTTCACTGGAGAGGAATCAAACATCCATGAAAATGATGTGCGACCTTTAAATAAGTTAACATGCTTTAGGTAATGAACATAAAAATCCTCCAAATTTTGCTTTACTTTTGTCACCAAGAAAATTCATTTACATAATTTTTTGCAGTGTATACGACAAAGAAGGACATCTTTGCCCTTTTGATACTGGCCTTGTTGATAGGAATGTCCTACTTTATGTCTCAGGCTACATAAAAGCTGTGTATGAAGAAAATGCTGATATGGATGGTCTGTTCTTGAATTATGTGTTCATTGTGTTATCACTTTATTATTGACAATGATGCTCGAGATATTTATTGTTGATGATAAACTTTATTCCTCAGAGGGTGTCCCTGTAATGGATCTAGGACCAATTAATGAATGGTTTGTGTCTGGTTTTGATGGGGGAGAAACTGCTATCGTTGGTCTTTCCACTGGCTATGGAGAGTATTACCTAATGGAACCATCTGAAAAATATGCGCCGTTCATGGAACCTGTCAGAGAAAAAATCTACATGAGTAAGCTTGTCATTGAGTATCTTATTGAAGAGGAAAGCGCAACCTATGAGGATCTTCTCAACAAATTGCAGGTATTATACCTTTTCAGTTTTTATGTTTTCTAAATAATAAAATATATATTAACTTTCTCCCTTTTGCGCTCCCTTTCTCTCTTTCTTTACAGACCACTGTTCCTCCGAAGGGTGTGGATCTATCTGAGGACAGCCTTTTACGTCATGCACAGTTTATATGTGACCAAGTCACCAGTTTTGATTCTGCTGGCACTGATGGAGAACTTCTAATTATTCTGCCATGTATGCGCACTCTTATGCGACTCGCAGGTGTTACTCTTGGCAAAAGGTATAATTTTTCTCTAGGTTAAAACCTCTGCTTTAAATCTGCTTCACTCATTATATCTTACTACCTATTATTTCATTGCAGGCGTGCCATCCGCAAAGCTGAACGCAAAACAAGTGATGAGCAGAAGCCTAAGTGGACCAAGGCTACAACTACCCATTTTGTCAGAAACCTGTTTGATACTTTTTTCACTGAGCAGTTGGATAAAGGGTTTGATAAGGCTAGTCAAGTGAGTAAGGCAAACTCAATGTCTTCCTGTGCTTGTTAAAAATTAGTTTTATTGTTCAATTTTTGTTGTTGTTGTTAATATGTACCAGGCTCCACGACGTCAACGATGTGGTGTGTGTGAGGCATGCCAAATGCCAGACTGTGGCACATGTTCATCATGTAAAGACATGATTAAGTTCGGTGGTACTGGCCGCAGTAAACAAGCCTGTTCACAGAGAAGGTGGGTGTGTAATGATTTAATCTTTTATAAGTTTATCTTTGTCTTATATAAGTTGCATACCATTTACGTTACCCTTGTATATTTGCTTCAGGTGCCCAAATCTCGCTGTTCAGGAAGCTGAGGACTCTGACCCTGAAGATGAGGATGAATACGAAGAAGCCGCTGCTAATCTAAATTTAAATTGGATTGAGAAAGCTCCCACATCAGGAATAGCTCACACCAAAAATAATGTTGAATGGATAGGATCCTCAATCAAATCAGATAGAAAAGGCACCTACTACAGGTATAGTGTTATTAAACCTTCAAAAATTCGATTATGATCTGAAATTCTTATGATAATCTGTTATTCTTCAGCCGGGTTCGTGTAGGAGCACATGAATTTGGTGTTAATGATTGTGTCCTTGTGGAACCTAGAGATCCCTCTGTGCCTGTGTTTATTGCAAGGGTTCTTTACATGTGGGAGGGTATGAAGGGAGAGAAAAAGTTCCATGCACATTGGTTCTGGTGAGTTTTGATATTTTATCAGCCATCATATTGTACACATTGTAACAAGCTCTAATTTTGTTGTTCCTGTCATTACAGCCGTGGCGTCCACACAGTGTTGGGTGAGACCTCAGATCCTTGCGAACTGTTTCTGGTTGATGTTTGTACTAATATGCTCTTAGAAACAGTTTCGCAAGTAGCAAATGTTGCTTACCAACCTCGGTCTAGTGATTGGCATCTTTTGGGAGGAAAGCCTGAAACTGAAAATAACATAGTCGATGATGGTAAAAGCTTTTTCTACCAAATGTACTATAACTCAATGAAAGGTAGATTTGAAGATCCTCCAGCCGACCCACCATGCTTAAAAGCTGAGACCGAGCATAGATACTGTCCCTCTTGTGAGAGAGAATATCAAAATGAAGTGAGAAAAAATCCACAGGTTGGTGAAGAGATCAACAGTGAAGATATCAAAGAGGTAAAACCTAATTTTCTAGCTATTAGCAAATGCAGAAATCACTTTTTGTATCCTGTTTATTTGTAATAATTCAAAAAATCCTTCTCACAGGTGAAATATTCTGTTGTAAAATGGAATGGAGAAGAGTACAGAGAAGGCTGTGGTGTTTACTTAAAGCCTGATACATTCAGTTTTAAACATTCCATGCTCCAACCCAAGAAGAAGCGAAATGATGGAGTAAGAGTTCACCTCTTAGATGAAGTACCAAAATTATGGCAGGTTCATTTTCTTACATTAATGGTAACAATACTTATTACTTAGGTCGCTGATGAAGATATGTATCCAGAATTTTACCGGAAGTCATCAGATCACATCAAAGGATCAAACCAGGAAACACCTGAGCCGTTTTGTATAGGCTATATTTCAGGTATATTTGCAGTCTCAAAGGGAGTGCATTCTCTCATGAAAGAATCTGATATATTCCTTCGTGTGAACAAATTATACCGTCCTGAAAACACACACAAAGGACCTAATGCAGCTCATCAACTTGACTTGAATATGGTGTATTGGAGCAATGAAGGTACTAAACTTCTTCGTTTTGGTGAGTACATAAACAAACCTCAGTTAGTTCTCATGTTGCAATTGGTTTTTAATTGTTTACAGAGGAGGTGGTTGATTTCTCCAAAGTTAAAGGAAAGTGCTTCTTGATGAATAGTGAGAATTTAGATACTACAGAGTCCGAATGGACTGCTGGAGGCCCGGATCGTTTCTATTTCAATCAAGCGTATGATTCCAAAACTGAAAACTTTGATGATCTGCCATCTAAAGCAGCACTAATTGGAAGTAAAGGAAAGGTAATGTGCTCTCTCATATTGGGATGGATCTAGGTTACAGCTTCATGCGTCAAGACAGTTTACATTTATTTTTTACTTTTGGATTGCAGGGAAAAGGAAAGGGCAAAGGAAAAGGTAGAAAAAGTACCACTGAAACTGACAAACCAATCCTTGATGTTCCAAGCTGGCCATCTTTGCAGCAGCCATTAAAAACGCTTGATGTGTTTGCTGGCTGTGGAGGTGAGTTAGACGGACTCATCTTTCAGCTTGTTACTCTGGTAGCTTTCTTCATCAATTTGTATGTACACCACAGGGTTGTCGGAAGGCCTTCACCAGGCTGGCGTGGCTGAGACTCTTTGGGCCATTGAGAAGGAAGAGGCTGCTGCTCATGCATTCCAACTTAACAATCCCAAAGCTACAGTCTTCGCTGACGATTGCAACATGCTTCTAAAGCTTGCAATGCAGGTAATCTGCTAGTTTGGGAGTGAGGTGTGATGGAATGACAAATGCATAACTGAAACACCACATTATTGACAGGGTCAGAAACAAACATCCAAGAAACAAGTTCTTCCTCAAAGGGGTGAAGTGGAGTTGATGTGTGGTGGGCCCCCTTGTCAGGGTTTCAGTGGAATGAACAGATTCAACTCCAGAGAGTATTCTCTATTCAAGGCGAGTTGAAAGTGTATCTTAATAACTTTCATTTTTACCTTTTATTTCCTTACATTCTTTTCTTTTTCCTCAGAACTCACTTATTGTCACATATCTGTCATATTGTGATTTCTACCGTCCCCGGTTTTTCATTATGGAAAATGTACGAAACTTTGTTGCATTCAAACGAAGCATTGTTCTCAAGTTAACATTGAGGTGCCTTGTAAAAATGGGTTACCAGTGCACATTTGGAGTTTTACAAGCTGGAAACTTTGGTGTGCCTCAAACTCGGCGCAGGTCAGCAAATGATGTCCTCTCTCAGATGTGGTGAAATATTTTATTTAATATCAATTACTATTGTTTTTGCTTTTTGCTGCAGAGCTATAATTATTGCTGCGGCTCCTGGGGAGGTTTTGCCTCACTTCCCAGCACCTTTACATGTGTTTAACCCAAGGGCGTGTCAGCTCACCATAGCTGTAGATGATAAAAAGGTATTGCAGGAGATAAAATATGGTACCACTAATAGCAAATTTATTAATTGATTATCATTGTTTCTATAAATGTGAATTTATTCTGTGTCATTATAGTTCAAGCCTTCGTGCCCGATGGTAGGCTGTGCTCCACTTCGTACCATCACTGTGCGAGATGCAATGTCAGATTTGCCCGAAATAAGTAATGGACACAATAAAGAAGAGGTATCCTATAATGGAGAGGCCATATCGGATTTCCAACGGAAGGTGGTTAATGCAGTATTCATATCAGAATTACTTCCTGCACATCATTTAACCATTTAATATGTATATGTCCATATTTATTTTGATCTTGCCCTTATTCTAGATTCGAGGCAACCAGTATCAGCCTATCCTGAGAGATCATATTTGTAAAGAAATGGCTCCCCTTGTGGAAGCTCGTATGGCACATATTCCCACTGCGTCTGGCTCTGATTGGAGGGACCTTCCAAACATTGAACTTCTTCTCAAAGATGGAAAGACAACAAAGAAACTGTATGTTCCTCCTTCATGACATCAAATGAGTTAATGTATGAGCAAATCAGATCAGCATGTGCAATTGACTTTATTTTTGCTTTCCAGTATTTACAGTCACCACGATAAAAAGAATGGCAAATCCTCTAACGGAGCCTTGCGTGGAGTATGCGCTTGCGCGGGAGGAAAGACTTGTGATCCACTGGACCGGCAGTACAACACTCTCATCCCATGGTGTCTACCTCACACAGGAAACCGACACAACCAATGGGCTGGACTTTATGGTCGCCTTGAATGGGATGGCTTCTTTTCAACGACTGTCACAAATCCAGAACCAATGGGCAAGCAGGTACTTGATGACTTGGGTTTTCGATGCAGTTATAACTTGAAGTTTCATACTGAAGTGTTGACTTGTGTGCTATCTGTCTCCAGGGCAGAGTGCTTCATCCGGAGCAAACGCGGGTTGTCAGTGTTCGGGAATGTGCTCGTTCACAAGGGTTTCCAGACTCATACCGCTTCTATGGAAACATTTTAGACAAGCATCGTCAGATTGGGAATGCGGTCCCTCCACCCATGGGCCGGGCCTTAGGGATGGAGATTCGAAAATCTATTGCTTTGAAGTTTCAACGTGATGGGATCAAGAAAGAGGGTGGAAATGTTTAGTACCTGAAACTGATTGGCGTGTCCTGTGTGCTATTAATGGAAAGTGTAAGAATTTCAATTCATTGCATTTTAAGTTGCCGTGTAGTGTACTGATATGAGCAGCACTTTTGATCATGGGCGGAAGTATGTACTTTTAACTCGGTATTAAAATCATTGTATATTGTTTTTAAATTCTTTTGTAACTTTTTATTACTTCAGTACACAATATACTGTGTCTTGATACATTTTACTTAAAATTGTCACTAATCAGATCTTGATTATCTGCCATAGCATGTTGAAGACAGGCCTGGGCATTAAGAAATAAAATCACTGCCAAACAATTTTCATATTCAATAATGAGCATGTTCATTCCTACAAGGTTGTTGGCATCGGGATTAACAAATATTGATCAAATACATTCTATTACATTTACAATACTGGTAACAAGTGGACTGACTGTCCTTCATATATCAGCACAATATGAATTTTTTTCTTTTTGCATTATTCATCATCCGACAAAAAAAAGCTACAACAAAACATGGAAGGTTAAAAAACAAACCTTCCTTTAAAAAGACTGGGTGTCCATGGTTTCACCCCTTAGACAAGCCATTTTAGAAGTTGGCTAGACACAACAATTCTCCAATAAAAGTTTAAAAAAGAAAGCAGTTGAACCGTGCTGGACAACAAGATCAAAACAGTACCAAGTTCTAGAGCTAGTAAATATATACATGAAAAAATATATATAAACAGATTCTTTCTCTCTCGAGAAATGCACAAGTCGAGTTGATTTAAAACACTTTATGCAAGGCACCAAAGTTTTGAAGCCAACCTTTAAAGGAGAGAAGAAAATGTTGAGGTGAATTAATTAATCATGAACATTTTGGACATCCTTTAGATTGGCCTGAATTTTGAAAAAACAAGGAACTAACACTGGTATCTGTTTAATGAGTTACTTAAACTGTAATCACATTTTCCAAACATACAATCAAAATGGAACTTAAATCAATGAGAAGTAAAACTGTTCAGGAACTATAAATAGTTGCATCAGTGATGAAACAAGTACAGATTGCTTGAACCTGAAATCATAACTGACTACTTAGTACTATCAGGCTCTAGGTGTACAAAGGCATCGGCACCAAGAACTACATGGGAGATCAAACTCCCTGTAATTAAAATGTACAAACAGCACAGTACCCCAACAAAAAAAAATATTGTGCAAGTGATGTAATAATCACAAGGGTACTAGTTTCAACTAAAGTCTATAAGGATCAGTAAAGCTGTAAATTACAGTTCTATCACTTGAACAGCTCGTTAGAAAATAAATAACACCAATGAATACTCAATTGATAAATCACAAAATTTTCAAAACGCAACACCATATGGGAATACACATTACATACATGATCTAGAGAACTCACACATTCATACACACATACACTCACTCTCACTCATGACCCACAAATGGAAGATGATTACTGATCTATAGATCAGTAAGTCATAGGTACAAAATGGCCGACACAAAATGAATAGAAAACTAAAATATCAACATACATTGAATCTTCCAAACCTTAAACACTAATAATGAAAAAAAGTTTTAAAAAACTTCCAGGAGAATAGAAAACATTTCAAGGAAAAATTATAAATAAGATAGAGTGCAGGCACAATGATTATCGCTGGAGACATGTCTCCTAAGCTGTAGTATGCCCTATTTCGAAGGGCTCATAATGCTCCAAATGAGAGGGACCAGGTATCATGTCAAACAAACTGTCTCCCAATGTATGGATAGTACCATTTTCCATTATTCGGGAACAATTCTTCATATGCTCCTTTAACTTGTCCTTTCTAGTAAGTCTCTTGTAGCACTGAGGACACTGAAACTGTCGATGATTTCCTTCATGCCTTGCTCGAATATGACGACGAAGGTGTTCACTCTGCCTAAAAGCCTGAGGGCAAACTGGGCACAGATGTGGTTTCTGGTTTAAATGGACCATCATGTGCTTATCCAGCCGAGAACATATCTTCTTGCAGACTTCACACCGCCCGGACCGGGGATATTTTCGTAGCTCTGCGTTGGCAGCTTGAATGTTTGCCCTTGAGTGTTCAGAGACTCGAAAATAGGGTGGGGAGTGAGATTGGGGATACTCATCTGTCTCCATCGGTTCTTCCTTGGGCACAAGGCTTGGCTTACTTGCTATAGGATGATATCCTGGTTTGTTTAGAACAGGTTTGGTGCCAGGAGGTATTGGCCCTGGATAGGTCCTAGAAGGCCCAACAGAAAAAATACCCTGAGCAGTCACGGAAAACGAGCCTCCTGAAGAATGTCCCATTCTGCCGAGAACAGGTGGATCCCCATTAAATCTTGGGCAAGGCTCATTCACAGGCGGCGGCTGCGGTGGCGGCGCCAGCGGTGGCGGCAGAGGCAGCGACGGTGGCGGCGGCAAAGGTGGTGGTGGCAATACCGAGGGGCTGCTGGTCACTGGCGCCGGCTTACTTATCACCGGTGCTGGCCGATTGGGGACGGGGGAAGGCCTGTTGACGACAGGTGGTAAAGTTCTGTGAGGAGCGGACAATGGTTTGTTGACAGCAGTTGAGGGCCTGCCAAGTGGCGAGGGTCTGTTGACAGCTATCGGTTTGTTCATAGCAGGTGATGCTTTAATGTGTTTCTTCACACCAGTTGGGACTCTTGATCTGGCGTTGAACGTTTGCAATACCTTGTCCTCCTTTCGTCTGCGGATTTCAGGGGGATCACTTGATGTCTTGTCAGCACATCCAGCGGTTGAGATCATCTTTTTGTCCACATCTGCCTCTCCCACTTCCAAGTTTATAATAGATGATTCTATGGTAATAGGGCTCCGACCAGCAGCAGAAGAAACATTACCCAACTTCTCACCATAGGCTCCATTCAATGAGCTCCAGTTTTTCAAAATCCCATGGCGTTGGGCGTGATTTTCATAGTTTTCACGCAAAAAGAAACGTTTTCCACAATCAGAGCACTTGTATGGCTTATGACCTGTATGAGCCTTTAGATGCAATTTGAAATCTCCCGGATTTTTGAACGACTTCCCACATTTTAATACTGGACATATCATATTGTTCTTTTCATATATGTGTTCTTGGATATGAAGCAACATTTTCTCAACTCCAACAATTCTTTTATCACACTGAACACAATTTAATGAGCACTGAAAATCCTCATTCTCTTCAAACACAACTTTTATTTTCATTGTTTCTTTGCTAGATGCTGAGGTGTCACCAGAGCTTACTTGACATCCTAGCTGGGAATGTACTTTGGCCTTCTCTACATTTTCAAATTTCTGACCACAACCTTGACATTGCAAATTCCAACAGTCTCTGCCCTTTTCACCCCGACCAAGTTTACCCAACACCTGCAATGCTTCAACATCATTAGCTTCCAGGTTCAAACCTTGCATATCGGACTCCCAAACAGAAGTCTTTTCAAACTTTTGGGACACCCACTCATTCCTGGAAGTGACAGATGCAGCCTCAGAACCACCTCCATTATCATTCCCCTTTTGAGGATCACTAATTTCCTTTAAGCTGGTATCACTCTTTTTGGGGAAGTAGTAACGTGTAGGTTCCTCACTACACTGTGACAGAAGGTGCATTTTTAATTTCTTGAGGGATGACATATGCTTCCTACATTTGAAGCACTTAAATTTGGCACTATTGCTTGAAACCTCACATTTATTACTAGAGCAATGGTCCTTCAGGTCCCTAAATGTTACAAACGTTTCATCACACCTTGTGCAGTTTTGAGGAATGGACCCCACAACATGGTAGTACAAGTGCCTCTTAAGAGATGTCATTGTGGTAAAATTTTTTCCACAGAATCGGCATTCATGAAGTTCTACTCCTGTGTGGTCCGTGAGGTGATCATGGAGCTTCTCTTCTGATTCTAGAAATATATCACATCGATGGCACTTGAACCGAACATCATAATCACAATCAGGCTTTACTAAGGAGGGTAATGGTGCTCTGTTTTCCGATTTGTTCTTGATCCAAGAAGTAAACAAATCTGATTTGTTCCTGCTAAGAGATACAAAGGGAGTAGTGGCCTTTCCCTTGAAGCTTCTATCACCATTACAGATACCGGAGTGATTCGAATTTTCAGTCTCTTCTAAGCACTCCTGAGATTCCACATTGTTTTCATTACTACCTGATACGAATTTGAGTGGGGAAGTGACATTTGGCTGCCCCTTCAAAGAAAAAGGCTCACTTTCTGTAGCCGCTTTTGAGTACTTTGTGACTTTGATTAGAGGATTTTGAACCAGGTCTAGCGGTACCCCATTCCTAAGAGGAAGTGAGTCGATGGAGTAGTTCACAATATTAGATTCTGTACCGTCATCCCCATTTACAATAAGCTGCAACTGCTTGCGTTCTGGCAATGTTCTGCCCTTCAGAGGAACCAATAAGACAGTTTCACAAAAGGCACTTGCATTACCATCTAGAGATGGTACTTCCTGAGACGGTGATGCAGGAGCCTCATCAACAGGATCGGCAGGTTCTTCTTTAATGTAGGATGTATTATCTTCTGACGGTTGGTCAGATGAGGAAGAAATCACAAATGAGGACGGCTTGACTGGATGGGACTCATCAGAATCCATCACCTTCGTCATTGACAGGTTTTCAGCTTTAACAACAAGAGACTCATCAAGTTGTATTACATCCTTTACTTGAGTTAACTTCTCATTCTCAGGCAACTTTGCCAAAGACAAGGTAGACTTTGCTCTGGGAGGTGATTTGACTTTGTTAAGTGGAGCAGCTACATCTTTGGATGACTTCTCCCCTCTTTGAACAACAGGTTTATCTTTTGGGGGCGTCCTCCTCTCCTTCCCTGGAGTAATACTTGACTCTTCCTTTTCAATTTTAATTTTTTTCCTTAAAGGTTCTTCCACACCCTTGCTACTAATGTAGAACATTGTATCAATACGGTCTAGCTCTTCCTGTGATGTATTACTATGAGTTCTTAAGTGCTTCTTCAATGCAGACGCCTGAGTGAATTGCTTATCACATTCTGAACATTTATAGGGTTTTTCATCAGGGTGGGTTTTCAGCAAGTGCATGGTAAGATTTGAGAGCTCAGTGAACTTTCTTCGGCACACAGGACATTCATAATATTGACCAGCGATATGAATTCTTGAATGCCCTGCTAGATGCTGAAGCAATGCAAAACTCTTACCACATTCCTGGCATTTGTGAGGCCTGTATATACTGTCATGGTTCTGACTTGTAACCATGGACTGATGGGTTTTTATGTGCAAATTAAAATAGTGAGCTCGGAAGAATTGCTTTCCACAGAACTTACAAAGTAAAGATCTCGCCGAATCATCTGCATTATCAAATTGACAATTTTTCTCATCACCCATCACAATTTTTCTGCCACCATCTTCCAATATATCAATGTCAGGCTTTTCATCTTCAAGAGAGTCATCACTATCCTCCCTCTTAATGATGATGCCTTCATCTTCGTTCATTGCTTGATAAGAATGGATTTCTTCGATGTCAGAATCATCATCCTTTTCAAGTTTAATCTGCACCTCTTCATGGAATCCTCTATCTGGAGGCTCTTCCTTTAACTCGTCACTTTCATTATTTATACAGGGGCTCTCCAAATTTATGACGGACACCTTGCCATTGGGGATGATCTTTCCTATTGGTGCCATCATAAACACCTAGAAGAAGAGAAGGATAAGTAGAGTGTAATCAAGTGATAAAACAACACTTAAAGGATGGTTTAAAAAGGAAAATGATCATGACTGTGCACTCAAACAATTTTAAGCACAGCAGATCTTACTTAGAGAACATAAGTAAAAGAGAGAGGGAGAGAAAGAAAGAAAGAGAGAAGGTTTACCTTGTTTGTCAAACAGGTCGCTCACTAACTATGACAGGCGTAAGGTCCCTTTGAAAGGACAGCACACTACCTGCCTCACCTCAGTGGGTCACAGAAGTCCTGGAACACAAGAACAAAATCAGTTAAGACTCCAACAGACACAGGAACTAACCTCTCCAAAACAATACAACACATGATGTTGGTAACCTAGCAGAAACATCAACTATCAACCGACATCGCCCAGCACTGTAGGAGTAAGAGGACTTCGCAGTTCGGGCACTTTGAGGAAATACAGAAATTTGCACAAGACACGACAGATATCTCAAATATGCTCTTTGGATTAACTCTGAGAAACAAACATGAAATCTCTGATAGTATCAGGGACCACATTAATGGTAAACAATAACAAATAAAAATCTCACGAGAGCGGGGCAAAAATTGACGTATTGACGTTAATTTCGTTTAAGAAAGCGCTGTAAGAGCTTTAAATATGAAGATATTGGGTCCAGAGGGTCACCCAGAAACTATAAGCTCTGGAACAACACTGTACACCAGCAAGGTACTTCACGCACAAGACTCACGAAATTAACGTTACGCGAACCCCACCCGCAGACAAATCAAATTGCATGTTGTATAAAATCATGTCTACTTGAATCAGGCCCCGGCAGAGCGACGACAAGAAACGCGACGAAAAGCCCACAACAAGTACATTTTCTCAGACATTACGAGGGCATCCGCGTCATAACACCTTGCCGGCGAGTGTGCGCCACGGCTCAACACGAACGCTAATACCTAGCTGTCCGTGCGAAAGCGTCCGCCGCTGCGTTGCTCGGGAAGAATTTCCATGAACGCACAGTGCAAACGGCAACATAACCTACACCACTTCCCTTGGCCTACGCTCCGCTGCAGACACAATGGGCAGGGCAGTCCTGGCGGGCTCACAGACGCACCAAAGAAACTGTGCCAGTGGACGTTCGCGGCGTTGCTCTTGGCAAGCACGCACAGGCGACACCTTCTGGCCGCAAGGGACAGCCTGATAGGAACCCCATCAACACTCCCAAATTTAAATCACTGACAAAAATTACCTCAGATGCATCGAACACGCTCAGGACGGGTTACACAACAAGTGGGCTGGTTTGCGATTTAAAATATAAATGACACATTCAACCAGCGTGATTCCATGTCCTCGTTAAAATTCCGTCCATGTGTCAACTATCAGAGTCCTTGCTGTTTCACGCAAACCCAAACATGACGGTCTTTTCACATACGTAAAACACAGAAAGCTTTAGGCCAGAGGCACCCACTACGCTTATGGGGGCTGGATACATTTCCGGTTGCGGCGAGTGGGTGCGGTACTGCCAGCAGAGGAACGCGATTTCCAGCCGGAAAGTTTAGGTGGTTAATTGCGCTGATGCGGCGTTCTGCGAGCCAGTTTCCTTAGTTTCAGTGTGCGCGTCTTTACTTTAGTGTCTCTTAATGTTTTCAGTGGCAAACAACAGTCAGCCACGCCAATGACGCGTTGAGTTTCGAGCGCTGTTTGGTTGGCGAACTGCTTTTGGACTTCCCGGATCGTCACTACCCGCCGCACCGCGCGAGTTCGGAGACCACGGGCCTGCGGCGTGGGGTGGGGCATGGCGGGCCTGGGGTGGGGCGGACTTGGGCGACTGCTCGCGTGCCCGGGCCGTTGGGACACCGACGTTGTCAAGTTCCGAGAGCGGTAACCCGGCCATTTCAGTTTTCTCCCCATCCATCTGGGCCATCCAAAAGAAACGTACACAAAGGTACCGACGAGCTTCCCCCCCCCCCCCCCCCCCCCCCCCCCCCAACCAGTCCTTTTTCATCGAGAAACAAGAAATATAAGACCTTTACTTTACAAACTCTTTATTGAAAATCGTGCTACAACACCAAGTGTAATAGAAATGAAACAAGTATGAATAATCTGTGATCGGAAAACATCATTCAAGGTTTCAGTACACACATACAAGTACATTTATTAATAATAACAATCAAAATAGATGGTATCACATCAACATCCAGCAAGGTTTTATTTTTTCTTCCATCTACTTACACATTGCCGAACCTAAATAAATCCACATGGAACATAAAATTATAAGAACTGTAGAAAAAAACACCCTAATAGAGGTAATTATCTTTGGAATGCAAATTGATCATTATTGGCAACATGTAAAGTGGGAAACACTTGAACAGTTGAATGCAGAACCAAGTGGGATCAAGGGGTTTACAAGAATCAAGCAAAGAACATTAAAAGACCAGAACATTCTGATGATGATAAGACTGAAAATATTAGGAATCAATAAAAGTAACAAACTAAGCCAAAATCTTTGACAGAAAAACAATAACAAATAGACAACAACAAAAAGAACAGCAAAATTGTGCTATTTCATGACTGAAACCTCATAACTGCTACAAAATTATCTCTAAACTTCGACTGGAATTAACATTGACCATTGTATTGCGAGGATTCCATCAAGAACTCAGGTATTCTTCAGAGATCATTAAAATACATAACATGCTCATAAACAACATGAATGGGATAATTGATTGAAATGGTCACAAAAAAAGACAAAAAAAAAAAGACACAAATGGAAATAACACAGAAGTGAAGAAGTATGTAGATACCTGAAGACGATATCCGAACTGATAGAACATATTAGTCAGTATGGATGAACAGCAAAACTACAAAAAACAGGATGACTAAATAGTTAAATAATCTACAATGGAATTGGCACTTCCTATCACAAGACACACCTCAAATATCATTGTAATTGACAACGTAATATAATCATCCACAATACTTCATAGGACACAAACAAATAGCCAGCATTTGGAGGATGCAGTAAAATATTCTGTTTGTGCTGAGCACTTTCAGAAATACCTATGCAAGATTTTCAGAGGATAGAAAACAAGTGAAAATAGATCCAATCAAGGGTAGAGATTTGTTGGAATCTCATTTCAAGAGATTTTCAAGGTGGCCATTAGCCCAGGGAACTATTAGTACAAACTAAAATTTAAAATTTGTTACAAAATAACAGGAAGGATACCTTTCTTGCAAAGTAAGTATTGATTGTTCAATATTCTGAACACACAAATCGTTCAAATCTAGGATGCATAGGACGGAACAGAGTCCTTGAGCAAAATAATTTGTCGTACACCCGAATCATAAACCAGTATACTGGGGAGAGGAACTGCTGGACTGGGAGTCTGGATTAACCCGTGTGAGTCGAGTGAAGGGGTTACGAGAACTGGTTCTTTTTCTACGTGTCCTATCTTCACCACCACTGCAAATTTCACTGAAACCAATTAAGTGTAGGTTTGGTGTTAAAATTTTAGATCACCATAAAATAATGTCAAAGATTATGCAAAGTCACTAACCCAAAAAATGGAATCATGTGCACCAACAGTTCCTTATCAGGAGATGCTGAAAGTTCAGCATTTGTCTGTATCAAATGATTCATAACACATCTCAAATAATGCTGAAGTCTTTTGCGTCGCTCTTCTACAAAACGAGCATCCTAGAAAAGAATTATTTCATAATTTCACATGAATTAGATGTGGAACAGATCAGGAAACAACGGGAGGAGTATCCAATGAAAATTGTCTGCTTACCTTGTTTCCTAAAGCCTTCTTTGGAGGGAAGTCAAATGTTCCCACAACAGCATCTTGCTTTTTCAAATCCTTGTGCAGAGCATAAAACTGAGCATAACGGCGGTAGATATTCCACTCATCATCTCTTATTCGAATAAAGACCTACAGGGAAACAAAGACGGTGACAATATTAAACCACTTCAAGAGAAACACCAAACCTTAATATTTATCAAATGACACAGTACCTGATACACATGATGAACATCCGAAGACCCACCAGTTAGAAAAGCTGATGGTACCCAAATATTAACTAGGGCTCGCGCTGCTGTACAAATAGAACCTCCATCATAGTCACTAGTGACACTATGAGCATCATCGTCTGATGTACCAGGCTCATCTGGTAATGGCCCTCTCAAATCAACAAGTTCATCACGAAGCCTACGCAATACTGTGTCTTTGGCCTGAAGAGCACGGTGCAAGCGTTCATTGAATTCCATTAGTTCACCATGCATTTCAGCAACCTGAAAATAGTTGGAAATTCACATGAAATAACTGATAGAAGACAAGTGATCTTTCATGTCAATACTAACTGCTTAAAAAAATACCCAAATATGGCTTTACCTGGATAAGCTTTCTTTCGTACTCTCGGGCTTCAGTGTGATAATCTGGAGGATCACCAACTAATTGGGCTCCAGCTAACTGGCTTAACATTTCATGTGCTTGGGATCCATCCCTTCTCAACATTTGCACAGCTCCAACATATTTTCTCAACTGGTGTTTCAACAGTTCATTTTCTCTATGTTTACAACACAAGACACACATCAGATCGAATTCATTAATTCATAATTTTTTTTCAAAAGGTAGCTGTTACTTTATTTAAGATCAATTAAATTTTATATTCTTGCTAGATATACCTGTTAAGAGCTTGCAAGCGAGTTTCAACACGTTCCACTTTATCTAAATGCATGCGTGAGGATTCTGTTATTTCTGCCTGTAAAGTGTTCACCTTCTCTTGGCTTTCTTCCAAAGCTCTCTTCAAATGTCGGTTCTCCTTTTGCAGTTCTTCTTTCCGAGTCAAAACAGCCAACAGGGCATCTCGTACTTCACCTGAAAGGTAGACAAAAATTAGCAAAGAACTAATCCACCACTTTTTCGGTACCATTTCAAAATGCCATCCAAACACAAACCATTGACATGGGCTGGTAGCTCAACTTTGCTCTTAGAGCGGGCACTATTTGAGGGTTGCTCTGGAGGGTTGTAATCCAGAGTAGTGTTCTGCAGTAACTTCTGGGTGGCAATGAGAGCTGCAGCAGCACAGTCAGTGTCCTGGAAACCCACCAAAATTTTTAAATGTATGAATTTACGAGATCTTTACAAACAAGGAAAACCATGAAGTTGTGTTCAAACCTCTGAATAACTTGGAACCGATAAGGAATCTTCCTCAGAATGAGCCTCTTCATTCATAGAAACAGGTATGAGCTCGCCAACACTGAGGTTATTCACAGGTGTCAATGTTTGCAGCTGTGCGATGCTGGATCAGGAAGATTTATTATCAGAAAATTTATTTTGGTAATGAGCAGTTTTCCATTTTTATTCTATTGTTGTTTTTTACCGGGATTGATGACCAGATTTAGTTCTCATTGCACTTTTTTCTCCTTCATCATCAGATCCTTGCATTTCTACCATTACAATAGGTGCACCTAGTTTTAAAACAGTACTTTGTGTTGAATCAGATGGTCCAATTAAATGTTGTTCTTTGTGTTCCTTTTTGTCTGACTGCCCTGATTTTTCATTTGGCAAGCCCTACAAACACAGCAAACATTTAAATTAAAAAGAAATAAATAGAGCCAAAGGATTTCATAAGTGTGAGTCTATGTACCTCTTTCATCTCTCCAGGAGGGTTGGCAACAGGTGTAGAATCATCACTACAACTCTTCCAGTCCGATGAAAGAACAGAAACAGTTATTGGCGAATTCAGGCAGGTTGGTGGGGCACTCTTAAAGTCAAATGAACTAGAGACTCCTCCCACACTTTGAGCTATGTTAGTATCATCATCATCAAAGGAGATTATGTTGGTTGGGCCCTTTCTTTTTCTGCGTCCTTCACTTTTCTTCCTTGTTCCAGAGCTCCCCATGCTACCACTTCCAGAGCTACTGTTGTCTATATGTCCAGAAAGAAAGTTTTATTGCATTTATATCAATTAAAGTAATCAACAAACTACACCATAGCTACAGTGCTTAGTCCTTACCAACATTTGCATCCGCAATAATTATAGGTTCAGATCTTGATAAAGTAGGGTCAACTAAAGATAAATTACCACTGTTTGGACTCTTTGAACCATGCCACTGGTTTAATTCAATTTTATCAATACTGATTGCAAATAATATAGGGCCCAATCCTAAAAGCACAAAATTAGTATCAATTTATATAATTCAAGAGTGGTAATAATAGCATGGATCTTGTTAATGTTCTGACCTCTGGCCATTGTGGGAAGATTACTTGAAAGTTCTTGGTCTAACAGGAGAGCCCATTCCTCATAATACTGTGCAATCTGTTGAGGATTACCAATAAGACAGTGAAGGTAACGTTCCAAAGAGTGTTCATTTAAAGATGACCTCAACCACGCTCGTCCTCGTCCTATGTCTGTCCACACCTGCAGGAAAAAGAACAAATCAGAATAATAAACACCTCAATGGTAGATTGGAAACTAGATAACCACATAGGATGACATTAATTCAAACCTGTTTTAATAGCAGGTAGCGTTCATATTCATGTTTTGTGAGATGCTCTGTTACATAATGCCAAAATGAAACATGGTTTGTTGTTTCAGATCTATTCAACATTAAGCTGGTTGATACAATTTCTGTCATTTGTCTGGAAATATAATGAAAAACAAAAACCTTTATCAGATATGAATTTTGCAACAAAACACAAGGTTTCAAATAGTTTTAATAAGAGCTTACTTGAAAGCAGAGCTGGTCTTGTTGAGTGGCTTTGATCGTAGGCCATGAGACAGAGCTGCTTCCAATCGACAACAGAGAGACGCTACATGTGGATCAGACTCTGTAGCCAGCTCTGCTCTCCCACCAAACCGAACCTGACATTTCTTTACTGCATCATGTAAATCTGCCATAAGCTGTTCTCTTTCTATCAAGTGGGAACCACTACCTCCACCTGATACAGCCATCACTGTGGACATCATGTTATTCCTGGAACATATGGAGCCACATACTCAACAAAAAAGTAAGTCAACAAACCTAAAAGAGCACCATAGTTGTACCTATTAGTAAAGCCACTAAGTGAGCTAGCTCCTATCTAACCTATTGCCAAGAAGGTCCAAAAGTTGGTCTCAGCACACTTTAATAAAATCACATGTAACCACAAAATCTTAAGCAAATGACTATGAGTACCACAAATACAACCTTAATGGGGACCTAGAGTCCACCACAACAAAGAATTTTTATCGTGTAAGATTGTTCCTTATTGAGGTTCGAAACGCAATGAAGGGCTCTTAAAAGCATAGTACATAGTCTATGACGTTTATAAGTCATGTCAAAAACAAGAACTCACCAGACTCATAGTGAATGCATTAAATTTTTAAAAGGAAAAGTCGAGTTGAATATCAGCTGTTGAAGCGAGGCAACTGTTTTGCCATAGTATCGAATCGTCGTGGGTTTCCTCCCACTAGACTGCTGTTGTTTTTGATTCGAGGTTGTGTGTGTAAACTCTACGCTTCGCCAGACGACAGACGATGATATGATAGTGAGAGGGAGAGGGGGAGGGAGGGAAGGGAAGGGAAGAGAAGAGAAGAGAAGAGAAGAGAAGAGAAAGAGAAGGGGAGGGGGAAGGGAAGGTTTTCCACGGAGGCTCGAGGCTTGGAAGCGTATTAAGACAAGCGGTGGAGAAACGGCGGGAACGGGAACAGACGCATTGGCGCCAATTTTAAGAGGTGCCGTTGGGAGCAGAAGCAGCATGCCCGTTTTACATTACTTTGGCTGTATAAACCTAGCTAGAGCAGCATTTTAGATCTGCCCTGTCTCGACACTAGCGCTGAAGCGGCCGAGCGCCGAAGCAGGGATAGGCTTCACACATCGGCCAACGCCAGCTGTGCCCGTTTTACATTACTTTGGCTGTATAAACCTAGCTAGAGCAGCATTTTAGATCTGTCCTGTCTCGTGTCTGTATGCTGTGCAGAGCATGACGGAAAACTGAGGTCTTTTTGCTCCATAAGCTAGGGAGAGCATTTGTAGGGAGGCAGGGAGAGAGAGAGAGAGAGAGATAGAGAGAGAGAGAGAGAGAGAGAGAGAGAGAGAGAGAGAGAGAGAGGGGAGGAAAATGAGGGAGGATGAAGGGCAAAGGGAGGGGGATGATGCTGTGCAAGGGGTCGCCGCTGCGTCTCCTCTCCGTGGATGTAGGTAGGAGGAGAGGGGAGGGGAAGTGGTAGTCGGCTCGGCAGCGCAGCCGACGCCAGCGGGAACCAGACTACAGACAGGGGGAGGGGGAGGGGGGCCGTCGGCAGGATACAAAGGACAGGAGAGGGGAGGCCTGGGGCTCGGGCGTCCTGAGGGAGCGGCAAGTCGTGCAGCCAGCCAGCCAGCCAGCCATCCAGCCGGACAACATCAACCGGCCGGCAGCCAGCGGCGGGCGGCGGTACGGGGCGCGGCGCAGCGCATTCAGTAGAGTCCCGCGCTCTGGCAGGGGTGGGCTGCGTCCGGCTGCGCCGTGCTCCGCCGTGCTCCGCTCTGCCGCGCCGCGCTCGCGGTCCGCGTCTCGCAGCGCCGCGTCCTCCCGCAGGAACCGCGGCGGCGATAAGCGGCGCGACCAACGGACTTTCACGACGCGCCTCCTCCACCGATCGCGCTGGTCCTGAGCCGCTCGGCCCGAAACCCGGCGTGCTGCTGCGCGACGCGCGTGTCTGCGTGTGTGTGTGTGTGACCGGAGTCCGCGAGTGACCTGACGTTGGCCGTCGCCGCCCACTCAAAGGATTACCCTTCGCTCAGCACCGATGAGGACTCGCCCTCGCCGGCACCCCTGCCGCCGCGTCCTATGAAGGTGGGAGCTCTAACCAGCCGGCGGCGCCGGATGCAACCATCACTGCACATGCCACTCCGGGTGGCCGCCGTTCAGCGGAGGCCGATAAACAGCTAAAGCCAAACCCGAGGGGCGCGTCGTGCGATTTGTAACGTTTCCAACACACGCATGTTGCTGCGTTATCGTGAACGCACCGGCCGGTTTCGGCTGTGGAGGCGTGGGAGTCAGACAGGGGGGGGGGGGCACTGCAGCTCCGCCGCTGCACCGCTGCTGCAGCAGGGGTGGCGTGCGTACGTCTCCGCCCCACCGTGACGAACGCGCTGCGCACCAGCCAGGCGCCGGCCGGGGGAGAGAGGGGGGGGGGGGGAGGTGCCGATCAGGGAGTGCCGACAACAACATTGTGCTTTCTTTACCTTTTAGCAGGGATCCCGGGCAGGGGTCGCCGCTGAGGGGTGCCGCCCAGGTAAAGCGTTGCCCCTTTCCGAATTCTTTCGGCTGACCCCGCGCCGGCCCTCCCAGCCCTCCCGGCCCTCCTCCCGGCCCTCCTCCCGGCGCACAGAGGAGGCATTATCAAGTGCCGGCGGCAAGGTGTTGTGGGGACGTGGCCCCGATGAATGGAGGCGGGGGGGGGGGGGGGGGCAAGGCGAGCACCCGCCGGGTCATGTCGCGCGGCAGGGGGGCTGTCCCCCGGCAGCCTCAAGCACCTCTCGGTGACCGTCCCGCCGAAGCAAGCGCTGCTCAAGCACTGTTTAATTTCTAGACTAGCACTGCTTAACTTCTTTGCCTTAGCACTGCTTAATTTCTGCTTAAGCGTGGCTTCACTCGGCGTGAAGTTTGATTACGGGTTGCGGCCGTGGCAAATGGCCGTCTAGCCGGCACGTGGACGCGCTTTAGACGGGTGGCTGCTGCGGGGCGGCATGCCCGGCCGGGACGGAATCTGGACCACGAGGCGGCAGCGGCACGCGTCCGGAGACCCCCCCGCGGGGCCCCTCTCCTCTCCGCTTCTTATGGCCGCTCCCCCAGCGCCGCTCTCCGCGGCGCATCACGCCCCCTAGCCTTAGGGGCCGGCCGGGCCGGGCCGAGGCGGCCGAGGCCGTGGCCGGGGAGCCGAGTCACGAAGGAGGACGGGGGCCGGCCGCGGGCTGCGCTGGCCGCCGCCGCACGGCCCCGCACGGCCGCGCACTGCCCCAGTCTCCGCCGTGAGCTCCGGGCGGGGCCGGCCGGATGGGCTGCGGACAAAGGGAGGACTCTGCGTGCGCCGTAGGCCGCCGTCATCCACGAGAGTGCGTCTGCGAGGCCTGGGCGGCGCCTGCCGGGTAGGCAACTCGGAGCTGCGCGCGCACGCGTGTCGTGCGGGCCGGCCTACCCCGGCGCTCGCAGGCGGGAGGCGGCGTCCCGCCCCGCCCGGTGCCGCGCCACGCCGCGCCTCGCCCACTTCCGCGGGACGGCCGTGTTTACGTTATGTCGCGGTGTACTGTATGGGGTCAGGCCGGGCCGGGTCAGGGGGCGGGCAGAAGCGGCCAGAATGTGTTTCGTAACCCCGCGCGGGGCCCCGCCGAGTGCGGAAACGGTTCGCCCGCGCCGTCCCGGCGCCCGATCCGGCCACGCCCCCTCGGGGTGCCACACACACACGCACGGAGGAAAAAAGATTAGCGGATCCAACCGATATGTTAGTCGATTTTCAGACAAGCAACAATCTCCAATTTTTAGAACTACAAACTTCTGCTTGTCTGGGAATAACGCATCAGTCGGATCCACTAAACTTTTTTCTCCGTGCGCAGTCCTCCCCTTGAGCCGATTTGTTGACCCCGGCGGGCCGCTAAGTGGAGCCGACTGTGCACGCGCGCTGTGCTGCTGGCCTGGGCTGTCCGGCCACAAAGGCTCTCACACAGCACCGACGGCATGCGCCGCCGCCGCTGCCGCCGCCGCCGCCGCCGCCGCCGCCGCCGCCGCCGCCGCCGCTGCCGCCGCCGCTGCCGCCGCCGCTGCCGCCGCCGCTGCCGCCGCTGCGGTCACAGCGAGACACGGAGCCTCGCCGAGCCTCGCTTGGCCACGCTCGGCACACCGCCGCCTCTCCCGTCTGCGTCGCGCGCCGCACTGGCGGTGCTGCCGGGGCCGCCGGGGCACCTCTTTGCCTCCTTGTCGGTGAGGTCATCGCCTCCTCCGCCCAGCGGCCGGCCCCTGGCAGCGCCGGGCCCGCAGCCCCCGCCCTGCCCTGCCCTGCCCTGCCCTGCCGTGCCGTGCGATGCAGCGGCCCTTGTCGCCCCTCCAGCCCCGCCTTCTGCACCGTTGCGGGCTGCTGCGGACTTCCAGGGGAACCCTCGAGTCGACACACACACACACACACACACACACACACACATTGCGTTAACCCAGTGTACAGTATGTCGTTCGCCGCCAAAATTCAAAATTTTGTTCGGGCAGAAAAAAAACAGCCACTATCAAAACCGCACAGTTTAATGTCAAAATTGTGTTCTTCTCCCTGGAGGCTGGCAGATGAGCCGGCCGTTAGGCCTCCTGGAGCGGATCGGGTGTCCGGTTCCAGAGGGTTCCAGTCCTGGACACTGGCCACTGGACACTGGACACTGGACACTGGACACTGGCCACTGGACACTGGACACTGGACACTGGACACTGGACACTGGACACTGGCCACTGGACACTGGACACTGGCCACTGGCCACTGGACACTGGACACTGGACACTGGCCACACTGGACACACTGGACACTGGACACTGGACACTGGACACCACTGGACACTGGCCACGCCCCGAAACCCTGATCCTGCAATTGACGGCCACGGGATTCACCTGTCCAGGGCCCCCGGGGGGGCAGCTATCATAGCCATCGCAGCCACCGCAGCTGTAGCGCCCGCAACCCGTTCGGAGCCAGGCGGGGCGGGGCGGGGCGGGGCGGGGCGGGGCGGGGTCCGCGGGCTCGGCAGGAGAGGATCAGCCGGATCGGTTCGGGAGTTGTTCCCCCGCGAACCGGGTTTCAATCAAGCAGCGCCGCGGCGGTCCGCTGCACAAGAAGCCCTGCCGGTGTGTTCCTCTCACGCCGCGCTGCCCCCGGCGGGGGGCGCGAGGCGCAGGGTGGCCGGTGTTGCGTCACCGCGTCACACTTGAGCTGCCAACTGTTGAGCGCGGAGCGAGCTCGTGAGCTGCCGCGGAGGGCGGGGGCAGGGCTGCTTGCTTGTTAGTGTGTAGTCCATTCCCATTCCGCCGTCAGGTTGGCAGCGGGGCCACACGAGGAGCCGGGGCACGGGGCTGCCGAGCCCGTCGTGTGTCCCCCCGTCCCCACACACATTATGCGGGGGTCTAGTTGGGTCTAGTTGTACAATAATTCGCCAGATGCAATAATGTAATGGCAGCGTTTACGGCGTTGCGTTAGCCGGCTGCGGCATCGGCTTGGAATCGGCCGCATCGGCCGGCCGGCCGGCTGGCGGTTGCGTCGGAGCACATAATGGAAAAGTAAGGAGGTGGGATGACTCACTGGCGGGGCGGGCTGGGCGAGGAGGGTGATGGACTGCACTCTTGCGGTCTGCAAGGCATACACACACACTCGTACACACACAGAGGAAAACGAACGGGCGTTTTCAGTAGAATGAAAGTGAGATTGGAAACCCGTTCCTCTAGCAGTAGCGTGGTCTCTCTCTCTCTCTCTCTCTCTCTCTCTCTCTCTCTCTCTCTCTCCCTCTCCCTCTCCCATTAGCAGCTGAGGGCGCGGGTTGCCGAGGGACAGCCGGCTGGGGGCGGGGCAGCCTCCCTCAGAGTGGCGCATTACCTGCGGTGGCTGCCTTTCCTCTCTCCTCCCGCCTGTGTCACCCCCGGCTTGCCTACCGTCTCGGGGGTGCGGTGCTAGAGGGGGCCGGGACGGGAGGAGAGTGAGGCCCCCTGTTAGCACGCAGTCCGCGGGCCCAGCCCGGCCCGGCCCCGCCCGCCGCGGCATGGCAGAGTCGAGTCGCGACCCCCCCTCCTCGGTGTTCCCGTTCGACGTATGGGTATCGCATCGCTTTGGCAACCGGTTCGGTCCCCGCAGCGAGCGCCGCGGCCGCGGTCCGGCACGGGTCCGGCACGACACGACCCGGCCCGACCCTTGTAAATGCGGTACGTCCTGCCCCGCCCGACGCCGTCTCTCTCTCTCTCTCTCTCTCTCTCTCTCTCTCTCTCTCTCTCTCTCTCTCTCTCTCACTCCCTGCCCAGGACGGCGGACGGCGGGGTCTGTCCGTTGATAGCGAAGAGGTTGTTTTGGCTTTGGCGTCGTGCGCCTCGTCTGGTCCCCGGCTGGTCCGGCCTTGGGCGGGTCGTGAGTCCCGGGGATGGGCTGGGCCGCGGGCCTCACGGCCCTTGTTCACTGCCTAATTACAGTACAGCGAATATGAAGGAAGCAGGAGGAGGAGGTGGCCCGTCCGGGGCTCCACCAGGGCCCAGGCAGCCCGGGGCGGGGGCCCTCGGCCCTCCTGCCGCTGGAGTACTCCCGGCCGGCCTCCCGCCCGCACCACGCCGCCGCCGCCGCCGCCGCCGCCGCAGTCCCACGCTTTCCCGGAGCGCAATGCCTGGCAATGCCCCGTGGGAGAGCGCAGCACAGCTCGGCGCAGCGCCTCGACTCCAGCACCTCCGCGGCACGTCCAGCCGCCCCTCCCTGCGTCCGTCCCTCCTCCAGCGCCCTCCAGCCCGGCCGGCCGCGGGGCCTCTCGCCTTGTCTCGGCGCCGCGCTTCCTTCCTGGGGGCAGCGCCGATGGGTAGCGGCCTGCATCTGCTTGCCTCGCCCGCTGACCTACCCTAACCTGTCCCGCCGCCGCCGGCCGAGCGCGGGAAGGGGCCGAGTGGAAAGCGAGGCGCCACTCCACTTGAGTCCTGCCGACGAGGCCCCCGATCAGTAAGAGCCTCCTAGCACAGCGTTCCCTGCGGCAGGGGTCTGCAACTCCGAAAATCTCCGCACCGAGACTGTATTCTCATCGAGAATACTTGGCAATGATCCCGAAATACTCTCGGATCACCCTGATCAAGTTTGAGAATACCTCGAGAATACCTGCTGGAGGGCGTGCCGAAGTCGCATACCCTGGGCGTGCGGTCGCGCTAACGGAGGCATATCGAAAGTCTCTCACGGCACGGCGGACTGCGTGTGGAGTGGATCCGTCCATATGAGTGAGAAAGTGCGGCGGGCGAGGCGAGGACAGGAGGGGCGCGGCCCTGCAGGACACAACAGCGCAGCCAGGCACAGGCCGGGCCCAGGCCGGCGGCACGGCGCCTCGACAGCCTGTTATCCTTCGCGCCGCCGCCGCCGCCGCCGCCCGCGTGCCGTGTGTGGGTGGGCGGGGCCGGGCCGGGCCGGGCCAGGACTCCAATAGTTTATCGGCTCGGCTCAGCTCCGCGGGCTCCGCTGCCGGCCCCGCCCGCGCTCCGTATCCAGTCTGGCGGCACGGGAGCAGATTTCGAGGTGAAATCAATCTGAGCGGTGAAACAGCGGCCGGGCCGAGCCGAGGCCCACCTGCGTGCGCCGGGCACCGGCCCGCTACGGCTTCCTCCTCCCCGTGATGCTCAGCCAGCTGATTCCGGAGAACACACTGCCCCTCGTAAGCTCTCTGTCTCTGTCGCACTCGTGGGTGCCTCATAAGGGAGGGAGCGAGAGGGGGGATAGAGAGAGAGAGAGAGAGAGAGAGAGAGAGAGAGAGAGAGAGAGAGAGAGAGAGAGAGAGAGAGAGAGAGAGAGAGAGAGAGAGAGAGAGAGAGAGAGATATCAGGTGTTCGGAAAATCAGCCTGCATAGGTGCCGTTGCTGTGATCGTCCGGACGGACGGAGACTTGAACGAAAGAGGGGGTCGGAGGCTCGCGTCACGCCGAGCCCCTCATCCCCGGGACCCCCCGGGCACGCACGCGGCACGCACGCACGCGGCACGCACGCGGCACGCACGCGGCACGCGGCACGCGGCACGCGGCGCCCCGTGACCGGCAGCGCGGCCGCCCGTCATCGCCGCCTCCGCCGCGGCGGCCGCGGCCACGGCATGTCGTGGGCTTGATTTACGCGTGGATTACGCCGCCTGTTACTTTGCATCACACATCTCCCGTCCTCGTCACACCCCGTGGCCCGCTCCCAGAGGGAGGGAGAGAGACGCGCGCGGCCCGACACGTCGGCCGAATCAATTATTATTACACACGGTGCACGGCCGTCGTCCGCTGCGTCCCGATCCCGATGAATGGCGAGCGCGCCGTCTTAATTCATTCGGCCGCGTCCCACCGTTTTGGCGCTCGTTAATGGCGGCCATTGAGAAATGTCACCCGCTGCCGCGGCGGTGCGCGGGCGGCAGGCGGCAGGCGGCCTGCGCGGGCTCCAGAGCTGTCGCGCGCGAGTGCTCCCGCTGGAGAGTTACTCCGGCGGCGCCGTGCGGCAGTCACTCACGGGGAGTGGGCTTGGCGGCACCTGGCCGCCGCGGTGCGGTGTGGGCTACCGCGCAAGGCTACGCGGCGCGCGTGCGTGTGCGTGCGCGTGTGCGTGTGCGTGCGCGTGTGTCGCCGGGCGGCAGGGCGGGGCGGAAACGTATACGGCGGACGCAGGAGGCGGAAGGCGCCTGCGGGCCGCGGCATAGGCAGCCCGGCACGGCGCGGGCGCCCGGCGGGACTGCCCACCCGGCAGGCTGTCTCTGCCGGCGGAGCTGTGGGGCCGCTGCTCCGTCACGAAGACCGTCAGGGCGGTGTACTCGGGGTGGCAAAAGTCAGAAACTGCGTTTGAAACGCATGCATGACGTTTCCGCCGCCGTGCCATATGGCCGCCTCTGGCACCTCACCCCGCTCGGCGCTCGGCCGCGCTCCGCCCGTCCCTGGACCCTGGCCGACGCCTCGCCTGCCAGCGTCCGCAGGGGACGGGCCGTGGCGTTGCGGCCGGGCCGGCCGGGGCGTCGCCAGCCTCCGTGTGTACCGTTGGCCGACGGGCGGCGCTGCCCGGCGCTGCCCTGGGAGTGCTTGTGCCCCTCGCAGCGACCCGCGGGAGCGGCATAGTGATCCAGCCGCGGGGACTCGTCAGAGAGAATTAAAGTTCAAGTGTTGCAGTAGCGGCGAACATTAGAGTGCGCAACGAGCCAGTATGTATAACTAAGTGTGTGTGTGTGTGCTAGTGTGTATCGAGCGTGTGTGGGTTTGGATACCAAGGTTAATCAAATCCTCCGGGCTCGCATACACACACACACACACACACACACACACACACACACACGCACACACACAGATGCGCACGCTCTCCATAACTGCGAACGCCGCCTCCTCGCTTCCGCAAGGTGCACACCCGACGGTCCCATCAGATCTGGTCTGGCCATAGCTAGAACAGTTGATGGCCGGGGTCGCCCCCCCCCCCTCTCTCCGTTGTCGCCGTTGTCTTATTCTTTTGGGGCCGCGGCCGTATTTCGGTTCTCGCTTGACTCCGTGTTTTTCTCCGCCCTGCCGGCCGCGCACGGATTGACTGCCCGGTGTGCCCGGCCGGCTGATAGCGTCCCGGCTTTACTGCGGGCCGGCGGGGTGCAGCGCTGCGGGGGCCGCGGGGGCCGCGGGGGCACGGCGGGCACGGCAATGCTCCCATAACAGGCTTCGGCCGGTAAGTGATAGCAATCATACGGCAAAAAGGGGCCCTCTGGACCCGTGCGCTGCGCAGCGGGCGGGGCCGTCCCGGGCATACCGCACCGCACCGCAGCGCACCGCAGCCATTGCGCACGGACCTTTAATTTGTACCGGCTCGGCGCGGGGTGTGGCCGTCGCGTGGCCGCCGCGTGGGCGTGGCTGGCGTGGCGCAAGGTCACGCGACACCTTATCTCACGTGTGTGTGTGTGCGTGTGTGCGTGCGTGTCGTATGGTGCAGCGCGCTGGAAGAGTAATGCTGAGAAGGCCGTCTCTCACAGCAGCGGACTGTTCTCCCTGCGGGAGTGCAGTACAGTATGCCGGCGGCATGGCACGCCCGACCACGCCCGTGACCACGCGCGGCTACGCCACACACACGCCACACACACACACACGCCGGGCCGGGGCCCTCTGGTCCGGTCCGGGGCCTCCGAGGCCTCGCTCCGCCGCCCGCGGGGGCCGTCGGGGCCGATGCTCTACGCTGCCCCGCAGGAAGCCCAGCCTTATGGTTCCGGGAAAGGATTCCTGCGGAGTATCGAACGCCTGAAATGCCTTCGGAGCGGCGCTGGGCTGCAAGAGGGCGGGCGCCTCGGAGCTGGCGGAGCGGCGCAGCGTGCGAGGTGTCCTGGAGGCCTCCGTACTGCTAACGCATAACTCCGGGACTCTGCCGTGGGAGCTCCCCGGCCGCGGCCCCGGCGCTGAGCCGCGGCTAATGTGTGTAGCCGCCGGCCGCGCTCCTCCACCCTCCACCATCTTTTTATCCCCCCTTATAACATTGAATAAAACACGTTGTTATGGACTGTTACGGTAACACTCGCGCCTGAATAAAACATCAGCGAAGTGACGAGCCGGGAGCCGGGAGCCGGGAGCCACGGCAGCGCGGCTCAGGCGATTCGGGCGCCGCCAGAACCATACAGTGTGTGTGTGTGTGTGTGTGTGTGTGGCGGAGTGGGCGGCGGGAGTAGAGGCTACGCGGATAGGAGAGGAGCGAGGCCGCAGCAGGGGGCAGGGGCCTGTGTGGTGGACTCCACGCGTGGCGGTGCGTGGCCAGGTCCGCGCCGATCCCGGCCCTCCTCCCCTCCTCCTCTCCTCTCCTTTCCTCTCCTTTCCTCCTCTCGGACCGCGCAGACGTTCGTTTCGGAAGTGCAATAATCGTTTGTGGACTCCGCACGCCATCACGCACGGCGCTTACGCAGCTCACGCACACTCACACACACACACACACACACACACACGTGCTGGCGCGCGAACTTTCACCCGATTTGAAAATGCTGCCATGGTCCTGGCCCGGCCCGGACGTAAGCACTCTGACGCCACGACGCGGTCCGGCCAGACGCCGCCGCGGCCGCCGAGCGGAGAGGTAACCGGAGGGCGGACCCGCGAACGGGGTCCTGAGGACCTGCGGACCTGCGGACCCGACCCGACGCCCAAGGCCCCAGCCCAGCGCGGGGCGGGGCGGGGCGGCCCAGTGGTGCTGCCAAGGGCGCCGCACCGGGGCCTGGAACAACAAGTGTCGGCGCCGGACAGACGACCCGGCACTGGCCGCCGTTATACCTTACACGAGTACTTCCATCATTTGGCTCGCAATTATGCTGCTGGAGCGTTTAAAAAATTCCAGGAGCGAGAGGCGCGGGGCGCCGCGGAGCCGCGGAGCGTTGCCCCCGTGCCGGCCGGCCGGACTATCCGTGCTTGCGTCACCCGCCCCGCCGCTCTCCGCATCACCTGTCCGGTGTCCGGTGCTGTCTCCCCCGTTACAGCCTCGTCCGCCTCCCCTCCACCGAAACCAGACAAACAGCCGAGAGCTCCGGCCCGTCTCTAGGCTGGTCCCGGCCGGGCCTGGCCGCTGCCGTCCCGCCTGCGAGGCCGGGGGTAGGCAGTCCCGCCGTGCGCCGGTGCCGCGCGGGGCGGCCTACCCTGCGGGCGCCCCGCCGCTGACGGCGGCCGGGTCGTGCAGCGCTGCTCGCCGCTCCGCCCCGCCCCCCTTTCACTCGCCCTTTTGTCCCCCCCCCCCTCCACTTCTTCCCTTCCATCGCGATCCCCGCGTGCGTGCGTGGTGGTTGGCGGCGGCGGCCGGAGACAGACAGGGACAAGACGGCGGCCCGGCCCCACCTCCTCCGCCGCCACCCGGCCGCCGCCGGGGCCTGATGGTGCTGCTTCAGGGAGCACGCTTCCTGCATGCGGCCCGGCCGGGAGGGCCGCTCCCGCTCCCCTTCTCTTGTCTTCCCCCCGACGCCTCGACGTTCACGCCTGGCTGGGCGCCGGCGGTCCCGTCCCGTCCCCGTCCGCCGTGGGCCCCGTGGGGCTGCGGGGCCCCGCCGCCGGGCCGCCGTGGGCAGGGCAGGGACCCCCGCGATGAGAAACACGACGTTGTGGTGCCGGGTGCCGGTGCGCACGGCGGAGGCAGCGGAGGCCGGCGGTGCGGAGGCTCGGGAGGCCACATCCTCGCGGCTCCCTCCCTCCCCCGGCTGCCGTGTCCAAGTCAGGCGTCGCGCGCTACGTCTCGCGAGCGGAGGCGCGGGGAGGAGGGGAGTGTTTGTGTGCGTGTGTGCGTGGCGAAGGGGTGACGCTGTGACGCTGCACCTGGACAGTCCCCCCTCCCTCTCCCCTCCGCGGGCCGGCGGGGTGCGCGGTGCAACAAGCGACGCCGCGGAACGCACGCTCCACGGCGGCAGCGGCGGCGCGGCGGGGAGCCGCACCGCACACTCGGGCTCATTTCATAACGTTACCAAAACAAAAAAGCCCCGAAGGAGAAGAATTTTGGGCCGCGGGCGGGCAGCCGCACAGACTTTCCCCCCCGGAAGTGCGTGTGCCGCGGGGGCGCGCTGCCGGGAGGGTGACGGCGACGCGGGGCCCTCCTGGAGGAGGAAGAGAAGAGCAGCACCCGGAGCACGACGCTGTTGTGGGCCTCGCCGACCCGCCCGACCCGCCCGGCCGCTCCCCTTCCGCCCTGTGTAACTGTCTCTCTCCCTCTCCCTCTCCCGCGGCACCCTCTCGGGGTTGGAAGGACGCCGCAGCGGCTGCAGACAATGAGGCGGTAATTGTGCCGAGCCTCGGTGCCGCATCGCCAGCGGGCGGCACGGTACGGGTCAGGGGAGGCTCTGTCGTGTGTTGTGTACGTGACGTCATCGCCGACCTCGTCACCACACACATTGTGTCGCGGACCCCCGGACCCGGCCTCCGATATCCAACCCGATCCAATAACGTGATGAATAAGAACAATATAACACTTCCCGCGGCCGGCCTGGCCCGGCCCGCAGCGGCGCGCGCGGGTCGCGTGCCCGCACGCACACACACACGCACACACACACACGCACACACGCACGCACACACGCACGCACAACGTACACGTGCGCATTCCGCACGTGCACCGCCGTCCGCTCGAGTCGAGAGGCGGCGCGCCGCTCCTGGAGAATGATCCCGAGCATTCCTGTGATGTGAAAGCCCCCGCGGGGCTGGCAGGGGCTGGCAGGGGCTGGCAGGGGCTGGCAGGGGCTGGCAGGGGCTGGCAGGGGCTGGCAGGAGAGCACCGCCGTCGTCGCGCACTTTGGCGCCGAGCACCGCGCACTTCTTTTCGCGCCGTTTCGTTTTCGGCCCTCCCCGCTGCTGGCGCTGCTACTTTGTTTCCCGCCGCGGCTGTCGTGCCCGGCGGCGCCCCCCCGCGGCGCCCCCCCGCGGCGCGGAGCGCAGGCAGCGGAGCAGGACCGCGGCCGCGCATCAATGAGCGCATTATTTCACATCTTCCAGGGATGGCTCGCCCCCCATGACTCATGCCTCGTGCGCGGCGTGCGCAGTCATGATGAGGCCCGGGGCCCCGCCCGGGAGGGGCACGGTGCGGCGCGGCTGTCACTGCCCGTGTGTGTCTGCCCGTGCGATTTCTCATAGCGGCGGCCTGCCGCGGCAGGCCTTGTCGGGAGAGGAAAGTGCGGAAAAGAATCCCCCGTGTGCCGTGTGGCGTGCGCTGCGAGCGGCTGGCGTCGTCCGCTCCGCTCCCACGTCGACTCATGTAACCGCCGGCGGCATCGCGCGCAGAAAATCAAACTGATCGACGGCGATAATGTGCGACGCGTTCCCAAGTCGCCGGCCGCGTCGGCCGCCTTTCTCGGCCCCCAGCGGCCTCCAGCGGCCTCCAGCGGCCTCCAGTGGCCGCCGGCGGTCCTCGCTTCCCATCCCATTGGCGGCCGCGGCGCGCACCGCGTCACGGTCATGGCGTGTCATGTCAAGCAGACGCTCATGACCACTTTCTCCACTCGGGCCGTGCTTCATATCTCTGCGCGCCGAGTCAAGGCGAAGTCATGCCGAGCGGCGGGTGAGCCGCGGCCGCAGCGGCGGCGGGCCGGCCGGGCGGCTGCCGTGGGGAGGAGGCCTGGGGCCGCGGCAGGTGCACCGAGAGGCGTGTACAGAGAGGTGTACCGAGAGCTGAACCGAGAGCTGTACCGAGAGGTGTTACAGAGAGCTGTACCGAGAGCTGTACCGAGAGCTGTACCGAGAGCTGTACCGAGAGGTGTACCGAGAGCTGAACCGAGAGGTGTACCGAGAGCTGTACCGAGAGCTGTACCGAGAGGTGTACCGAGAGGTGTACCGAGAGCTGTACCGAGAGCTGTACCGAGAGCTGTACCGAGAGCTGTACCGAGAGGTGTACCGAGAGCTGAACCGAGAGCTGTACCGAGAGGTGTTACAGAGAGCTGTACCGAGAGGTGTACCGAGAGCTGTACCGAGAGCTGTACCGAGAGGTGTACCGAGAGCTGTACCGAGAGCTGTACCGAGAGGTGTACCGAGGCTGTACCGAGAGCTGTACCGAGAGGTGTACCGAGAGCTGTACCGAGAGCTGTACCGAGAGGTGTTACAGAGAGCTGTACCGAGAGGTGTACCGAGAGCTGTACCGAGAGCTGTACCGAGAGCTGTACCGAGAGCTGTACCGAGAGGTGTACCGAGAGCTGTACCGAGAGCTGTACCGAGAGCTGTACCGAGAGCTGTACCGAGAGCTGTACCGAGAGCTGTACCGAGAGGTGTACCGAGAGCTGTACCGAGAGCTGTACCGAGAGGTGTTACGAGAGCTGTACCGAGAGCTGTACCGAGAGCTGTACCGAGAGCTGTACCGAGAGCTGTACCGAGAGCTGTACCGAGAGGTGTACAGAGAGCTGTACCGAGAGCTGTACCGAGAGCTGTACCGAGAGGTGTACCGAGAGCTGTACCGAGAGCTGTACCGAGAGCTGTACCGAGAGCTGTACCGAGAGCTGTACCGAGAGCTGTACCGAGAGCTGTACCGAGAGGTGTACCGAGAGCTGTACCGAGAGCTGTACCGAGAGCTGTACCGAGAGCTGTACCGAGAGCTGAACCGAGAGCTGTACCGAGAGCTGTACCGCGTGTGGTGCACACCCCCGCCCCGATGACTCACGCCGAGGCTCATAAAGACACTGTCTCCGCGGGGCCCCTCGCCTTCCCCAGAAGTAATTGGGTGGCAGGCAGCGAGTCCCGCTTGGTCCCCGGCCCCGATGCCGCCGGCCAGGCAGCAGCGACACGGCACCGGCAGACCCGGCTCTGCTCTGTTCTCCCACACTTCCAAGGGAATGCTCCCAGCACGTGCAACTCCTCCAATCGAACCAATCTCATTGAGGGTTGCCACACTTGGACAGGGCATTTTTAAGGACCGCGGCGGGGGAACAACGTCATCCTTGTCCGCCGTTGCAGCGCTGCAGTACAAGGGGCGGCGCGTATCGCACCGTCAGTGAGCGTTTTCTTGCGGGCGCCGCCACCGCCGCCTTCCACCGCGCACCAAAAGCTGGGAATATGGGGTTGCAACACATGCAAGCAAACACGCACGCACACACGCACGCACACGCAGGGCCGACAAGACAAAGGGAACTCCCTCCCCCCCCCCTTCTCTCTCCCGCCCCCGCCGCCGGTTGTGGTCCGGTGTGCCCGGCTCCGGCCGCCAAGGAGGCGCGCGCCTGACCCACACACTCCGGTGCCGACTGTGTGTAAGCGTGCCGCGTGCCGCGTGCCGCCGGATGCGCTGTACGCAAGCGCACCGTCGGCTAATGACGATACATAGTAACGCACACACACACACACACACACACACGAGAACCACACACCACAAATAAACCTGACGCGCTGTCGAAGCCGATTGGACCGGGGTGCCGGGGGTGTGTCATGGTGCGGTTTTGCGGCCCCCTTGCTGCGATTGGTCGCGGCGGGCCGGGCCGGGCCGGGCGGGGCTCGGCTGGGGGGCACAATGACACGCCCCTGTTTGCCAACCGGCCGCGCCGCCGCGCCGCCGCGCTCCTTGTTGTTCCGGTCTGTCATTGTGGTGCGGCTGCGGGCTCCGCGGGCTTCGCTCACCACAGCCGCCGCCGCCGCCGCCACTCCAGGCACAGACACCAGCTCTAGCGCACTGGGGCCTGACTGCGTCCGCGAGAGAGAGAGAGAGAGAGAGAGAGAGAGAGAGAGAGAGAGAGAGAGAGAGAGAGAGAGAGAGAGAGAGAGAGAGAGAGAGAGAGAGAGAGAGAGAGAGAGAGAGAGAGAGAGAGAGAGAGAAGGAATGCCCGCCTCTCTGGTCCGCGGTTTTTGCGGAGAGTGAAAGTGCAAACATGGGCGCAATGGCCGGCGCCGCTGTCGCAGAGTGATCGGGTCGGATCTCCGGGGGCTCCGTGGACTGACGTGCGCCGTGTGATGCGATGTGTTACAGGAGCAGCACCGCCGCCGCCCGGGATGAGGGAGGTCAAGTCCCACTCCAGCATGGGGGGCGGCGCGGGCCCGCTGGGCTCGCCCTACACGTCCCTGGGCAGCCCGCTGGCGCCGCTGTCGCACCGGACCAGCGAGACCAACCTGCGGCGCTGCGGGGGAGCCACGTCCAGGTGAGGCAAAGAGCTGTCAGAGAGGCGAGCGTCGCCTGGTCGCTGGATCCTGCTGAGACTAACGCCGAGTGTGCTCCGACAGGGCCTCGCAGAAGAGCTCCTTGCTGTACGACTACCTGGACGGCAGAGACCTCGGCGGCCCCCAGCGATCAGTTTCCCTGGTGAGTGTGGGCAGTGTGAGTGTGTACCCCGCGGCCGCCGTGTGGGTTCGACTCGCAACGGAAGCGGACTGGATTTTTTTATTCCGTTTCCTCTCCGCGCGTACATGACAGTGGGGGCAGAACGTGCGGCGGCGAGCGCTCCCGTGACACACATACTGCAATGCGATCCTGGTAATGGCGGTCACCTTGCGGGCGTCCGGACGCAGCCGCTGCTCCGGGGCCCCCGCGGCCCCCGCGGCCCCCGCGGCCCCCGCGGCCCCCGCGACCCCTCACAATGAGGCGGACACGTACGCGGCGCTAGCGGCGGGCGCCAGCATCGGCAGAGCTTTGCAGGGACGCCGCCGACCGCCACGCGCCGCCACGCGCCGCCACGCGCCGCCACGCCTTCGCCATGAAGCACCCCCACGCGCCACGCGGGCTTTACATCCGTGGCAACGCCACACGGGAGCGACCGCGAATGTGCTTGTAACGGCCATGACGACAGGCCATTCGGTCCGGGAGCTCGGCGGCAGGCCGAGGCCTCAGGAGGAGGAGGAGGAGGAGGAGGAGGAGGAGGAGGGCCCTGCGGTGCGGGCACTGAGTGCCGCCGCTCCGTGTGTCAGCGGAGCGCTGCGCTGCGCCACTCTGTCGTGTCCGGCCGCGGCCTCAGCGGCGGAATACAGAATGACCGTATTTCTGTTTCACTTTGACGCTGATTCGTGTTACACGACGCCGGGAGTGGAGTGCGCTGGAGCGGCCAGGTAGTTTGCCCGCGGGCCGCCCTCTCGGCTCGGACCTCGGCTCGGCTCTCGGCTGCTGCGGGCGGCACGGCCTGGGCACTGCAGGGTCCCGCAGTCCCGCGGCCGCGGCCGGACCCGGATGCATAATAGGTGGCATTTTGTCCTCTAAGCGTCCGTAATTACAGGCATGTTGCGCGCGGCCCGCGCCGCATGTCGGCAAGTCCGCCGGTAAGTACTCCTCCCTGCCCTGCCCCGCCCGGCCACTCCACTCCACTCCACTCCACTCCACTCCACTCCACTCCACTCCACTCCACTCCACTCCACTCCACTCCACTCCACTCCACTCCACTCCACTCCACTCCACTCCACTCCACTCCACTCCACTCCACTCCACTCCACTCCACTCCACTCCACTCCACTCCACTCCACTCCACTCCACTCCACTCCACTCCACTCCACTCCCACTCCACTCCACTCCACTCCACTCCACTCCACTCCACTCCACTCCACTCCACTCCACTCCACTCCACTCCACCCCACAAGTCCGAAGCTTGCGTCAGGCTAGGCGTCGCTGTTTGAACAGCCCCGCCCGCCACCGCTTTATTCCTCGCGGTGTACCTTAATGTGTCTTAATGTTTTCTCTGCCCGCACTCGCAGACGACGCTGAGTCCGTCCGTGGGGTCTGTCGCCCTGGCCGCCTCCGCCACCCCGGCGGTGGCCTCGCCGGGCAGCGTGTGCACCAACGGCGACGCCGACCACGAGCTCGAGCCCAGGATGGCGCAGCTGGAGACCCTCGAGGCCAAGGTGAGGACCGGGACCGCGAAAAACGGACGAAAACGGAATGTCAGGTGTGGGGTTCGAACCCACGACCCCATGAGGGGACCAGAACTTAAGTCTGGCGCCTTAGACCACTCGGCCAACCTGACTGCGTGGAGGGGGGAGGGCTCGCGCCGTTTCAAGGATCGAGAGCGCGGCGCGCGCCGCGGGCGGCGCAGTGGGGGAAGTGAGAGGTGGGGGAAGTGAGAGGGGAAGGGGAGGAAGAGAGCGGGAGAACACAAACAGCAGAGCGGCGCCGCGGCGCGGCTCTTTGGGGCCCCGCGGGTCACGCCACGCCCGTGCCCGCGCTCATGGGCCCGTGCCAGGGCACATGTCAGGCCAGAGCACATGCCAGGGGCAGGGCGGCGCGGGGCGGCGCGGGGCCGGGTGAGGCGGGCCACATTCCTGCCACACTCGCTTATCACAAGCCACCGTTACCGTACGACGACCAGGGGGTCACTGTCACTCGTTTCGAGACCGTTCCATATTCATATCTGACAGCCATATCGCACATGCGTTGGAAGGTTAGGTTAGCCCCCGTGAGAATAGGGGTGAACGGGGTCAAAAATTGGTCTAAAAAGCGCGACGCCATTTGTAAACGGCCCCTTATACACGCCAGCCCCCTTTCCCTCCAGCCGGAGGTTTTCGGCTGCTGAACTTGAACTGCCCGTCCGTGTTTCCAGATGGCCAGCATTGAGGTGTCCCTGTCGACGACGCCGCGCCGCAAGAAGAACGGCTCCATCGGCTCGGCCGCCGGGGTGACGGCCGCGGCCGCGGTGGCCACCAACGGCGCCCCGGGGGCGGCGGCCTCCCCCCTGGGGCCGCTGGGCTCGCCGTACCGGCCGGGCCTGGCGCTGTCGCTGGTCTCCGGCCACGCCGCCCCCGCCGCCAGCCCCGTCCCCGCGCCCGCCTCCAACCGGGACCACCGGGACCACAGGGACGTGGGCCGCGAGCTGGACGCTCTCCGCAACGCGCTCAGGGACAAGGAGAACCTGATCCAGAGGTAGGGCGGTCAGACGGCGGCCACGCGATACACATGCCAACGCCAACGACGTGTGACCGCCGCGCTCTGTCCACAGCCTCCGCGGGCAGCTGATGAACGGCCCCCAGACGCCGGCGCCCACCCCCACCCCCGTCATCGCCGCCCCCAACAACAACAACGGCGGCAGCGGCGCCGCCCCGGCCTGGCCGCACGTGCAGCAGCGGCCGCCGCCCAGCGAGAAGGAGCGGCGTGCGGCGGAGGAGCGGCTCAGCAAGCTGCGGGTGGACGTGGACAACAAGCGGCTCGCCATCAAGAACCTCAAGATGGCCCTGGAGCGGCTCGACATCACCGAGTGAGTCGCGACGCCGGCCCCGCCGCCGGAGTCCTCCCCCCAGCCTGTCTGACAGCCCGGCCTCTCCTGCCCGCAGCAACATCGACGTGCGGATCCAGCAGGCGGAGCTCGAGTACCAGCTCGGCAGGGAGGAGCTGAACCTGCTGTCGCTGCTGGAGGAGACGAGGAACGTGGCCGCGCTGCTCGAGGAGGCGGAGCGGGCGCGCTGCAGCCAGGCTGCCAACACCCTATACAGGTAACGGCTCCGCCCGGGGGCTCCCGGGGGGAACTCAACTCCCAGACCCCTCTGCAGGCAGCGCTCGGAGACTGGAAGAGTCTTGCGACGAAGGTTGCCGCGAGGTGTTCAAGTGATGTCTGGGTGGCCTGCCTGGGGTGCTGGCGAAGCGCGACTAGCGAGTCTAGAGGCGGGGCCGCCGCGTCGCGCGGGTCGCGCCGGCCTGCCGGCCCCGCGGCCCGCGGCCGCGTCCCCGACCGCGCCGACGCCGACGACAGCGCGAGAGCAGCGTGTTCCGTTCGGGAGGGGGAGCTCCCCAAGGCAGCGATGCGTCAGTGGTGTAGCGGTTAGCATAGTTGCCTTCCAAGCAGTTGATCCGGGTTCGACTCCCGGCTGACGCATGTCTTTTGCCGGGGTCTCTCTTATTATTTAAAAAACAGATTTCTCTAGTGAATGCCTTTTGCGTGTGTGTTTCAGCTGCGTGGGGTCGTGCTCGTCGGGCCGGGCCGTGGTGGTGTGCGTGCAGGTGCAGTACGACCCCAAGAGCCCACAGTTCGGCGCCGGCCCCCGCGAGGACGCCCCGGGCCTCTACGTGCACTGGGCCACCGACACCAGCGGCATGGCCAAGGGCGACAGGTGGGTGGGGTCGGGTCGGCTCCTCCCAGATGCCGCCGTTCCTCTGGCTAACCTCCTGCTTCTCCTCCTCCTGCTCCAGGGTGCTGGAGGTGAACGGCAAACAGGTGCTGTGCAAGACCCGCGAGGACATGCACCGCCTGCTCGCCGTGTCCCCGGAGCCCGCCCAGCTGGTGGTGCTGCGGGCAGCCCCCGCGGAGCAGGACGTGCAGGTGCACCGCGAGCAGCTGTCGGCGCAGCTGTCCGCGGAGCGCGAGCGCGCCCTGCAGGCCGAGCGGACCGCGGACGGGCTGCGGGCGGACAGCGTGCGCCTGTCGCACCGCATCTCCTACCTGGAGGACCAGGTGGCAGAGCTGCTGGGGTCGACGCCGGCGGCCGTGGGCCCGCAGCGGTCCGCCAGCGCCAACGTCTCCACCGTCATCGTGACCGCCTCGTCCTCGCCGTCGCCGTCCGGGGCGCCCAGCGACGTGCAGCTGTACCAGAAGGGGTCGCAGGTCAGCAACACCTACCACCACCAACCATACCACCACCAACAACAGCAGCAAAACCACCATCATCCCAACAAGCCCCACCGGAGACTCGTATGTGGTGACGTCCGCGTCGTCAGTATTTCAGTGTGTTGTAGTCGGTTGTAGACAGTAGCGGCCCCACGGCACGGCATGCACCCACCACCTACGTTTAGTCTGAGCACCGACGGAATGAGCCCAGAGTGTACGCTTTTCCGGTGAGAAAGCGACGCGAACGTTATTCGAGTCGAGTCGTATTTCTCCTGTCAAGTCGTCCTTACTGCCTGTCCTGTCCTTCGCACTGCATATACTGGATCGCATGTACCATATTTGTTTACGCACGAAACACTCGTTTCTACGTTGTAGTCAACACCGTCTTTCTCTCACTACACTTTCGTGCACAACCCTCCACCCTTATTCACAAAAGGGTTCCGACATTCCTTCGACTTCCTAAGCCCGGGAGATTTGAATGGTTTCTAGTTGCACGTGACTGCGCCTCCTAGAGGTCTAGAACTGAAGTCGGATGCCGTGTTTCGACCTCATCATTTTTTTTTGTCATGTATGAAACTAAACCTCTCGGCCTCGACTCCGCAGGTGCAGCTGGTATCCAACCTCCCCCGCCTGGAGGCGAGCCTCCGCAGCCGGCGGGACAGCAGGGACCGGGAGGAGAGGGAGAGGGACAGAGATAGAGAGAGGGACAGGGACGCGCACCACGCCCTGGCCCTGCGGTCCAAGAGGCAGTCGGGCTCCAGCGGCAACCTGACGCTGTCGCCGTCGCCGCTGTCGCTGGCGCGCAGCACCAACGCCCTGGACGTGTTCAGCGCCGAGTCGCCGCGGGGCCTCGTGCAGCACATCCGGATCCGGCAGTCGGTGAGTGTGGAGCCGCGCGGGGAAGTCCCGGCCCGGGGGAGTCGGCTGAGCCGCTGATCTAACGCCCCTTCCCGCCCTCTGTCCCCGCAGCCCAGCCAGCCCGACGGCCTGGCGTCCGACTCCGACGTCCGGCGGCCGCGCAGGAAGTCCGATGCCCTTGGCGAGCACGGCGGGGTTGGCGCCGGTCGCCACTACCGCAAGCACCACGAGTACAGCTCGAGCGGGGAGGGGGCGGCGCCGTCGGCCCGACTGGAGGCCCGGCTGGAGGCCCGGCCCGCCTCCTCCTCGTCCAACTCGCGGCCCGTGCCGCCGCGGAAGCCCCTGCGGCTGTCCCTGCACCGCGCCGCCTCGCTGCAGTCCGTAGAGTCGGCGCCGCCCGGCTCCGGCCTCGGCCCCATGACGCCCGGCGACAAGAAGGCGGCCAAGCGCAACCACAAGGGGGAGGCTCCGGCCGTGCCCCCGAACCCGGAGGCGGCGGGGACGGGCATCGCGTCGGACGCCCCCCACCCACACCCCTTCCAGTCGGCGCTCAGGTGGACGGCCGTGGCGCACTCCCCCTCGTCGACCAACTTGTACCGCAGCAGCGGCAACCTCACGACCGCGTCCTCGCACAACGGCCACGGCACCGGTGCCGGTGAGAAGTGGTGTTGAACACGCCGAGCGCAGCCCCGCACCGAGAACTACGCAGGCAAGGGAATCACACCGGGGATCAGACCCCGGTCAGTTTCGGCATTGCCTTGGCTACGCACACCGTGTGTGTCAGATCTGCACCACAAATACTGAAGAGCCATGGAGAAAAGAAATTCTAAAAAGTTCCATAGGCCCATTTAAGATCAAATAAAACTTGTGATAAGGGGACATTCATAAACTACATGACTGTTTAGTGAAAAGGGGGGCGGGGGCGGTCACTTGCCAGCCCGGATCGGCTCTATACTTGATCTTTGTATTTTTTGTTATCAATTGTTCCCCCCGAATGATAAATTGTTGTGTTAAATTCATTGCATTTCAGTGTCGTGTTGATCTAAAAATGTGGTTTTACCACAGCAGTGGGGAGGGGGGTGGGGGGTGGACTAAAATCGGTCACATAGTTAATGAACGTCCCCTAACTATAAAAGGATAAATGAAAGTATATAGTGGATTTTAAAATAATTTATTCATATTACAAAATGTAAATACAATTGTAAAATCTATTGTACATGTGTTATGGACTTCTGTAAATAAAGACAAAGAGCAGATAATAAAACCAATATACCAAGATTTTCTGTCTGATGTGTCACAAAGTACTTGGCCGCTATAAGAACAGAGTGGGATACATGACTATAGATCAAGAAACATAATGCACTGTGCACTGAGAAGTTTAAACCTTCCCATTGCTTACAGGTCCATAATTGAAAAAAAGGAAGAGTTTTTTTATTTTCTATAAGATTTTGCTTTATCACACAGTCGAGCAAGAAGTCCCGCCATTTGCAGCAGTGAATTTGTTCCCTGTACAATGGTCATATGAGTCTTCCCAATCTCCTACAGAAGAGGGGGAAAAGAAAATAAGATACAGAAAATATTAATTAAAGTGCCATGCGAAACATGCCCGTAATTAATATATGAAAACATAGAAGGAATAGTATTTACCTGCACAAAGTCCAGTTGTAGCATTTTGTCCATTTGATGACCTTTGCACACCCTAAAAATATTACTAATTATGTCCTCAGCGGCATAGCCCAATTTCCAGAGATGTGCCATAATCTGAAACATGTTTAGAGATTAATACTTTCAAGATCAGGTCTAAATGGAAATCATGATTGACTGCCTATACAGGCAAATGGGACTCGCCTTATATGCTTTAGCAATATCCCCTGCAACACATTGGTTTAGCATATCCTTCACCAGAACTGGGTGAGGTTCATCACATACTTTGAAGACATTTTCACTATTCACGTGACCAAATCCATTAGATGTAGACTGCAAGTTGTTTAAGGCTTGCCTCATGTCCCCTTGCGCAGTGAAAACAATGGCCTCCAAGCCATCATCTGTATGAGATACCTGAATGACATAAAACATGCAGAATTACCCAAGTGTAAATTGTATAGAAATTCATAATCCATAATCCACAACTCATTAAAGCACTGGGTATTTACCTGTTCTTTTTCGCAAACCTCAAGTACTTTTGCCAAAACCTGAGCATCTGTTAACTTTGAGCAACGTAACATTGCACATCGAGACTGAATTGCCTCAATAATTTTCTCACTGTTATTACAAGCTAATGCAAATCGAGTAGTGCCACTGTACAGTTCCATTGTTCTTCTCAAAGCTTGCTGAGCACCTTCAGTCATACTAGATGGAAAAATTAGATGTATAAAAATGTTCATAAGCATAATCCCAGTAAACTAAATGCTATAATAGACAAGATACCTGTCAGCTTCATCCAAAATGATAATTTTATGTCTTCCTGGAGCAAGAGTTACTTTTTGCTGCGCAAACATTTTAATCTTGTTGCGTACTACATCAATCCCTCTATCACTTGAAGCATTGAGCTCTAAAACAGCGTCTTTCATGGCAGCACCAAGAAGTTGACGTGCGAGACAAAGAATTGTAGTAGTTTTACCCACACCAGGTGGTCCCTGAAGCAAACGCATAGTGGCGGATCACTTAAATTTCCAAGGAACCCGTGTAAAACGAATGTCAATGACTTACAGCCATTATAATGTTGGGAACATTTCCAACATCTGCAAATTCCTTCAGCCTTTTGATAATTTCATCGTTGCCAACAATATCTGAGAAGTACAATGGACGATACCGCTCAATCCTGTAACAATGACAAACGAACATATTACAGAAAATTAAATATATGCGATGTAAGTCTTTGATCCTCAGCCAGCATTATATAACCTCTTCTAGAGGCGGAAAATTCCCCGAAGGTAACGATAACATTGGGTCTAGAAAAAGCAAGGCGTTCTGGCATTCAAAAAAATAAGAATAGACCAAATGTAGCATACCATGGACGGTTATCAATGCCAATGTTGGATTTGCTGGTGGAGGGTTCCACATCCATGGGCTCATTCAATTTCGGGCCTTTAGAGCCACTATTGGCAACCATAATGAACCCTATCAAATGTAATCCAAAAAAACTAAATAACAGGAGTACTGGAAGCTGTATATCAAAGAAGAACCGCTTCGAATATCAACCAAATCAGCCCAAAACTAAAATTTGCAGGTTAGCCAATCCGACCGACGGTCAAACGGTTTGATTTGTTTGTGGCGTTTGGCGCGCAAACAACGCACGGCAACTGTTACTTTATGTCTCACTTAGTCTCATCCGAAACTACAATGTCGATATGAATGTAAATCAACTTTTCACCGTCGCTCCGCCGTCGCTCCACCCCCCTCCACCCCCTCCCCACATCTCCCCTTCCCTTCTCCCAAGTGCCAAAGTGCCCCCCCCCCCCCCCCCCGTTTCTGTTATCATCTAATAGCTAATCCTGGTCTTCAGTTTCTTAAACATTGCGGCTAATGCTTGAGCGTCTATTGTGAAGATTCCTTGATGGTTCACGAACTAAGAGTTGGCCCCGCGCTTGGAAAGCGTGGAGAAAACAGGAAGAACTCGAATATGACAATGGGAGAGGAGTCACCAGTGACGTCTCTCGTTCTTCCCGTTTTAATACGTCCTATTTTGTCTAAGGTGGGTGAAATCCATAATACTGTGGACCTCGCAATTGTGTTGCTAATTTTAATTTGTTCTTAAAGGTTAGCTTGGTGTCTTAGAGTTTTTTGGATGGCGACTAACCCTAGTTGCAACTGTTAGTTCTGTTCCACTAGCACTTCTAATTAACTTGATAGCCTTTCTTTCACTTTTCTTGTCTTATTTCGAAGGTTCGATTGCCTGTGTCAGTTGGTTTACATTATTGTACATTTGAATTTCACAGCTTGAACGTCGTGATGTTGCTGCCTCTCAGACTCTGCGAGCCGCTCTCTCCAAAGCTGAAATGGCTCACCCAGGATTTACCTATGATTTGGTTGTTGGTATCATGCAGCGGGGAGAGTTTAGTGTCAATTTAAATGAAACTGTTCTTCGTCTTCAAGGCGCAGCCACTGATGCTGATAGTAAGTTCTTATCTGGAACTGATAGCACAGTAGTTCTTCAGATTTATTTATTCATCTATTTGTTTGACAGTGGTGGAATACCGCCTGAACAGATCAGAAGATGCATTCCAGGAGTTGAATAAGAAATCAGCTGCGCTGAAGAAGATACTGTGCAGAATTCCTGATGAGATTACCGATCGTCAAACATTCCTCGAAACTATCAAGTATATAGATTTACTATTCTGCTTGTGTAAACTCATTGTGCAAAAGGATAATAACTGATGTTTACTTTTAGGGAAATAGCAAGTGCTATCAAAAAGCTGTTAGATGCTGTGAATGAAGTGACAGGGTTCATCCCTGGGTCTGAGGGAAAACAGCAGTTGGAGCAGAGAAAACGTGATTTTGTTAGATATTCCAAGCGGTTTTCTAATACTTTGAAAGAATTTTTCAGAGAAGGAGAGTAAGTACTAATGTTGCCAAATTCTGTTTTGAGGTTCTCTTGTTTATGTTGATTTCTTTCTGTTTAATAAAAAAAAATCTGTTGTTTTCAGGCCAAATGCAGTCTTTGTCAGTTCTTTATATCTCATTCATCAGACAAACAAGATTGTGGTGTGTGTGAAGAATAAGTGTGAATAGTTTTATTCACCAATGACGAGGTTCTGAAGGTAGCATGAGCCATGTTATTTTATTTTATTTTTTAAGGAGTCTGTTTTATCTGTGAGGCTTTATTGATTTATACGCAAGAAAAATTATTTTGGGAGAATAGTTGCTATTCATAAGGATGTGGAGTTGACTTATATTTTTCTGCCATGTTTTGATCCTGGATTCAAGAAGCAATGACTTTTTCAATTGAAGCTTCTGGATATCCTTATTAATTGGAACCTTACTTTATCAAACTTTTCTGTGTCCAGTAAGGGTGTACGCCAGTATGCACTTATTCTTGTTGTTGATTGCATTGGACAAGGATAATATGAGAAACCACCAATTTTTTGTTTTTGTTCAATATTACCATTTTTATTGTGTTTTATTTGTAAAAGATAGTTTGGCTCTGTTCAATGAAATCTCCAAGTATAGAACTAATTGAACACCCAACCCAGGTCATCCACCATCAGAAAATTGCCCCGCACTTGTTGATCTTATTTTCATATACAGGGTATATTGTATCTGCCATCATCAGTATTTTGTCAGATATATGGGGGAAGGAGGTTTTCTAATTTTCTGTTTCATGGCAAGAGTCACAAACTTGTGTGCATCACAAGCTATATGGAAAGCACATTTCAGCTTTTCAAGATTTCATCTTTTTAGTAATGATGCTTGTAATGTTGTTCTTGAAAGCCTTTTATTTACTCCTCTATAATTACTAATTGGTTGGAATTTGTGTGGTAGGGCTATTGTTAGCACTGTGTATGATTAGGTATTAATCACATAATGTTCATAAGTTGCTGTTGTTATTTGTTCTGAAAGATGTTATATTTTTTTCCATTAGCAAAGTTTAACAAGCCTTCTATGGTACTGTACTGTGTCTATCACCTCATGTGCGAGTTCTATGAAATAAAAAGATATAAATGGATGCATCACTAGTTCACCCGGGTGCTCCCGAGGGTACAGGCCAATCCTCCTTGTCACGATTTCAGTTTTAAACTTTGTATCATTCAGTCTTTTGATTTGAAAACTGGGCTGTCTACTTTAAATACTGTGGACTACCGTGTTGGTTTTGTATAGTTTTTCAGGTATTGATTTGATAGACCTTTTGTCAAGGCATGACCATCATGGCTGATAACGGGAACTTGGCTGCGATGCAATTGGACTAGATAAATGATGATGGGGTACATTTCGTACTAAGTAAGCATACTTTTTCCATGTCATGTTATGAAGAGGTCAAAAATAAGACGGGATATTTGTCAGATTTAATGCCTACATGTAAAAAAATAACAGATTTGGGGATACAAAATATTACTTAGCATATTTCCAAATGCAGCCTATTATGTTTATCCACACTTTTTCGAGGGGCATGTGAGTGCACTTCAAAATTCGTGGTTCTGAGCATGTGGAAGATGTGCAGTAATAAAGCCAGATGGGGCACAAGAGACATACTTTGGAAGTAAAGATTTCCCAATGAGTACGTAGTCATGGCGGCAGAGATTAGTGAATGAAAAATGAATCACTCAAACAGAAATCAGCTTTTGCTACCCTGCTTCCTCTTACAAGATAGATAACAGACAAACAAATAATGAGAGCATAAAAAGGTACATCACATACATGTTATTCCAGCCAAAATCAAACCACTTCACTTTACAATTACGATAGAAAATGCTACGGAAATATTTGCTCAGGTTAAAACTGCCTATACCAAATCTGCAGATGTTTGAATACAAAGCAAGTAATAAATCGCTTAATGCACAATACCAAAGAAGAATATGCAAGCTACTACACCATAGCCATGCTAATGAAAAACTGCGCTCTTTTGCATTATTAACATTTCTTTGGGCCAATACAATAAAGCTCTGAAGAAACATTGGATCAAAACCTTAAAAATATACAGCCACACAAATACAAGAAACGTGTTTGCAGCTTACTAAATTCATATTTCTCAGACCTAAGTGTTCAACAACGTGTCAGCACAACACTGACATCATTTACAATGCTTTGGTGAAGCTTCAAGTGGGATGTCAACTTGAATGTAAACTAACTTTCTCATAAGTATTTTGTATGTTCAAAATAGGAAACTCTTATTATTTCTGCAGGTATTTAAAATAAATTTTCTTTTAACTAAGGCTTGTAGATACAAGGCTACCTATTTATTTGTAATGGAACCTTTGAACAAAAGCTTACAAATACTCTCTCACATACACTGACATATGAAACTAAAGATGTGACCCCATTTCATATGTTCTAGATTCTAAAGTAGCTAGCAAGGACAATAGGTACAACAATACAACACACTTCACGCTTCCGACGCAAAGTTGAGTTTCACACTTGGGAAGACCAAAAGGAATTAGAATAATATTGGGAAAAGATCTCAAAATTTTGTAGGAGGGAAGGAATGAAAAGACTAGGTTTTCACTGCTACTGAAGTAACTTTGGATTTGATCAGTCATAGACATAGGCAAATTCTGCTTTCCCATTCAACATAACAAAAACTAAGACAGGGGCACACATCTTTAATTTACCATGATGTCAAAAGGACTTGGGAGCACTCCTTCATATGAAGGCCATGACAATTAAGGTATGTTATATGGAAACCCAGTCATACTGAGTTAAGTCACATTATTATCTACTCCAAAATCACAAAATGTTATGACCAGATGGTAAGTAAACTAGTGTGTTGTAAATCAGCTTACAGCATAATAAAAACCTGAACTCAACTCGGACTGTAGTGATCTGTAAAATAAAAGTGAGGGAGAAACATGTCCACATAAACACCTACGTAAATCTCTGAACTTAAAACTAAAATATTCTTTTATAAACATAACTCACTAACATATTCAGTATTTAAGCCTTTTCATTAATATCACAAATATATGATGAAAATAATGATGCCCCAGTCGAAGAGAGACATAACATGCAATATAATTTCGATAAAACTTAATAGCTCTTCCTACAAGACTGATCAAAACAACACAGCACATCACATTTATAAATGAATCTACCAATTGAATAGATGGAATAGTCGAGTCTGAGCTTTTGTCAACTTGAAGTAGACTTGACAGTGCCATTGACTGAATTTCTGCTTTGATACAAAGATCACCATGTCACCAAGAAAAAAATCACAAGGAAAAGTATGCCATGACTGCCATTTCATTGCAAACAATGTTGAGGATTCATTGACAGCCATTGCCTACAAAATTGGAAAAGAGAAATCTCAACAGACCTCAACAGGCCTTTTAAGTCATGTGAGAGTGGTCACAACCATTAAATACACGACACATCTGAAATTTCCTTCTGCACGTGAAGCAATTTTACTCTTACTTATCAGGTGAATGACACACAACAAATAAAGAAAATTAAGGTTTCACAACATTTGTTTCTCAATAAAACTATGGTAAAGAGAGAAAAAGAATGATTCTTATACTTGCAATGGCTGCATGTCAAAATGTCCATACTTATGTCCTATCCTAAAATGGAGGATAAAATTTTGATTACTTAAATTGGAAAATAGATATTGTCATAATGCATACTAAACTAAAATTCACTTCCTCTCCGGTCTTTCCAACCTATACAAAAATAGAGAGTAAATCAAGTCAAAAGACGTCTTGGGAGTAACTTCCTTTTTACATAATGTTTACTAAGTATTACTACAGAACCTGATATGACTTATGCAAGTAGTCTTTATGACCATGTATGGTGGTAGACATCATAAGAGCAGAGATTCATTACATGAAAGGAATATCAATCAATAAATAATAATAGAAAAAAAAAATAACATTAAAAAATGAAGCTGAAGAAGACAAAAAACAATCTTTACGTAAGAGACCCATAGTCAACAGCTTCATGCATGCACAAAACCACATAATACAGAGTAAGCCACACTGAAATTTTACATCAGTAATAAGATACACGATAAATAAATCATTGAACAACATTTAAAATAAACTGCAGATATCTACAGAAATTGATACATATAGTAATTTAGATAAACACACATACAGAAAAAAGAAAAACTGTTAATGCACAGCATGATACAACCATAAGTCAGCATGTAGGTCTTAGTCTTACGACAAAAGTGTTTGCAAAGATGGCCCTTTTCTTTGCAAAACAACATCACCAATGTAGATGCCACTTAGAATGACATCCACTTCTAGCATTTAAATTAGGAACAGAACAAAATTAACCTGAATAACACTTCAACTCAGCAGCGAAGAAAGGCACATAAATAGCTGAAACAATAATTTTAGAATTGGTCTTTCAATTCCATTCTACATGAAAGTCAGAAGGCGAGGACGGTAATTTTATGTGCTTGTACAATCACCTCACTACAGCTTTATCACAAAATAATTACTGCACTCTTCCCAAAGACTGGTAAAGGGTTAGTCATAAAGAAGACCTCTTTGTCCCTTTAATAGAGATGGCATGTAAACAAGCGAGGTTTCATGATGAATCATGAATCAGGATAACACTGTTAGCATCATATAATGTACATCACATAGAATACATAGCAAAATCAAATGGCTAACAAATTTTCTACAGGGTCTAGGAAATATGTTATAGTCTCGGATGCTAATATTTTCCTCAACTTTGTTCAGAAAAATATAATTGTATGGATGTCTGGCATTGCAATATCATGTTTACAAACCCTGTACATTTAGGAGTTCAATTAAAATTTATGGACATCTCAATCCAAGCAAATGGCATAAAAATTGCTAAAGTGCTTTCTTATTTCATTAAGTGAAATCATCCTAAACTACCTCATGGCTCTCATAAGAAAGGGTTATTTGAATGGCTTCCTGAATTAGATCCTGGTCCCATCTGTAATTATAAAGAAGAACTGTGAATGTATGAGTATGTCACTGGAATAATTCAATCTACCACACAAATTTACACCTACCGCAAATGGATTTCCAGCTTGTTCAGTATTCCAACGTTTAGCTGGAAATGTAAGAGATTGACTAGTGGGAAAGGCTGAAGAGTTAGCATGAAATCCATTCATTGATGTAGTGCCGTTCAAACCTGCGCCCGAGCTCGTTCCATTCCATGCAAACGGTAATGATTGATCTGATTTGAAAAAATAAAAATAAATAGGATGTTGCAATTGGTAATCTAGTTGAAAATTGACCGAATTTTAGCCATAACAATAACTAACCTGTTTGTTTTGGTTGTCCTGATAACAGGAAGGGATTTGCTACAGCTCCATCACCAACACCCCATGGGTTTGAGGCGGAACCTTCAATGCAGTCAAGCAAAGACATTAAAAATAGAAAACAGGTTTTCAACAATAACAAACTCTATGACACAAGACATACTTGTAAATGGGTTTAAAGTTCCACTTGTGTTGTTTCCATCGGATGAGAAAGCAGTTGATAGAAAGCCTCCAGTCTGTGGTGATGTTCCAAAAGCTGCCCATGATGGTGCAGCAGGTGATGCTAGAAGAAAGAAACCATTTATATACAAATAAATTTTGAAACCAGATATAATAACCCATATTTGAAATCCTCAAAGTTGAGAATTCACTTAAATATCTTTAACAACTTAATTGCAACAGGATTAGATAATTATTGAGGGAAGGGTTCAGCACCTACCATGTGACCACTCAGGCTGACCACCATTGGAACCACCATTAATAGGCACACTTTGGGTGACACTCTGCTCCACACTAGGAGAGGTACTAAGTTGTGATTTCATCAGACAATCCAGATCCTTGAGGGCAGCATACCGATCTTCGGCAGGTGGCTGTTGGAACACGCTACCACCACCACTTGAAGATTTCTGACTCACTCCAGGGAAACTCTGAGACGTTGGTAAAGATGTTCCAGAGGGCATACCTGATCAAAAATATCAATAGAAAATTAGAACAAAAAAAACAACAAAAAATTAAACCAGTTATAGTTTGGTAAGTGTTCAGATTAATAGAGAGAAGAACAACAATTGTAATTTTCACTCTACTACCAAACTCAAAGAGTAAAGAACCCAAATTACTATTACTGCGTTTGTGCTTCCCAAGTTAAAGTTTGTGAAAGTGCATGATGTATTGCTTGATCTTGGTAAATGTCTGACAATTTGACCTCTGCTGATAAGAAATAACCAATCAACAAAATAGTGCAGCTGATAGTGTATTGGCTAATGAAGAAAAAAAGAAAACGATGCATTATGATTGTCAGTACAATCAACCAAGTACATTGTGCTACTCACATAACTAGTTGCCAGATTACAGGTTAAAGTAAAAATAAAACTGAAGAGTTTAATGCTTCAGCAATGAAGTGTAAATATTGCAAATGAATTTGATATATGTATCTAGCACAATTCAAAGCAAGCTACCATTCATACATTGTTAGGTACAGAACACAATGCCTCTTCCATAAGGCGAGGTGAAAATGAATCATTCTAGCAGGAAGTATAGCAAAACCAAAAAAAAAAAAAAAAAAAAAAAAAAAACACAGCTGTTACAACATGCAGAAGTGTTCTGGGCTTGTCAGCCCAGTTGTCTTCTACAGTGAGGGAAAACAAACACCACCATTGCAAATGGCTGAAGTTAAGGAGCAAGCTCTCACTCACTCCAGCGATTGGGGTTGAATTTAGGTGAGAAACTGAAAGCATCCCCATTCAAAGATAATGCGGGGAAAGTGGTAGATTGACCTGATCCAGCACCAAAACTTGATAGGGGAAAACTTCCAAAGAAGTCAGTCTCTGAAATAAAGGTAAGCAAGAATTTTGGAGGTAAATTTTAACTGATGGAATCTAACACAACCATACACATTACCCAACCATATATGAAAAAAAAAAAATAATAAAAACCTGTCCACAGAACCCTAACACACTAACACTGAAAATTATGAAACTTCAATTGTATCATCTAGACGAATTAAAATATCTTTGTCATCCACTATGTACTTACCATTTGAAGCACCAAAAATTGGGTTGTTGTCAAAATCAGCAAAGTTCATATCGGAAATGGTACTGTTAGGGACTGATGATGGCAAGCCAAATGGATCAACCTTGCTTCCAGATGTTGTAGAATTTGTTGTTAAACTACCAAAATCAACTAAAAACCCAGATGAAGTATCGTCAGGTGTAAAGGAATTGGAGACAGCTGGCACCTATATCAGATGAATTATGTTTAGTCCAAAATTTACAACAGGCATAAAATAGAAATTACCAAATTGTTACACGACTCACAGGATGACTAACTGTGCTGAGTGCTGGCAAAGTTATACTGCCAACAAGGTTAGAAAGAGGCTTTACTGGGGGAGTGGCACTTGGTGCATTAGCCAAGTTTAATGCTGACGTTGAAGATGAATTGGATAAAGATTTTTGAGACGACGGCGAAGCACCATTTCGGTTCGCCATAGAAGGGTCTAAGTAGTACCTAAAAAATAAAATATTAAATTTGAATTGTTGCAGAGCAGTGATTGTAAGAACATATAAATAAATTATACACAGAAAAGGGGGAGGGGGGAGGGTCTTCTGTGCAATGTGCAAAATTAAAGTACACATGCCAAACTGCATAGCAAGTGGTTGGAGACTAGAGGAATATTATTTTTAAAGTGAAGTATCCTTACCTTTTCTTCTCATACTTTGCAACCATAAAGTCCTTAATACCTTGTTCATCACGTGTATCAGCCATACGTCCAGGCTCATACAATCCAAGCCATATTCTGCGGCAATACTGAAAGCACAAACAAGTAGAATGATGGTTCAGCCAAACAGAGTGTTTGATAACAAGCTCATGAGCTGGTACAAGATAAGGCAGTCCCTGGGGATCCACACCCCTCAACACAGATACATGGGGACATCTCCCATGGGTTCAGCAACAATTGAGGGCAAATGCCAGGAATTAGATGGAGAGTATAATACACTTACTTCATTCCCTCTAGTGGATATAAGCTCGATTTCTTCAGGGGTGAATGTAGCCATAGAAATAGATTTCACTCTGTGAGGAGGAGTGAGTCCTCTCCTGAAAAATTGAAAATCAAGGTAACTCATTTACTTTGACAACAGAAAAATAAGAAGGTAGTTCTAGACACCAAATTCCATGTAAATATGACTGAAAGGAGGAAATATCCTATGTGAATGGTCAAGGACAATGTGTGTGGCCCATTCCACACCTGCAGGGCACAGACGCCTAAAATTAAAATTTCTAGGTTGTTCTACATAGGACAACACATTTTAAATGTTCTTACCGATAAATAATAGCTGTAATTTGTAAACACCTGCTTGAACATCTCCAAAAGTAATTCTGGTATGAGATTTAAATGTCGACTTATTGGTGTACACAGTCAGTGGGAAAAAAGGGGGGAAAAGAGAGCTGCAGTGGGCGTCGGATAAAAGAATTATTGATTTTATAATTTTACGAAGTGCATAGCAACCACAATCCAACCGCTACTGCAAGATCATCCAACAGTTATGACTCATGAGCTGCTGTCGGTACTCCCTAAAGAGGTTAACGTTATCGGAGTGCTATAACTGTTACGAATGCCATTAAGATCGCACGCGAAAGAAAATGACGGTGCCGGGGACAGGGTGAAGAACAGAGAACCCAAACTAAAGGCAAAATGCAATTAAATTCAATTGGATACGTAAATGTCACTTTGCTCTGAAGGGGCTGGATAGGCTTGCGGACTACAAGTACTTACAAGAGCCCCGAGCACGACGTGCACACAAATGATCCTACTGTCATGTTCACATAAGTTGGTCCTCTCTGGTGGCAGTCGAAACATTGTCGATTTGAAGGATTTGACACGAAATCACGTAAAATTTTAAGATGTTTTTCGTCCTGTTTCTTCCTCGCGGAAGCCATGTTGAAACTGTTGCAGGTGTCTAACATTGAAACAAACCCATCGGGGTAATCGAAACCGAAATGTGGAACTGTTCATCCATGCATCTTGGAATTCAATATGACTTGTGAATTAACTTTTTCATAAAATAACTGATGTGTGAAATGAACTGCAATTAGCGGACGGATGCAACCCAGCCCATTCTTTGTTGGCAACAGTTGTCAGGCGCCCGGAACGGAAGGCGGCAGACTACGAGTAGTGTCGCTTCTGGGATGCTCCGGGTGCCACTACTCGACGAGCCCAGTTTACATTGGTCTGCACGTCCACCCGTCCCGAGCAGTTCATGGGGATCGCGAAGGGGGGGCTCAGTGACGTCCCCGTGTGTAAAGTAGAAAGAATGTAAAGACATCTGAAGCTGGGCGAGGTGTACAAGCACTGCGGCAGGTGGAGTGGGGGTGGGCGTGTTCCCACATTGTCTCCGTCACTTTACGTCACGGCATTACAGTGAAGTGGCCAGTGGCGTAGAGTGACTGCGAAAATTGTGAGAGCAGCCTGTGGGTAACCGGTGCGGCCACCAGACCAGTCCAAAGTTCCTCCAACCTTCGGCCTCAATAGCCTAAAGACTCCGAGGCTCTTCACTAGAGAGTCTATAGTGGGAGCACAGTACAGGGTACAGGCTCTCTATTCTTTACATAAGCCGCTACGCCGGGCCGAATGCCCTGGAGAGCTGCCACCTAGCAAGGATCAAGCTCTCTAGCTGCCACCAGGGAAGGCGTTCACGGACGAGTCGTTGGTTGCATATCCGGCAGGCGCCATCCCGGGGTGGCCTTTAGCCTCCCCGAAGGACGAGGAGCACAGAGGCGTCTTTTCGTTACCCTACCCGAGTAGCGCCTGGTAGGATGCTGTGACGTCACCACCCCAACCTCGATACGAAAATGGAAGCTGGCGGGCAGAGCCCTGTTTTACGCACGCTGAACGTAGATATTTGAGATGGTCGTGTTTACGCTGTTAGAGGAAAAATGGAAACTATGGAGAAGAGTGTGGCTGGGCTGGTGGCAATGCTAATTAACGAGGTTGGGGATGAAGACGGTTTGTTTTCTATCGCTGCAATGCAGCAAAGTAGTTCGGATTCGGTAGTGGCTGTGTGTTTGAAGAGGAAAGACCGTAATCTTCGCGCCTCAATCCTCTACCGCTACCACTCAATCCACCTCCGCGAGATGGTAGGGCGGTAGGTCCTACCGCTCTACCTCGTGACGTCACAACCCCCTCCCAACCGCAATCGAAAAGTGAAGCGCTAGCGAGCGGTTGGGAAACGAAAAAACGCCTCTGATACGGGAAGGTAGAACTTCTACCTTCCTTTATCTGTGACGAGGAGCCTCGGGGCCGACATGCAGGGATGAGAGCACACGAGAGAACTGATCGCATCAACAGCCCCCGGCAAAGGATGGGCGTTAGCACTGTCAGCTGTCAGATGGGCTTGGGCTAGGGGCTGGCTGTCATCAGGAGAGTTGCTGTCATCAGGGGAGGTGAAAGGCTACTGGGAGACGTCATTCGACCGAGGCCGATTTGCAGACCCTTACGTTTGATCATAAGGCTCCTGAACGGAATATGCAAGAGTGACCAAACTCCGTTTCTACACTGCGAAAGGTTGGAACTCACTGTTCGACACTAGTTTTCTACCAGATTCTTGCTAGTTTTTAAGTTTGAGACACGTAAAATCATCACTCCGCCGAGCGCTCTTTTACACCATGATCGTAAGAAAACGCGGGTCCGCGCGGGTCGGCTGTTGGTGGCGGAGTGGGGGGGGACTTCGGCTGGCTCAGCCAAAACGCTGTCCCTTGGTCCTCGAGGTGCACCCGGGGGTTTTGCTCACTCAAAGTATTTGTTAATAACTAATTTCCTTTGCTCTTAAAAGCCATAGAGTGGGGTCGAGCAGAGAGATTGGAATTTTGTTTATCGGGAAAAAATTAATTCATCAAATTGTAGTGGACGGTTGTGGAGAAGAATGATCAAACTTGTGGCGCTGTGGAGGCGGACCAGGGTTAGCCTGGCCGGAGAGGCTCCAATCGGATGTCACTAGGCTTGTCGGATCGGAGCGATTCGCACTCTGGCGGATAGCCTTGACTTCATTATAGAAACGCCTCGCTTGCACCCTCCATCTAAAGTGCATTGTTTTTGAGCTACGGCCAGGAGAAGGGGCCGCGCCACGCTGCCTGCCTGCCGCGACTCGCGTTTGAATCTGACCGGGCTGCCCGGGCCGTGACGAGCCAAGCCAACTGCAGGGCCTCCTCGGGAACGTTCTGGCTTTCGCTGGCGCTGGGAAATTTCTTACGATCATGGGGAAGAGCCGGCGCGGAGTAACTTCTCCCAACGCGTTAGCCTTTACCTTCCCTGCTGTCATGCTGTCATGGCCGTCATGGCGTCATGACAGTACTACTAACCTCATCTCATAGAAGGCCGGGAAAACAAATGACGCGCGAGCTCTTCACGAGGCTAGCAACGAAACTGAACCTACCCTTAATCCACCCTAAGGCCATTTCGATTTCTTGACTTGATCCCTTGTTTGTGCTGTTCGGCTGCGTTGATATCTGTTGTTGCGTATTCTGTGTTTAAGAAGACCAGCTCCCAAGTCATTAGATATAAAAGGATAGATTTCATGAACTTTGGTATTGACATTTGAGTGGTGTATGAAATATAGAAGCAGTTACGCTGCACGTAACTGTGTTTATAGGTTATGCGGATCCGTTTGTTTTGAACGTACTTTTAACTAAGAACCGCAAACAACAACGTCTCTGAAGATGGACGCTGTGATGGAAGTTGACGAAACAACCGATGTAACAGCGAAAGAACACACTATGGATGTGGAATCAGAAGAAGGGGAACTGTCTGACGACGAAGGAGATATCCCAGCAGACGTTCAGGCAGACGCCCCGACAGATTCGTCTCTCCTTGAAGGACTGAAAAGACCAGGAATTCCGGAGATCCGCGTTTTCTGTCCTCTGGTAAGATTTTTATACTACTATTTGTTTTTATTCCGGCATTCCCCCTTGACGAATTCTCATTTGTAGTTACGATAGTTTGAGATTATGGTGGTTTTTGTTTTGATATAATTCTTTGCATTGTATTCTGGCCATGTTCCAGGAGTCGGAGATGAAAATTCAAAACAGAGCTGGAGGCTTTATTACCGGTATAGATGTCTTTGGAAAAGAAGAACAGGCCAGACTTGTTGAGCGCGCCAAAAGATTTGGTCTTGACTCGTCCCAGGCAAACTTAATAAACGAACTTTCACTGAAGAAGTTATATAGCAGGTTGGTCCAATAACTGTGCTGCGTATCAACTGTTCATATGTTTTGTCATTTTGCAGTAATATTGCATGCATCACACGTCTTTTCTTTAGTGTGGGTGTTAAAGAAGGTGGAGACAAGGAATTTGTGTTCGACTCCCTGCAGATGCATGGCACTGAAGCTATGAGTACTCAAGATGTTTTTGAATATTTCAAAGACTATGCACCAACTTCAATTGAGTGGATTGATGATGAGTCATGTAAGTGTGTCTCCAATGCACCCCTGTATTTGCATTTTTGTTATGCTTAAATCTGGATCCTAACCATCTAGTTATGAAATTTTTTAGGCAATATTGTATGGCTTGATAATTTATCTGCAATCCGTGCTCTGATGGGCCTTTCAAAACCTATAAAAAATCTTAACAAATTAAGAGAAGAAGAATCCTCAAATGATAAGTCCACCACCAAATCAAAGAGTAAACAAGGCAATCTTAATAAATCAGATGGGGAAGACAGTGATGTTATCATGATTGAGGATGAAGCTGAGAGCTCATTGAAACAGAAAGAAAAGGTTGGTTTCTTCTTTTCTTTTCACATGGATTAAAGCGTTCTTATCCCGACTCCTGAATTATTAATTTTCATTCTGCAGGCAATTGAAGATGAATTAAATGCTGATTCTGAGGCAATAGATGCTCTGGAGTTAAACTTGCCTATTCCACCTGGCCGCTGGCGAAAAGGCAACACACACCCAAATTCAGATGGAATTCTCTTACGGTTTTGTCCTAAAAATACCAAGGGACTTGAGAACGGCCCTAAACGATTACCACAGCCTGTGTTTGGTTAGATTTACGAGATTTATGTCAATCCTTCTTACAGAATTACTATTTGGCCAGTTGTCAATTAATTAAAATTTTCCATGCAGGTATGGTTGGTCTTGTTTCTAAATCTTGCAAACAGCGTATCAAAGATGGACTTTTAGTGCGGCCAAAGATGTCCTTTGATGATGTTGGGGATGACCGTGATTTTATTGTAAGCTCTGATGAAGAGGAGAAGGGAAAAAACCCTTGGGGAACTCTTGCCAAAAGCTGGAGTAACATTGATCGTTCAAGGCAACCTCCTCCACCAACAGATGATGGTAGCGATATTATTTTTGTTGAAGGATGAAACCGAACTCCAATTACCACTTCAGTTTGATTTCATTAATTGTCTCTATTTTCTAGACTTCTTTGGTCCTGCTTTACCTCCTGCATTACCTCCAATTTTGAGAATGCCTCCACCACCGAATTCAATTTTGAACAGAATTGGTGTCAGATCAAAACCTGAAAAACACACATCACAGGGGAGGTCTAGAAGACTCTCAAGATGTGAGTCTCGGTCGAGGTCACCATCTCCAGCTCCTGTTCTTGTAAAGCCAAAATCTTCCGTTCATGCCAGACTGTATGGAAAACGCCATAAGAGAGGTAAAGAGGACTCTGAGGACTCTGCCTTCTCTGGTAGTGAGAGTGACGGCGACTCCTGGACAAGAAAGAGTAAAATACCTCGGATGAGAATGTATGCGGATGAGGAGGAAAAGAAAGTGAAAGAAAGAACAAAGGTATTTAACTCTGCAGTTCTGAGAACCTAGGAAATGAATTGTGGTGTTGACTACATGCCTTTTTTTCACCCTGCAGCTGCAAGCTCGAAGACGGTTGAGCTCAGACAGGCCCCAAAGCCAGACCAGTAGACAGCCAGAGAGGAGTGTAGATTTAAGGGATCGACTGGGTAGGGAAGGGTCAAGACTTGGCACTTCATCTAGAGCGGACAGTCACTCTGATCATAGGAAAGCTGATCACTCTGACAGAGTTGTGTGAGTATTTTATTCTGTAGTACTTGCAATTTTTACTATTACAAGGTTGTTTCTCATTTATGCATTGGTGTGCAAGTACTAATGTAATGCTGTTCAAATTTTTAGGAGGTCAGAACGTGTCAAGAGCCATTCACGTCCAAAGCCTACAGTCAGAAGTGTGGCATCCTCTGTATGGTCTCGTTTATCGACGGGTGGTAATGTACGGATTAAGAAAGAGCATGAAGAAGTTTCCGAGTCCAGTGATAGTGAGCAAAGTGAAACCAGCAGTAGTGGTGAAGAGAATTTAAAGATCACAAGGACTCTTAGGCATGAGGAAAGTGATGCTACTGACTCATCGTCACAGTCACAAACAGATGATAGTGGAAGTGATACTGATGACTACTCATCTGGTGAAAGAGGAGTAGGAGGTGCATCAAAGAGTGATTTAAGATCTAAATTAGGTCATAAGCAAGCACCTAAAAATGGAAAGAGTAAAGCCAGCAAAATTTCTGCATCAAAAAGCACCACTAAGCCACGATCACCTCTTCGAATTGAAATTGATAACGATGAATACTATCGGCCACAAAATGATGAGGAAAGTTAATTCTACTATGTGTCAGCATTTTGTTACACAATCTTGTGCTCTGTATGCTCAAAGTGTGGAAGTATTGTACATATTAATTGTGAAGGTTCATTCATTACTCAACACTGATTGTTGCTTAATCTATTTTTAAATCTGTCTGACGTAAAAGTTTTGGCAACAGTGAAGTTTCTATGATTTCATGAAAGAAGACTGTTGCTTTGGAAACTTCTGGTTGAATTATTACAATACATTGAAATTATGTTGCATATTGAGAAGGGGATGGAAAACTCAAGTTCTCATCCCCTATTTTAGCTTGGAGGTCTTCCCTGGTCAACTGTTATGTTATCTGTTATACTATGTGATATAGTTAATGAACTGTTCAATGAACTTTTGTTATGCTTTATAGCAAGCATTTTTGAAATCTTGTCTCATCCCAATTATGTGTTTACTTCATAATGTATTGCAAATCTAGAAAATACAGTTGGTTTTTAAAAATAGGTCTTTATTGTATTCCACCAAATACCTCGATTAAGCGTTTAGAAGGAGAGCATGCATGAGTGGACAGGTATACATACTTATTTTATTAATACTGTACTTTTAAATTGCTTAGTTGGTCCTTCATTTTCTTTAAATTATATTTAAAAAAAAGGAAGAGGCTTCACACTACTCTTCCATGAGTGATACTGACACACCTGGAGCAAGTAACTTCACTCCTGCTTTGCACCTGCAATTCAGCAATGGAATATTACCCAGTTCAAAATCTTTACCATACGGGGAGTCAGATTTACTTCCAACTGATCCTTACCGAAAAATTTGTCAGATTTATCCAAACGAATACACTTTTCTATGAGATCATTGCTTTCGGGGTCAACGGCTGACAATGGACGGAAGCCTTCCTCATCAACAAAGCAAATTTCATGCCCATCCTAAGGGGAGGAAAAATTACATGCCAGTTGAAAACTTAAAATGTGGATGGAATATGAGCAAAATTACAAATTCCACGCTAACAGAATTAAACATACCGGGTCCGCTAAGATGATAACACGAACTGTTGCCTTTCCTGGAGTATCCAAGGAAATGAGAGGAGTTAAAATCTTTTCATTGGCCTTCTGGATGATTGAATCGATTTCTGGCTGTTGTTCAAACGGCACAGCAAAAGCAATTCTTCCGCCAGCAGTTTCCCTCACAACAGGGGCACCTATTCCAAAATAGAAATGTTGTTAAGATTTTTAAAACAAGGTCAAGGTATCTTGCAAACTACCATGTCTCTCTCATACCAATGTCGCAGAGTTCCAACAGCGCTTGACCATCACCATAAGATAGTTGGACGGACTTTTCAGACTTATTCACAATTTTCATTTTTAGCAAACCATGCCAGTACTTGATTGACCTCTCCAAATTGGAAACAGCAAGAGATATTTTTTCCACAGGATCTGAAAAAAGAAATGCACACAATGATCTCTCAATTTAGGTGCAATGAAGTCAGGAAACATGTTAAAGCTATTGAAAATGAAGACCCGCTTCCAGCATGCACATATAGTTCAGTTAGATACTAATAAACTAATAAAATCTCCTTCTTCTTTAAATGTTAGATTAAAAAATACAAAACTTGCAACCCCTAGTCTCTAGTTTAGCAATAAATTACAAGTCATCTTGTTATGTATCAATACCTACAAAGCAAATCGAGCATAGGAAAAAACCATCACAAGTAAATCAAATTAAAATTTAAAACCATTGCAGGAGGGAAGGCTACACTTTACCATAATCACACCTCTTTTTATCTCTGGTTCCCGGAAAGAAAGGAAAAAGATAGTTGACAGTGATTTGTTCAGAAATAACAACTGTATTACTACAATTGTTTTCTAAGCTTTCCACAACTCCAACATACATTTTCCAAATTATTTTTACCTTTGTCCGTTGGCTGAGGCTCATCAATAATCTCCATCTTGTACCCAATTGGTGCTTGTAAAAAATATTTTCCATTTTCTTCAAGAACAGGCCAGGTAGCTTCTCTTGCTCTCTTTAACGCCTCACTAGATCTAATTGTGAGAGCAACCAGGTCGTTTCCAAGCTTGTAGTCACGCACCATGTAATTGTAAGTCAACTCAACAACAAAGTGAGTGTCCTCGGGACCATAGCCCACCATGGTCTTGCTCCATCGATTGTCATAGCCTCTGTGGGAGAAAATGTCACATGAAGACTAGAGAATTAGAGTTGTATTGGGGTTTTGGCTCAAAAAAAGTTTCTTTCTTACCCATTGCAAGCGGCTGCACATCCTTCCCTGAATTCTTCATGGCGCAAAACCTAATCAGCAGAAACGACTCATTAGTTCCACAAGAGTGACACTTAAAGCCCCTTTCCAGACCAAACGTGCAGGACATAAACTGACAAACCCCAGTAGGAGCTGAAAATTGCACAAACTGAAACCCGCGATTGCAACTCACCTTCATTCCTAAAATGTCCCGATAGAATTGAATGGTTTTCTTCCGGTCCGGCACCCGGACCACAAAATGTAGAGCCCGTCCAGAGACCATGTTAGAGTTGCTGTCTCTCGCTGGGAACGAAGACTGGACTGCCACTGCCTGACACGCCCAATATACGACTGTTCACGGAATATTATATTCCGTGACACAGCAGGACAGCAGACGATGCAGACAGCAGCCGATGACGATGATAATCGGTGATTACGTAATCTCAAGTGACCGTAACGACAGTCAGCACTATGCGGTGCAGCCCGACTCGAATGCGAGAGCCGCGAGGGGCGATGGTGGTGGGACAAGACAGGTACCACGGCTACTCCTGCCGATAAAGCCGGAATTAGGGGGAGCCTTGAAACGAAAGGCCTGCTGCCTGCTGGGCCGTGCTAGCCGACGACAACACACACACACAAACACACACAGAACTGAACAAGTGAACATTGACAGACTGAGCACCGCACTCTTGTTACTGCGAACACCAACTAAGCTGTTGCGACAAATTCTACGTGGCATGATACAGCCGCATATTACCATTTTCTACATTGTGTATTTTAAGTTGTTGTGGTGCCTTTGGCACTCTTGGTGCCTTTTTTCATTTTGGTGTGTTGGCTCGCATGGCTGATTTTCATAGTACGATTTTTCGCCACGGCGCAGCGCAATGAGCAGTTTTGTCGTCTGTCCATGTTTGTAAACTCATAACAGGGAATGATCGAATGAAAAGTGCGGAGCTGGAGGACTGACTGTCAACATCCGATGAACTATCTTCCTCTCACTTCCCTGCTTTCAGAAGAAGGATCGTTTCGGAACTGAGTCCCCGAATTTTTTGGTGAGGTCATTTGGGACATCGATTATTTGAGAGCGTGAGACCCGACATCGGCCACCGCCGTACCAGCCGCACTCTCATTGACCCCCTCATAATGTACATTTTAAGATTTCTGCCAGTGCTCTGCAACGTAACATTTTTTTTCGTACACTTCACCTATAATTTAACTCTTGTCTCACAATTTTGCTCTGTCATGACTATTGATATGGTTAGGGATATAAATTATATAATGATGGTCTATTTCCTTGCTCTTAAGTTTCTTTAAATTTCCTTTTTGAGGGGGATTTTATTTATACATTGTTTTATCTCTTCCAGTATTCCATGGAGGCCCTTTTGAAAGAGACTCTGAACACTTCTACCCTAAAAAGAACGGGTCAGGGAGGAGGTGGCTGCATCAATCAAGGTGAAGCTTTCATTACTGATACGGGCACTTATTTTGTAAAAAGCAATGGCAAGTCAAAGGTGAGATTTAATTTATCTGCCTGTTTTCAAAATGTGACCATGAGCTTCAGTGCTTCTTTGTTTCACCAGGCTAAAGTCATGTTTGATGGTGAAATGGCATCACTCATAGCAATTGCAGCAACTAATACGGTACATGTTCCTAAGCCAATCAAAGTTCTCAATAATCCAAAAGGAGGATCCTCAATTGTTCTGGAATACCTTGAAATGAAAGGTGAGGCCATTTGGGGGAATATTGATTTGTTGGGTGAGCACTTTATAAAATGGACTGATAGATTCACATTTTTATTGTAGGACTGCGCAAGTACTCTAGACGCCTTGGGCACGAACTGGCCAAGCTTCATCAGCACAACATAAATCTTGGCATAAGAGCTAGGAGGCTGGAAAATTCTGTGACAAAACCTAAGGAAGCATCTAAGGAAACCAAGGATACTGAAGAAGGAGCAACAGAAGAAGCAGAGCCACCTAAATATATCACTCAGTTTGGCTTTCATACAAACACATGCTGTGGATATATTGCGCAAGAGAATACGTGGTCCGATGATTGGCTGGTGAGCTTTTCTTCTAACTGGTGTATTTGCGATATTGCATTATTGTCGTCATTTATTTTCAAACTTTTAATTGCAGACATTTTTTGCTCAACAAAGACTTCAACACCAATTCAGCTTGCTAGAAAAAGAGGTAGTCTATATAACACTGGTGTAATGACATGCAATGACAAATGCTGTTGGACCACAAATCTCATTGTTTGTCTTCTTTTCCAGTATGGTGATCGTGATACCTTGGGCCTGTGGTCACAATTACAACTCAAACTACCTAAATTTTTTAAGGATATTCAGATTGAACCTTCACTGTTACATGGTGATTTGTGGGGTGGAAACGCTGCAGAGGTATCAAGTGGCCCAGGCAAGAAACAAAATTACATGTCGTACACAAATTTATTTTAAGATTATTTTTAATAGTTGATATTAATTTCCATTCATTGTCATTCTTTCAGTGGTCTTTGATCCAGCATCATTCTATGGTCACCATGAATATGAACTGGCAATCGCTGGTATGTTTGGTGGATTTACAGCTTCATTTTATGAAGCTTACCACTCACATTTCCCTCGAGCTCATGGCTTTGATAGTAGACATAAGCTGTACCAGCTTTTCCACTACCTCAACCACTGGTAAGTTTTATCTACCCTGTCACTTCTTAAATTAGATCAGTAGTTTTATTTTGTGTTTTTAGTTCCCTGATACTCACCATTGTTTTCAGGAATCACTTTGGGTCTGGATACAAGAGCTCAAGCATGTCCGTCATGAGGAGTCTACTGAAGGGAGACTATTGAACTTAACTTTTCCTGCCAATTGCTTAAATTGCAACTAAAATTCTAAAGTAATTTCTCACTGATTGAACTCTTGCACCAAAGGATGTCCTAAGTTCATCTCAACTTTTACGGCTTTTAATGTAAATTTATTTTTAGTTGGACAGTACCAGACCAGAAGATAATTTTGTGCCACAAACTTTGGATTACCAGAATGGTCTTTCCTAAATGTGTGTGAAATGTGAGGGTAGATGGATTGTATGTGTCCAGTTGCCTTATTATTTTAATTCTGTGTCAATGTTTTTTATCCTCTTACCATAAGCAAGAGAGGTCTCTTGACTTTTTGACCTTTTGTCTTATAAAACTTTCATAAATTTATGTTTTCCTTAGTTTTGCATAGAGTCTCTCTATTTTTTGTGACTTTATAGAACTTAGTTGCACACTACATATTAAATGCAAATGTTTTCATTTGACGCATTATGTGCTGTGCAATTTTTCTAGTAATGATTGTCATGAGCTATGCACGCCAGCATGCACATGTACAACATAAACTGCACTGTGATAATTTATGGAGTGGATAGAAAATATCTAATTGTTATGCATTTGCTATTTGTTGAAAGTCTGTATGGATTGATCTGCTCACAAAAGAATGCGGATGTGTTGTTATTGTGAGTGAAAACATTCCCTGTGAAATGTGGCAAGCTGTGATAGAATATTAACGTAAGAAAGGGCTTCATTGTGGTGTTCTTGACATTTTAAGAATATTTATCAAGATCTGCAATCTTTCTTAGTAGCAATCTCATAAAGCTAAATATTACATTCCTACCCTCATTTGATGTAATTGTGGACTTTCATTTTCCACGCTGTTATGTGGGTTTGGAAATGAAGTGGATATTATCTGAATATTATCTGAATAATGTCTTTCATGCAATTACTCTAAGGGACATGCAATTAGTATCCTTTAAATTTCTTATATTAGTAGAATCTAGTTTCATACTGACATTTATAAATAAACATTTTGTAACATCAGTAACTGTGGAGCACAGTGGAGCAATAATCTATCGCCTCCACTACAGTTGTAGTGGTAACCGATGAGCTCTCTATAAAAACATGCTGTTATTTTTTTTTTTTGAAAAATAAATACTGTTTCAACACAATCCCACAACCTGTGTTTTAGTTGCTTGCCCTCCTTTAATACCGTTACAAAATATCGGAATTAAAAAAAAAAAAACATTTTCAGTTAACTGAAAGTCTACCCGGTCGCCCTCCAGTCTCCATTACGGCCTCGACTACGGCTGCGTCTTGCCGCCCGGCCGGCCGCCGCCGCCGCGGACCGCCTTGGACCGGTCCACGTTGAAGATGACCCCGTACTTGAGGATGTTGGTGGCGTCCGTGGTGATGTGCACCCCGAACATCATGCGGTCGGGCCCGGGGAGGATGGGCGGCAGGAGCCCGCTGTCCTCCGGCCGCCAGTTCTCCACCTTGAACACGCCCTGCGGGGGGCAGGAGGGACACATTTCCTAGGTTCTGCGCGGCGCTCAGTGCCCAGGGAGGTGTTTCCTATCGGACCGGCAACACGAGCTCGTCTTGGCCGCGGGAGCTCCAAAGTCTCGACCAGCCTCGACCGGACCTCCTCGGCCGGTCGCCGCTGGACGCAGATTTCGGCCTCGGACGCCTGCCGGCGGCCACGGCGCACCGGTATTGCCGTCCCGGTTAGACATGCAGGCAGGGGACACAGGATGTGTGGGGGAGGGCTCACTTCGACGGGGCAGCGCAGGCGGTACAGCTTGGCGAGCGCGTTGAAGATGGGCCGCTTCTCGCTCGTCACGTACTCGCAGAAGTTCTTCTTGTACTTGAGCCAGCTGGGCACCATCTTGTTGTCCTGCATTTCGTACACGATCACCTCCACCTGTGCGGGAACAAAACTGAACTCTGTTTCCTCCCAGCCGCAATATGACCTCTCTCTCTCTCTCTTCTCTCTCTCTCTCTCTCTCTCTCTCTCTCTCTCTCCCTCGCTTTCATTGACAGCGCTCGTGTATAGGCCGTACGCACTATGGAGTTGTTGGGCAGCGGCTTGAGGAAGTGCATCGTGTGGTACATGCCGGGGTAGGAGGCCTTGTCGGAGCGTCGGATCCGGAGGAAGCTGTCCGCCCCCACGAACTCCGGGTTGGCGTCGTAGCCCTCCACGCTCTCGAGGATTATCGCGTAATTCTGTGACGAGCGAGAGGGGAGATGAGGGCGCCGCCCGCTGGCCAGGCCAGGCCAGCCCGCCGGGCGCTCGTGCCCGGCGGGACTGCCTACCCGGCTCTCGACAGGCGCTGCCTGCCGTGCCCGCGGCCCAGGGCGTGCACCTACCCTGGCGAGGGCGAGGTGGACCACCAGTCCTGCGAGGACGCCCAGGGTCCACATGGCGGCGTGCGACTGCCAGCCGCGCCAACCGAGGACGCCGTCGGCTGCCGTCGGCTGCCGTCGGCTGCCATTGGCGTCCGCGGTCACCAGGATGTGCCCATCAATAATGTGTGCGGGCATAATGCGCGAGGGCACATCGCCGGAGGCACGGCATGTGGACATTACACCGTGCCGCCGGACTCAGCGGAGGTGGAAATGGAGAGAGGGACTGATGTTTTCGTCAAACGTCGGCCAAATCATCATTGCTGTGTCGCGGACTAGCCGGCGTGGTCAACAAGAAAACGAGGCGGGCCATGTGGGGACGGATGCTCGTGCTGGTTCGGCACGTCGGGCTGGACCACGCCGAGGCAATGAGAACGTACAGCGAACCCGTTTCCTTCTCCATCATTTAAATTTTATTTCTCATTTGTATACAGACATAAACAATTCTCTTTAGTACACATACATATGAAGAAACTTTTGTACACTTGTATTATAACCTAAATTTTGATTTTCAATTACCCGACAGTATATATTTTTTTTGCACCACTTCAGTTTAGGAAGCTGCTCACAAGATGTTGTGTCTCCTTCAATCCTGTACAATCTTAGCACCGCTGTATAAGAATGGAGAGTGACGTGGCGTGATGTTTCTGACCACCAATTATTGTTTTCTTCTCCGAATGAAATAGTTGAAGGTGACCACGTCGAACGAACGGAAAATACGCCAGTATTTGTGTGAAAATTAATTTATGTTCGCGTTGTGTATCGGTGTATACATCAACATGCTCAACCAAAGCCGCTGACAGTAAATAAAACTAGCAGACCAAATAGACTGGCGGGTCTGGGCGCTCTCACTGCACGTCACGTCGAGGAGAAAATATTTGCAGCGCAAGGAAATGGTTCCACCATTAACTCATTTGAAGTTTCTCTTCACAATATTTTTGAACCGACAAAAGTTGTCCATGTGACGGCTAGTTCGTCGACATTATAAGTCACCCTGTATACAAGCTCTAAGATAGGATATTATCAAGAAATTTATTGAGAAATATAGTGTATGTAAGATCTCACACGTATAAAGTATTAAAACGCTAGAATGCATCTTACCAATATCTATGGAAAAAAAATCAACTTTTCACTTGTATATGCTTATCGCAGTTGTACTTTATCGAAATTTGCGCGGTACGAATATCTTATGAAACATGAACGAAGGAGTTGAGAAAAGTGGCAAAATTTCGTGCGCACTTATAATCGTTATCCCGTTAAGCTAATCAAATACGGGATTTACAAAAGTTTTGGACTACCTACGAGCACCATTCAGTTAAATTTATTTACTAAAAGAAATAAGGGTATAACTTCGATGGCAACAGAGTGTGGGGTATAATATGGAATACTTGACGTTCTAAAGTTACACAATCATGGCAGAACAAGGATTGGTTGGGGTTGGTCATTGGAGTCTACTATTTTAACACGGCAAAACAATGTTCCTTTTATTTTCGCCCCATATCGCAGTGCAGAGTGGGCCGATTATACACAGAAATGATGAACGGAGCCAGGAATAAATTGTTTGTATTTGAGGACGCAGGGGTATCTTTCTGTATTTTCAGAACTGTGTACACTTTCTAAAATTAAATACATTACCGGAACCTACAAGAGAACTCACAAGACTAATTCAAATATAATGTTTCGTTTTATGAATAGAAAGCAATTACTCTATACGACTGTCGTGCATTCACAGCCATCCGCATGGAAATAATACTACAACATTCCCGTGAGGGTCGTGCCGAAAAGAATTGAATATGCTAATAAGCAGAGAAGAAATTGACATCACACAGTTACGCGACCTGACGTTATATGATGCACAAGTGCCGCCATAGCCATAGCTGTCAGCCGCTATCTCTTTTTAATTTTTTTTCAGAACCCTGTGCTTACACACGTGGCATTCAGGGCAACCGGCACGACAACACAATAGACTAACGAATCCCGGAGAAGCCCACCAAGGCACCTGGGCGTCGTAAGAGAAAATAACCATCTTCTTAAAATATACTTAAAGTTTGAGAAACACACTGTTAATGAAAAATCCACGGGAAATTCGGCAAACTGAATGACCACGTTCTCGGCAGGTCGACGTTTGGCCAGAGCTGGACGCAGCAGACGGCGCCACCGCCCGGAGAACGAGCGGCCATCCAGTCAGCCGACTCCTCGAGCACGCGAGAACCTGAAAGCACGTCGGTGTTGGTGTTTGGAGTCCGGCGCGAGTAGGGGCGGCGCCGGAGGAGGGGCGGCGCCGGGGCGGTGCCGGGGCGCCCCCTACGAGATGACGCAGCTGTTCCGCTTGCCGCCCGCGTGCCGCTCCTGCAGCTGCTGCAGGTGCTGCAGCTGGGCGGGCGACGGGATGGCGGACTGGGCCTGGGCCGAGGACTGGCCGGGCGCGGGGTGCGGCGGCAGCGACTGCCGCCGCCGCCGCAGCGCCGGGCTCAGGTTGTACTTGACCTTGGCCTGCGACAGCAGCTCCTTGAACACCTGCGAGACGTTGGTGTTGTTCTTGGCGGACGCCTCCACGAAGCCGTTCCCCCAGTCCACCGTGACCACCGTCTCCGTCGTCTCCAGCTCCACCTGCGCAGGCACGCGGCGTCACTGCTGCATCACGGCCGTCAGCGGGGGGTTCGAGGGGCCGCGGCGCGGGGGGACGGACTCACCTCGCGCTCCTTGCTCTCCAGCAGGTCGATCTTGTTGCCCACGACGACGATGGGGCTCTCGCCGTCCTTGGCCTCGAGGATCTGGTCCCGGGCGGCGCGGACCTCCTCGAAGGTGTCGGCGTCCGTCACGTCGTACACGAGCACGAAAGCGTCGGCCGACTTGATGCAGAGCGCGCGCATGGCGGGGAACTCGTAGGAGCCCGCCGTGTCCAGGATGTCCAGGGTGAGGCTCACCTGCGCAGGGAGGTGCGGGGCGGCGTCAGGACACGGGGCACGTCAAGCAAGGACACTCACACACACACACACAGACGCGCGCTGCGGGTGGCTGCCGTACATGCAGCTCTTGCGGACCCCTCCCTTATTCCGTAGCAGCAGCGTCGTGCCCGAAATATTCCAATTCTTCCCCTTTCAGTACGTGAGGGCAGAGGGAGGGAGAGTATGGGTGGGGGAGGGTGAGAGAGAGAGAGAGAGAGAGAGAGAGAGAGAGAGAGAGAGAGAGAGAGAGAGAGAGGGGGGGGGGGGGCAGCGAGTTCTACTACCTTGGCACAGCGGCGGCACTAACCTGTTGAGTGGGCCGAGACGGGGTGGAAACCACCAGGGCCCGGCCTGGAGAGGGGGACCTTGCCTCCCTGTTATCTACGGGACACGGACTGATTGTGATCGCAGCACCTTTGTCTCCGCATCCACAACGCCCTCACACGCACACTCTCACACTTACACACGCACACACACACTCACACAGATTAGTGTTGGAATAAAGTTGCCAACGGAATAACACAGCGGCCCTCGCCTCGCAGTGACCGGTAGCGAGGCCGTGCGGGCCTTACTTCCGGGGCTGGCCGCGGTGCAGCGGGAAATCGAAGGGGAACAAGCTGTTTGCGTCGGAGGGTGTGCGGGCTGGGCGGGCGGGGCGGGGCGGGCGGGCGGGGAAAGGCGAATAATTGCCCTGTCCGAGTGCCTGCGTGGCCGCCTGTTGATTGGATTCGCGAAACGCGTCACAGCCCACAACGAGGCTGCATAGGGCGTGGCGGGGGCTGGCCGTGCCGGGCCGGGGGCCGTGCCGAGCTGAGCCAGTAGTGCCCGGGACGGGGGGACCCGGCGGGAACCGCAGCCACTGCGGGGCTCCCCGCGGGGCCCCGCGGGGCCCTGCGGGGGCCGGCAGAAGCCCCGCGCGCCGTGCCAGAAATCAATAAGGCACCGGTGCGCCGGAGGACCAGCGGCCCAGCAGCCCGCAGACGGCGGCCGAGAAAACGTGATTAATTTAATTTCGCGAATAATTGGTGCGCTATATATATAGTCAACTAATTGGATTCCCTTGATTGGCGCGGCCCCGCGCGCCACTTTTGTGTAGCGTTTCATTTGCGGTGTCTGCCCTGCCCCCCAGCAGCGCCCTTTTGGGGGCCGCCGCACCTCTCCGGCATTCCTTGATTACATTTTACGTAGTTAAGGAAAAGTGTGACCGCTGGAGTCCCTTATTTGCCGCAGTCGTGCGACTCACTGTCCCGGAGCTCAGAGCCCGGAGCCATCGGCGAGCGGCAGGTCATTATCCATGCAAAACAAGGCAAAGCCCCCCGCAGAACTATAATTTTTAAAAAATCCCCCACCTTTTTCTGGGGTTGGTGGACACCGTCCAGGCCACGAGATGGCAGCAGGGCGCGTGTGCCGCCGTCACGCCGCCGCGGCTGCACGCGGTAAGAGAGAGCCCCCTCAGTCCGCTGCCCCGCTCCCAGGCCCCAGGCCCCGGGCCCCAGGTCCCAGGCCGTGAGGCGGGATGAGGCCGCTGAGAGGGTTGCCCCCCCCCCCCCCCCCGCAGCTCGGCGACGGGGAGGGGCAAGTGAAAACGGAGTGATGGAGAACGGGCGGAGTGGGGCTGGAGAGAGAGGGAGAGAGAGGGAGAGAGAGAGAGAGAGAGAGAGAGAGAGGAGGGGGGGGGGGGTCCTGAGTGAGCCGCGACACTCCCCGCATGCCCACCCATGCAGGCGCCGCTGCCGCCGCCGGGGACGCCGGGGCTGCCGGGGCGGCGGGGGGTTGCCGTTTTGGAGAGGAAAGTAAGTGTGATGAATTTCAATGGCCGCGTGCCGTGCTGATGTCAGGTCCCTGCCGAAGCCCGGGGTGTGGCGGGGGGGGGGGGGGGGGGCGCCTGCCCCGCCTGGGGTGCTCCTGGGACCTCAGGGGTCCGCTCCGCAGCCTTTGCGTAGCCCCCCCCCCCTCCCCGGGTGCCGCGCCGCGCCTGGGATATGCGTATTTTGTGTGGCTGCCCCGACTTTGGGCCTTGACGTCGTGGCAGGCCCCAGAGCCGCTCGCATATTTTGACGTCACCGTTTGCTCGCCGCCGCCGCCGCCGCCGCCGCCGCCGCCGCCGCCGCCGCCGCCGCCGCCGCCGCCGGCCGCCCCGCCGCCGCCGCCGCCCCCGCCGCCCCGCCCCCGCCCCCCCCCGCCCCCCCTCCCTCCCTCACTCACCCCGTTGACGCTGAACTCGCCGTGGTGCATCTCCTCCACGGTCCGCTTGTACTTGGGCGAGAAGGTGTTGTACAGGAACTGGGTGATGAGGGACGACTTGCCCGTCTTGGCCGCGCCCAGGACGACCACCTTGTGGCGCACCTTGGCTCCGCCCACGCCGGGCACCTCGCCGTCGCCATCCGCGGCCGTCGAGTTGGCGCCGCCCCTGGAGCAGAGCGAGAGAGACAGAGAGTCAGAGCGCGGGGCTTGTGCGAGTGAGGCGGGGAGAACAGCAGCCAGGCCCCGGTGGCCGCGCGCCTTGAGCTGATTCTGTACCAGTGGCACTTCTCCGCGACATGCAGCAGCCCTGTCGTGTCCTTTATTCGGCGCGGGAAGGAACTTGGCGAAGGTCACAGAGGGGGTCCTTTCGAGGCGGCGCCGATTCGTTGCGCTTCGCTTCTCTCACCATCCCTCACAGCGGATCGGGGTGGGGGGGGGGGGCGTCTGGGGACGGAGCGCGGGGGCACACCGGGCTCGGAGGGGCGGGGGCGCGCGGTAGGCGGTACAGTGCTTCAGTATGGAGATGGGAGCCGCGCCCGGCGGGGGCGACGACAATGGAAGGCGCTTGGCATGGAGTTGGGTTGGCTGGAGGGCGGGAGAAGCGGTGGCGGGGCGGGGAGGTGACCCGAGGTGTCGGGGCGGGGTGCTGGGGACGGGGGCCGCGGGACCGGCCGGGGCGCTGCGGCTGCGGCTGGGGAAGGGGCTCCCGATGACGCGGATAGCTTTGGCAGATAGGCACGGCGGAATACGGCTCGGCTGGGAGCGGTGCTCCCCTCGGCTCGGCTCCACGGGACGGCTTGGCTTCATTTCCACTTTTTTTTTCCGGTTCGTGGCTGCGCGGGGCCGGCGGCCCTGGCGGTGCTGGAGGCCCACTCCCCCGTCCCCCGTCGCCCGTCGCCTGCACCGCGGCGAGTATCTGTCACCTTCCTTCCGGAGCGGATCCGGGCCCGGCGGAGGCGGGGCGGGCGGGGGCAGGAGCCGGCGCTGATGTAACTTCCAGAGAGGACTTCCCTGTCCCATTCCGTGCCCCTGGCGCCGCCCCCGAGGCCACCCCCCGAGGCCCCGCGGCCAACGGCCCAGGGGGCGGACTAGGCCCAAGGCGCGGGCCCGGCCTCGGCCTCCGCCTCCGGGCCCGGCCACCACCGCGGTCGTTAGATTTCTGCTCAGCGCGCGAGCCGAGACCGCAGCCGACGCCCTGGCCGCGGAAGCCATTGCAATATCTGCCCCCGCTGACAGGCCGTTGTTCTCCACTGCCCCCCACCCCCACCCCGCTCTTCTAAAGGTCCTTTTGAAACCAACCAACCAACCCCCCGCAGCTCGGCGACGGGGAGGGGCAAGTGAAAACGGAGTGATGGAGAACGGGCGGAGTGGGGCTGGAGAGAGAGGGAGAGAGAGGGAGAGAGAGAGAGAGAGAGAGAGAGAGGAGGGGGGGGGGGGTCCTGAGTGAGCCGCGACACTCCCCGCATGCCCACCCATGCAGGCGCCGCTGCCGCCGCCGGGGACGCCGGGGCTGCCGGGGCGGCGGGGGGTTGCCGTTTTGGAGAGGAAAGTAAGTGTGATGAATTTCAATGGCCGCGTGCCGTGCTGATGTCAGGTCCCTGCCGAAGCCCGGGGTGTGGCGGGGGGGGGGGGGGGGGCGGCGCCTGCCCCGCCTGGGGTGCTCCTGGGACCTCAGGGGTCCGCTCCGCAGCCTTTGCGTAGCCCCCCCCCCCCCCTCCCCGGGTGCCGCGCCGCGCCTGGGATATGCGTATTTTGTGTGGCTGCCCCGACTTTGGGCCTTGACGTCGTGGCAGGCCCCAGAGCCGCTCGCATATTTTGACGTCACCGTTTGCTCGCCGCCGCCGCCGCCGCCGCCGCCGCCCCCCGCCGCCGCCGCCGCCCCCGCCCCCGCCCCCGCCGCCGCCGCCCCCGCCCCCGCCCCCGCCCCCGCCCCGTCCCTCACTCACCCCGTTGACGCTGAACTCGCCGTGGTGCATCTCCTCCACGGTCCGCTTGTACTTGGGCGAGAAGGTGTTGTACAGGAACTGGGTGATGAGGGACGACTTGCCCGTCTTGGCCGCGCCCAGGACGACCACCTTGTGGCGCACCTTGGCTCCGCCCACGCCGGGCACCTCGCCGTCGCCATCCGCGGCCGTCGAGTTGGCGCCGCCCCTGGAGCAGAGCGAGAGAGACAGAGAGTCAGAGCGCGGGGCTTGTGCGAGTGAGGCGGGGAGAACAGCAGCCAGGCCCCGGTGGCCGCGCGCCTTGAGCTGATTCTGTACCAGTGGCACTTCTCCGCGACATGCAGCAGCCCTGTCGTGTCCTTTATTCGGCGCGGGAAGGAACTTGGCGAAGGTCACAGAGGGGGTCCTTTCGAGGCGGCGCCGATTCGTTGCGCTTCGCTTCTCTCACCATTCCTCACAGCGGATCGGGGTGGGGGGGGGGGGGGGGCGTCTGGGGACGGAGCGCGGGGGCACACCGGGCTCGGAGGGGCGGGGGCGCGCGGTAGGCGGTACAGTGCTTCAGTATGGAGATGGGAGCCGCGCCCGGCGGGGGCGACGACAATGGAAGGCGCTTGGCATGGAGTTGGGTTGGCTGGAGGGCGGGAGAAGCGGTGGCGGGGCGGGGAGGTGACCCGAGGTGTCGGGGCGGGGTGCTGGGGACGGGGGCCGCGGGACCGGCCGGGGCGCTGCGGCTGCGGCTGGGGAAGGGGCTCCCGATGACGCGGATAGCTTTGGCAGATAGGCACGGCGGAATACGGCTCGGCTGGGAGCGGTGCTCCCCTCGGCTCGGCTCCACGGGACGGCTTGGCTTCATTTCCACTTTTTTTTCCGGTTCGTGGCTGCGCGGGGCCGGCGGCCCTGGCGGTGCTGGAGGCCCACTCCCCCGTCCCCCGTCGCCCGTCGCCTGCACCGCGGCGAGTATCTGTCACCTTCCTTCCGGAGCGGATCCGGGCCCGGCGGAGGCGGGGCGGGCGGGGGCAGGAGCCGGCGCTGATGTAACTTCCAGAGAGGACTTCCCTGTCCCATTCCGTGCCCCTGGCGCCGCCCCCGAGGCCACCCCCCGAGGCCCCGCGGCCAACGGCCCAGGGGGCGGACTAGGCCCAAGGCGCGGGCCCGGCCTCGGCCTCCGCCTCCGGGCCCGGCCACCACCGCGGTCGTTAGATTTCTGCTCAGCGCGCGAGCCGAGACCGCAGCCGACGCCCTGGCCGCGGAAGCCATTGCAATATCTGCCCCCGCTGACAGGCCGTTGTTCTCCACTGCCCCCCACCCCCACCCCGCTCTTCTAAAGGTCCTTTTGCGTCGAATGTTTATTGGTCCCTCGCCGCCGCGTCCGCTGACCCCCACGGCCCCCCTCCCGCACACCCCAGAGATCCCTCAGGGGGCGTACATAAATTACGGAAAAAACGGCATGATCGCCAAGGAGCGCAAGTCGTCCTGCTGAAGGGGGGAAAATCACTGCTCCATATGTATTTGCAGCCCCGCAGGGCCCGCGGCCTCGATGATCTAACCCCTTGCGCCGCAGTCGAAAAATATTTCTCTCCTTTTCGGGGGAGGGAGGAGAAGGGTGTGCGAGAGAGAGAGAGAGAGGCCTTAGGAGCGCGAACGGAAAGACCCCCTGCAGAGAGCAGACCCACTCCCCCGCAGACAGCCTCCAACAGCCGTTCGCTGCCGGGACCCGCCAGGACCCGCCAGGACCCGCCGCCAGCAGCAGCAGCGCCATACCCATTCCCGCGCGCCTTTCGCAGAACGGAACGGAAGCGGGCCGACGGGAATGTAGGCGTGATTGCGACTTTGAGAAATGACAGCGTTTTGACTCCCTTTCGGGCGGAGCGGCGGGGCGCTGCCCGTCCGGCTGGCGTCCTATTGATCCGCTCTTACTCGGTGCGGCGCGTAGCGGCGGGAGCGGGCGGGACGCGGCGCGGTCCTCGTGCCGTGTCCTGCGTCCTGCGCCCCGCCCCGCGCCGTGCCCCTCCAGGCGCCACGGTTTATTCCTTCATAAAACGTTACCGTCGGCCCGGCCGCCCCGCCAGGACAGTGCGAGCGCAGCTATCGGCCCGCCCCGCCGGCCTACACCATCCCGTGCGCACTTCCCTGCTCCGCGAACTGAACGGCGCCGACGGGGCGTTGTTACTGCCTACTGCCGGCGCGACACGGGACGATTCCCAACACGCCGGACCTACGCTCTCTTACGGCGCAGACGGGCGCTGTGCACGCAGCGGCCGCGCCTACCACTATGTCCTCCGTCAGCACCCCCCCCCCCTCCTCCCCCCCCCCCCCTCAGTGAGGACGAAAGCGAGGAGCCGCGCGCCGATTTGTCTGCTTCTGCTTCCCTTGAAGCGGCAGGGCAGCTAGTTAGTATGACTTTTACGAGTGGGCAATAATCAGGCGCGCTGTCTCTGGTCTGGCCGGCTTCCGCCTCTTGTTCCGCCGCCGCCGAGCCTCTCCCCCCGGAGCGGCGTCACGTCTATAGCAGAGTCAGGGAAGGATGGCAGACCGGCTCGCATTGATGTTTGCTGTCTTTGTGTGGGTGATAATTACGGTCGTTCCGCTGCTCCCGAAGGGACAGCCTCGTCGTCCTAGAGTGTCCATGCATCCCCTACTCGGGACTTTGTGTCAATATCGAGGGGTACCCCGGTGCTTCCAGTCAGTGTACGCCTTCCAGTCCAGTCACTCTCCAGTCAAAGTCCATTCAATTTCCAGTCGGACACGTCGTGCGGCTACAGTACCGGGAGCGCACGGTCGACGCGCACCGAGGCTCGGTAGCCGCGTGGTTAGCGAGTCCACCTGGCGGGCGGTTGGTCCGAGGTTCAACTCTTTGCCGGTCCGTGCACTTTTTCTGTCGGCTCAGCTTAGACGACGGTGTGTAAAGTACCGGGGGCGCGCAGCGGACACCACCGCGGCTCTGTGGCCGCATGGGTAAGGTGGCTGACCGGCGACCGAAAGATCGTGGGTTCCAGCCTTCCCGCTTTCCTAAATTTTTCTTGTGACTGCGTTTGGAAGGCAGAGGGTAAAATATACTTCCAAACGTGGGACCGGTATGGCTGTCTGAACGGCCGTGCGCGCTGCGTCACTGAGAGATGTAAGCGTTGGGTTTCAACTTGAAGATTCCCGCAGCACGGTCGGGCTTACCCCCGTTCCCGGGTCCGAGGTTCTCTCGGTCGCCCGGGGCTTCCGGCGGGGGGGCTCTGTGTCTACCAAGGAAACTTGGTTCGGAGACTCGGGTGTATGCTACGGGGGTACCTAGGGTTCGGTGCCTTCGTTTTCGCTCCCTGTGAATCTGGCAGACGAGGACACGCCGTCGCGACTAGGGTTCGTCGTGAAGTACAGCAGCTTCGGCTGTGTACGATATAGGAAAGCCTACCTCCCCCCCAATCCGCTCGGGAGTGGCCGCAGTGCCACAGACCAACCAGCCAGTCGAAGGGAGTTGATTCCGGAAATCTGGCTGGCGGAGGGGGCTACATTGACCGTTGCGGAAGCGTGCCCCTGAAAAAGGCCGCTGCGTCGTGCCTGTGTCTTAGCGGCGGTCGATACCTGGTACACCGGTTCCCATTCGAACACCGAAGTTAAGCAGGAGGGTTCCAGGCGGAGGCCTGGGACGAGGTAGTGCCCACCCATTTTTGCAATTTTTATTCATAAGCATCCTCATGTTTCTAAGCGAAACAAAAATATTTTCGTTTTGAGTTTTGGTCACGGTAGGAATGAGTTTTAGCCTACTTTGGGGTGGGTGACAGCTCAAAACACAGGAACCATAAATGATCGTGAATTTTTCATTCCAGTCAATGGAAAAGTCCGGTCCAGTCACCAGTCAGTATACACCCGTCCGTAAACTGAGGCCCCCCTCGGTCAATATGCATGCATGCCTGGCCCGAGATGCTGAGACATCAGAACGTTGTGTGGACACTCTAGGACCAGGGTAGGACCCGACCAACACGCCGTGAAGACCACCAATAAACGCTTCACAAAGGCGGCGGTGGTATTGTCTCCGAAACCTTTGACGCCGGTCTGCCATCCTTCCCTGACTCGACTATACGTGACGGTGCGGCCCGCGAGCAGAAGCGTGTCGGGCTGGTCGGACAATGAGACTGTTGCGCTGGCGCCTGGCGCCGTGCTAATGCCCGTCGTAGCCCGCCCCGCCGCCCGCCAGCCCGCCCGCCCTGTCCGGGAGCCGCTGTCCGAATGAGGAACACTAATGACCCGGCATGTTCGCCCCCCCTCCCCCTCCTCCAGCCCCCTCTGCCGGCCCAAGCAGCACCGCGGGGCACCGGGGCACCGCGCGACGGGCCCAGCTTATCTCCGGCCCGGTAAGTAGGGCGTGGCGCGGCGTGGCGCGGCGTGGCGTGGCGTGGCGCGGCGTGGCGCCCCGCAGACGCAGTGTCGCCAGGAGGTGCGAAGCCGTGCGAAGAGGGGCGGTGTGGGTCCCCCGACACCCGCACAAGAACGCCCCCCCCCCCCCCGCCAACGCCTTGCCTCTGCTCACCGCCTCAGCACGGCCCCCCTCGCCACGCCGCCGCCGCGCCGCGCTGTCTCGGGTACATTGTTCCACCGCGGTCGTCGGAATAAAATATGACGCCGTTGAGAGAGAGAGAGAGGAATTCGGCGGTCGGAAGTCGTGGCGCAGTGCCTCCTTATAGTGAGGGGGGGGGGGATTACACCCCCTCCCCCCCCTACACTCCGGCACGCGGGGCCCGGGGATGTCGGCGTCGCGGAATGACGAGAATTTGCGCCGCCACTGATTGAGGAGAGGGCAGGGGAGGCGGTGTGCCGCGCAGCGCAGCGCTGGGGTGGACCGGACGAATCTGTCCGCGGGCGGGCCGGGGGGGGGGGGGGGGGGCACCGGGGCCCCTTGTCAGTGGAGAGGGGAGGGTCCCTCACTCCTCAAAAAAAAGAGTACACGCGGGTGTGAGATTGTGTTCGGACCGCGCCGGATTGCGTTGCGCTTCCCGCCGATGACCTTTAAATGCAGAAATCTGGAACTATTGAGGCAGGGCTGGGAACCCCGCGGCCCCGGTCCTCACCTGTGGCCGTGCCGAGGGCTGTCGTCGAGGCCGTCGCTGCCGCTGCCGCTGTCCTTGAGGAAGGACGGCTGCAGCGAGAAGCGCCGCTTGAACTGGTGGCGGCCCCTCATGAGCCTGCTGCTGGCGGGCGAGGCGGAGGCGGAGGCGGAGGCGGGCGGCGCGGCGTGCGCCCTGGCGTCGTCCCGGTCCCGGTGCTTCTGCGACCAGAACGGCGAGCCGCCTAGGGAGCCGCCGCCCCCGGACCCGGCCCCGGCCCCCGGCCCCGGCGCCGCCACAGAGGCCGTCCTCTGCGGCCGGCGGCGGCCGGGGCCGGAGCGCGGGGTCACCGGGGCCTCATCGTCCTCCCGGAGGTCCACTAGGGACTGGCGCCGCAACGTGGGGGCGGCCGGGGAGTCGGGCGGCGCCCGCGCTGCCGACCTGGAAAACCACACAAAAGAGGGCGGATATGAAAAACTGCGGCGCACGCGGCGGGACGTCGGTGCGGGCCGTGCGAGCTATCGAGCCGGCCACACATGGGCCGTGCCGCCCTGCCGGGGGGCGGACAGCCGAGGCAGCCATGCGTGGCGGCGATAGCGCCCCCCCTCCCCTCCACCACACAGCTCCGGGGGGGACACTTGGCGATGCACTGATTGCACTGCCTAGTGCGGTAATTCCCGACCACTGAGCCTCGCCCCCCCCCCCCACCCCACCACCACCGCCACCGGTGTACAGTACAGGTGCGCAAAGCCAACGCATCACGGAAGTAAACGATGTTTCGAACGATTTATAAGTGGATGTGTACTACTAGTACAAACACATACCGATGAACTCAACGCCGATTTTTTTAATGTTTTTCTTTTCTAGAAATTTGATCGACACATATTTCATTTCGATCATTTTGTATCGCACAGTTCCCCTTTTGATTTGTCAGTCTCTCTCTCTCTCTCTCTCTCTCTCTCTCTCTCTCTCTTGCACAAACACACGAAGAGTACAGAGTGGTCGGGTGGGGCCCACGAGACCTAGGCACGCTGACATTGCGTGGGCCGTAATGACAAAAAGCAGTCGATAAGGGTCCTGGCGGCTTGTCGCTGCTCTGTCACGCTGCCGCGGAAGGCAAGGCGAGGCGAGGCGAGGCAAGGCGAGGGGCCGCGGTTCGCTATCGCAAGGCCAGCGCCATCCGTGTCATTCAGGGCCTTTCGTTTTCACCGAACTGTAACGTTTCCACCACCGTTTTTTTAAAGACACTTAAACAGTTTTTTTTAAACATATTTTTTCAGCGCGCGTCCCAGCGGCGGCCCAACAGGCCCGACTCGACTACCGCAACCCGAAAGCTGTGTATCGACCCGGGACCAAACCAGCGCGGCCCGGAATGGATGAGCAGCTGTTGCACTGTAAAACTGGGGGGGCCGCGTGCCGCGTGCGCGCCGAGCGCCGCGTGGCCGGCGTCGGCGGGGACCAGAGGCGGCCGACGCAGCCGGGGGGAATCCTCGAGAGTGGGGAAAGGGTTTACGATTGCAAAACCTGAGCTGTAAAACTTGCCGCCGCTCCAAGACCCGCGCCGCCCGCCTCACCCGGCCGACCCTCCTTGCCCTGCCGTAAGCAGGACTTGCGGGCCGCGGCTGCAGGAGAATCACGCCCCCGACAAACACGCAGCTTGCGCGACGCTTTATTTTTTCATCGTAAAGTAGGCTGGAATCAGGCCGGTCAGTGACGCGAGCCTACAAAGGAAGAGAGTCATTGAGATTGAGCAAAATGTTTATGTCTGATCCGTGTGGTCATCGCGGTCTCCACCACCACCCACACTGCCCGCTATCCCTTACCGAGCAGAGCTGTGACTCCTGAGAACTCCAAGTCTTTTGTTGACGGAGTTCAGAAGTGAAAGAGAGTATGAGAGAGGGAGAGGGAGAGAGAGAGAGAGACGAGGTGGGGCAGCAAACAAACATCAGTTGCAGAAGCAGCTGTGGCAGTTTGGAGCTCGACTTCCCCCCATTAAGCTCGTCGCGCCGGGCATCGAAGTCGGCGGCTGCGCTGCCTCGAGCTGGAGCTGGAGCTGGAGCTGGAGCTGGAGCTGGAGCTGGAGCTGGAGGCGGGGGCGGGGCTGGGCTCATCTCCTATGAATTATGCAGCCCCGTCTGGAGCGTCCTCTCCCTGTCCGCACAGGAGGCATGCCGGTCGATACCCCGCGCTCGAGGGTCATTAGAAAGGAGCGGGAGCGTATACGCGCGCTGGGGGTATACGAGCACGGGTGGCCTGGGGGCCTGCCTGGGCCTGAGCGGCGCCGAGCACTGAGGCTGGGCTCCGCGGGGCGCCCGCCGTGCACGTCAGGCCGGGACCCTGACGGCCCCTCATGAGCCCCGGCCCGCGGGCCCGGGAGGGCGGCAACTTCAAACGCTGTTCCCATTATTTCCGAAACAGAATTAGGTGACGCCCATGAGAGTTAGTGGGGCCCGTGCGGGAGCGGCGGGGCGCGGAGGGAGGGGGGGGGGGGCTGCTTGTGGCCAGAATGCGGTGTTTGGCGCGAGGCGGCAGCGAGCGCGGCGCGGGGGGGGGGGGGGGGGGCGTCAGGGGGAGGTAATGCCGAACCACATCACGGCGAGGTGACAAACTGGCGTGCGGAGGGTGGCGGGGGGGGGGGGGGGGGGGGGGGGGGGGGGGGGGGGGGGGGGGGCTGCCGCCGTCCGAGCCGCAGAATATCGACAACGCGAGCGGCGCTGCGGCGGCCGGGAGCACAAGGGAGATCAAGGCGGTCGTCAATATTCATGGAGAGTGGTTTGCTTTGATAATTGGCCCGCGATGGAATTCCCGCCTTCCACGGCCGCAGCGGACACGGTAATGTAGTCTGTGTTTGTGAACGAGGCGGCCACTGCCGGCCCCTGCTGCCCCGCACGGGCCGCGGGGCGTTTCTAGTGCGCATAGGCCAGGGCTTAACATTTTTTGGTGAGGAGAGAGAGAGAGAGACAGAGAGAGAGAGAGAGAGAGAGAGAGAGAGAGAGAGGAGAAAGATGAGAGGCCCGTGCCGCCGCCGCCGGTCGGATTAGGGGACGGGCCAGCAGCAGTCGGCATGGGGGAACCTATTGATCAGTGCAGCCAACCGACACAGCGGCAGCCCCGCCGGCCGTGCCGGCCACGCAGCGGCGGTGCGAGTTATCTATACTGCCTTATCGGGTGGCCGGAGCCGTGCGCCGCGGGCCGCTGATGTACGCGCATGTGTGCGGGGCCGGCGGGGGCAGCGGGGACACGAGCAGGATGACTCGGCACCTTCCCGCGCCCCTCTCTCCCTCTCCGTCAATTACATCAATCATTATCTCTCTCTCTCTCTCTCTCTCTTCCCACTCGAGCAGAAAGTACCACTATCAGATACTATTAGGTTATTGAACTGAAATTGATTGTCAGGACACTCTTTTTTTTACCGGAACTGCTCTCTAGAGAAGTAAGAGACAAAATTACTATGTTTTGTCGATTTTTTTTCTCAGTACTTAAACATATTCGATTTTTTACAGGTACGATTTTAGTCGAACTACACAAAAGAATTAGTCGATTTTCCATGGTTTTGCTGACATTTCTGTACCTTGGCAATAAATAATCTGATAGTCGTGCTCGCTTTTGTTTGGCCGGCCTCGTTTACAAAACGGCTCTCGGTAATCAGGAAGGATAGTCACAGCCCCCCCCCCGTCCCCCCTACAATCCCTCCTGCATACAACACGAGCGCGATAATTCTCCTACTGCACCCTTTTCCACCCACATTTATTCGCGCCTTTTCCCCCCTCTCCCTCTCTTGAAAACATTGTGACTGCCTTTCTTGTCCTGTAAGCCTGCCCACCTGTGAGCGTGGGAATTGGATGTGAAATCTGAATGCACACACAAGTAAACACACATACGCACGCACGCACGCACACACACACACACACACACACACACACACACACTAGCACCCCCGCTGCGGGCCGCAGCCCCGCGGCCCCCTCCGTTCGCCAGCTCCGTCGTCCCCCCCGCAGCGCCAAGCGATTACTTTTCATGGCCGGAGAAAAGCGTGCAAACGAGAGCCGGGCCCCGGCGGCGCGCGAAATGTGTGAATCAACACGAATCGACGGCGCGCTCGGTTTTTGGCGTTCCCTACCAAACCAAGAAATCCACTGTGCAAATGTTTGGTTTTTATTTGGCATTGATGAAGAAGCCGGAAGGGATGGGACGGGGGGGAGAGGGGGGGGGGAGTGGAGGGATGCCACCCGGGGGGCTGGGGGCGTCCCTTTCTCCTCCCCACCCGTCCCCGACGAGCAACACCGAGCTCCCCCCTCCGCCCTCTCTCTTCCCCTCCCTGTGCTCCCCACATCTCTCTCTCTCTCTCTCTCTCTCTCTCTCTCTCTCTCTCTCTCTCTCTCTCTCTCCCAAGCCTTTATCTTCACTTGCGCACTTGACAAAGGACCTGTGTGCCACGTAAAAGGAGGGCCGGAGAGAAAGGAACGGGCTGACTGGATAATCTGTTGCGTTTCGAGCGGGGACCCTTCCTCCCTCTCCCTCCCTCTTTTTTTTCTGGTGGGGAGGGGAGGGGAGAGGCCGCGACGACATCCAACTCTTCTATCACGTTGGCGTCGACGCCCACGATGGGTGCGGTGGACCGCCGCAGGCCACAGGTGCGGCCGCGGGGCCGGGGGCCTCGGCCGGGGGCCTCGGTCGGGGGCCGCACCGGACTTCTTGTTGTCCTCGGCACTCACTTTGACAGGGGAGGCCCTTCGGTCGGCGGCCATCGGGCCCGGCTCGGGGCGCCGCCCAGCGCCGCACTGGAGAGACTCAGGGTCTCTCTACACCGGACAGGAGAGAGGCCTTGCCCGGCCTGCCTCGCCTCTCGGTACTCTCGGCCGCCCCCCCCCCCCCCAGACCTCTCAGCAGAGAGGCCCTCCGTGTCGAAACGTCCGCTTGCGGCACTGCCGCAGAGCAGACTCTGCAAACTCTGTCTTTCTGCGTCTCTGTCCCACTCGTGAGGTGCTACGTGACAGAGAGAGAGAGAGAGAGAGAGAAATGGAAAGGGAGAGAAAGAGAAAGGGAAAGGGAGAGGGAGGGGGGGCAGAGTAAAGGCCC